>JAENPR010000069.1:1200000-1685444 GCA_018135685.1 Themeda triandra | reverse complement strand
GCCACGTCAAACATGAAATGTCTATCGGCACTATCGAGATAGCGAAGACAAGGAGATTAGTTCTAAGGGAAGAACCACAAGTTCGGTTGTGATAGTCCCAGTGTGTGTAGAAGGCTAGGACAAGAATCCTTGTAATAATATGGATGTTCTCGCGAGTGATGTTAGAAAATACAATATGGATTCTTTCAAAAGGTTGTTCATAGAAGAGCCAACGACTATCCAAGAAAATAGTAGTTGTGCCAGACTAATTCCAATTTCCAACAATGTTGCTCCTCTTGGACAAGGGACCAAAAAGAGGTCCTTAGAAGACCCTCTTCATGTGATTAAACATATGCAGCAGACCTACGAACAAGTATGTATACAGGTCAATATATTAACTAGATCCGTCTTGTTTTTTTTAAAACTTTTGCTTAGATTCGTTTAACTTACTCATTTTTTTCCATGGTAAGAGTCTACAAATTTATTATGAAATCATATTGAATGAACATGCATGAACAAGTAAAACATGCCAATTTGAGAGGATTTTATATAACTCAATTTGAGCTTCTCAAACCTTTCATAGTTGTTGAAGTTACCTAACATGGTTCGACTTCAAGTCATGCACATATGTATTGATTTGAAAGCTATTGGAAACATCTCACTACTAAGTGATGTAACAGAACAAAAATGAATATGTACCCTATCTTGGGTTCTCATCGCATTCAGGCAAGTTTATGGTTCTAGCAAAGCATCACACAAAAATATCCATTTAAACTTCCATGCAAACAATCATATAAGAGTCTATAAACATCTAAATATTCATGAGATTGCCCCTCTACACTCGTGCGATTAATGTGTTCAAGAATTTTTTATTCCCTCCAATTCTTTGATTCCCTTCAGTACTCCACTCTTTCTTTGCGCCAATCTCTCTCGTTCGTAGTGAATTCTTTGATGACAAATCACCTAATTATTTGACAAATCTCTATCCCTGTCCTTGGCATAGCTTTTCAATTAGGAGTAATTTGCTTAATGCGATCGCTAAAGGCATGTAGGGGTACACGTGGATCCAAATCAAAATCGATCTCTGATGACAGCGAAAAGCTTCATTTGGCGTGGTGCTGACCCTTTTTAACTTCTGTCTGAATGAACTCGTCTTTTCCCCTGTACGATCCAACTTCGACGCCGGCACGGTTGCTTCTCATCCTTCTCGGGAAAGGAGTGCTTTGAGCCTTTGACGCCTGATCGGACGGCCCCGGTCGCCACTGGCCGCACGCCCACCCTGGCCACCCACGAGCCGCGTCGTCCTCTCCAAGGAACCGGAGACCACAGCAGCCGCCACAGCCGTCGGCCGCCGTCACAGCTAGCGCGGGCCCAGACCCACAGAGGCACAGCCCACAGCTCGCAACGCACAAGACACGACCTACAGTACGCAGCACGGCGCGGCGGGCACGCCGTTTTCCGGATCCGCCCCTGGGAGCCGCAGGATTTAGCGTGCACCACCCGAACCCGACCCCAGCCACCAACAAGACCCCTGCCTGGCTCGTCTCTTCCCCGCCTCGAATCCACCCACCCACACAAGCCCACCACCTCCCTCCGCCTCCGAGTCCGAGCACCACCAAACCCTAGATCTCGCACCAGCAGCCATGTCCAAGCCCTGGGGAGGCCTCGGCGCCGGCGCGTGGGCGCTGGACGCCGAGCGCGCCGAGGAGGAGGAGCGCGAGCAGGCCCTGTCCTCCCCGGCGCCCGAGCCGCCCGCGCCCGCGGGCGGCGCCGCCAGAGCCTCAAGGAGGCGGCCGCGGCCGGCGGGGGCAAGTCCAAGAAGAAGACCAAGGGCGTCACGGTGTCGCTCTCCGAGTTCACCACCTACGGCGCCGCCGCGGCGCAGCGCCGGGCCGCGCCCGCCGAGCCCAAGGGCCTCACCCACCAGGAGATGATGATGCTCCCCACGGGGCCCCGCGAGCGCTCCGCCGAGGAGCTCGACCGCTCCCGCGGCTTCCGCTCCTACGGCGGCGGCGGCGGCGGCTTCGGCGGAGAGGAGCGCCGCGGCGGCGGCTTCGACGACGAGGGCCGCCGCGGGCCCGGCAGGAGCTCGGATCTCGACATGCCCTCCCGCGCCGACGAGGCCGACGACTGGGGCGCCGGGAAGAGGTTCACCCCGGCCCCCGCAGACTCGGGCCGCCGCGATAGGTTCGGCGGGCCGTCCCCTCTCGGCCGCGCCGATGACATTGACGACTGGTCGCGCGACAAGAAGCCGCTCCCGTCGCGCTACCCCAGCCTCGGTTCTGGAGGTGGCTTCCGTGACGCGCCGAGCTACCGTGACTCGCCGAGCTACCGCGACTCGTCATCTGCTTCTGATTCTGACCGCTGGGTCCGTGGAGCCGCCCTGCCAAACAACGGCCAGGGGTCGGGGAGAGGCCGCGCATCGTCCTCAATCCCCTCCTAAGCGTGACCCGGCGGCGGCAGCTGCTGCCTCCACCACCCCATCTGCTGAGGTGGCCCGCAACCGTCCAAGCCCGTTCGGGGCCGCAAGGCCCCGGGAGGATGTGCTGGCCGAGAAGGGGGTGGACTGGAGGAAGGTTGAGAGTGAGATTGAGCAGAAGACCAGCCGGCCAACCAGCTCGCACTCCAGCAGGCCAAATAGCGCCCATTCCTCCGCCCTGGGAGCCCTGGGTCGCAGGTTTCGGCCATTTGGGAGTGAAGGAGCACCGAGGGCACGGCCAAAGGTTAACCCTTTTGGTGATGCCAAGCCAAGGAAGCTGGTGTTGCAGGAGAAAGGGAAAGATTGGAAGATTGATCTTGAGCTCGAGCATCGTGCTATAAATAGGTATGATTTCTGTGGAATTGTACCACTTGATTATGCGTGGAATTTCTGTTACTTGTGGCAATGCAATGCTGAGTACTGGCATAAGTTAGAAAGCTGCAGCCTCACTCAAAACCTTGATTTTGTAATGGAAGCACTAGTTCATGGCAAATCTTTTATCTGTTTGTTATACAAGTTTGCTTTGCTAAAGCAGCCATCACACATTGTATGTTCCAATCACAAGTGAGTCATGTTTTGTCATAGCACTCTGCTGCTAGTACATCCAAGCACAATCTTTGACATGCCTGGTTACTACACATTGGTACCACATGCATTTGTTCTCACTCCATGTAAGTGGGTCAAAACTATGGTGTTATGTTTGCACCCAGAGGCATTATGTGATAGCATGCTACCACCACCATAGCTCACCATATGTGATAGCATGTACCCCATCCTGTACATCAACAGCTCTGCCTTGGCTAATCTGGTAGCACTTCAATACATATGTTATTTATTTGCCTCATTTGGTTAAGTGTGATATGTGAAGTGCATTAACTATATAGTTCAAAAGTGCATGCTATGATCTTTGTTGATGGCTTGATTACCCATTGTGGGGTTTATTTTGATTTATCTGACTATAAATAAAAAAATTAGTTTTTTTGTTATAATATGCTGACACACTCAAGTGAACTTCGGTCCTCTTTGGATTGCCTGGATCCTAGCACATTTCATGTGAATTGGTGCAGATTTGAGGCATCTAAACATGCATTAAAGTTTTGTTTATCTGATTTTATTAGTTTCTACTAGCAGACCTTTTTCTGCTGAAATTTCTTCAATGTAAAGGTTCTGTTTTCTACTTTTGTTCAACATTGATGAGACAATATGTTCCTGTGTCACACTTAAAACACACATTTTCTCCTGTGATTTTATATATTGGGATTCCAAACAATGGTGCTTTATGTCTTCTTGTACTCTTATAACTTACTGATGATCGCTGGAACGCCTCTTATTTTATTTTCTATTATATTATATGCTAAGGTTGATGTTTGAAACTGCTGATTATTAAAAACCACTTTCAATAAATTTGAGATAAATTACATGGTCTTGGGGTAAATGATTTTTCTTTCATTCCACACTTTTGCTGTTGGTTGTTAAATGATTCTCGACATCTGATTCCTTCAATTTTTATTTGGGAAAATAACATTTTTTGTTCATCTAATTCAGCTTCAGTATTTTTTAGGGCAATTCAGTTTCATTATCATTTTCAATCCTCCCTGAACTGTTAAGAATTTGAAGTGAATTAACTACTTTGGTACTTTATCCTGTCAAAATTGATTCCTTTTCTCTGAAGTCTTTCCATTTAGTTTCTAGGGACGTATTCCCCATGTGATTTGAATATTCATTCACTAAACCTTTCAGGCCAGAGTCTGATGAAGAAAAAATTTGAAAGAAGAAATAAACCTTTGAAGGTGGATCTTAAAGAAATTGAGGGAAAGATGAGTAATGGTTCTGACCAGACATCAGTAGATGCAAAAGATTTGTCTGAGAAGATATCTCAGTTGGAAAGCCAGCTTGAGCAGCTTTCAAGGGAGTTGGATGACAAGGTTCGATTTGCGCAAAGGCCACGTTCTGGTGCAGGCAGGGTTTCAACACTTGCACCAACTAGTTTAGGGGAGGAACCACATGCTACAGTGGTGGACAGACCGCGTTCTTCGTGGTGGTATGGAACCACCCCCAAGGCAGGAAGAAAGATGGGGATTTCAAGGAAGCAGAGAAAGGAGCTCTTTTTGGTGGAAGCAGAAATTCAGAAAGGTTTGTGCATTTTGCTTGCTTAACTTGATAATCATGTGTTCTTTCAAGAATCAAGATGCTTTGCTCAGGAACTTATTTTTAGAAAGTAGCAGGGACTGCATGGTGAATTCTGAAACCTGTGCTTTGATGGTTCATCATGTTTTAGGTTAAATAAATGCCTGTCCTCTTATGTTATTTCTCATTATGTTTAGCACATGCCAAGCCAGTTATTTCGTCTAAGGATTGATGTACTTTGGTAGACTGAGGTTGTAGATTAGTCAATTAGCCATGAGCATGATTTTGGCATAATCATCCCTCAGATATTATATGGCCTAAGTTCAGTGTGCCTTGCTTTGTGTGACTGCCACTCTTTAATGTGTAGGTTTCAAAGGGATCAACATAGCGTAATCTGCCCCTTTTAGAATGCAAATCAATCTTCTTCCTTTTGTTGTGCTGTTAAACATCACACTGTTGGGATTTCTAATCATTCTACTCATCATTTTTTTCAGGCCAATGGGACAGAGATGGTGAAATTGGGACAGCAAGCATCTCTTAGGGATACTTCTGGTTCCCAGTCCCTTTTTTGTTTGAAAAGATGGGCAAAATAAGTCGTTTTCTATTTGTCGTGTTTGTTTGGTCTAGAAGATTGTTGAGGATGGAGATAACTCCATATGAAGTTATTGGTTGTCAACTCTGTATGCCGTAGGATGTTTTTGCATTTCCCACTTTTGCCGTCTTCCATGTCAAAACAATATCTGGCAACCTCGATACTAACTGTTATTCATGCTTACTGAATTCCAGTTCAGCTTTTGTCACAAGTCGTTTATTTGTGCATTGAGTAATGGAAACCTTGAATTTGCACATCTAATGCTGTGTCATCTTTCTGCTCGGTTTTTAGGCAAGGAACTGTGATTCCCAGTCGTCTTCGCTTTGTAAACAATCGCTGTCTTGCCAAATCATGCCGTGCGCTGGATTAGTTTCAGTTGATGCGCGAATATTTTTTCATAGCGAGTTTTGTACAAGTTCTATATGTTGGCGATTGGCTGACGATACACACTTTGTGCTTCCCCCATATGGCCCCAGGCTTCTCTCGTCCTTTCCCTGGAAGTCGTCTTTACTTGTCACGGATTCATGATAGACCTCTGCTAAATCTAGTAACTGCAGTAGCGTAGAGCTTGTTTAGTCTTGTAGGAAGCTTGAAGCTTTATTTATTTTTATATAAATATCATATTTTTTGTTATAACCTATTTTATTAATAGAGATGCTTTAATAGTAACTTATTCAGTTTAAAAATTATACTAAATTTTTAACAAGATGAATAGTCAAACACAATATCTCAAAAGTAAAAACTGTCACTTTTTTTGGATGGAAGGAGAAGGTCATCTTTAGAGTGTTGAGAACCTCCGGTGGACAGCAGCCGTCAATGACACTGAGGAAAAACCCCAAAACCTATGGAAATCAGAGATAGTTATATAGTTAACATAGTTAAAAAGGCAGAATTACATATATTAGAATAGTATAAGTGGCATAAGAAACATGAGCTTACCTTTTAGCCTTGATACTTGTGTTGAGAGATGTTCCCATTTCTTCAGAGCTTGCTGCTTGTGTTGCTCTTTGTTGCCTGGATAGGTGCCATCCACTGCCTGCAGATTGCCGCCAGCTCGCCGGACTCTTCTTCCGCACCTCCACCGTCACAGCCACCAGCTTTCCCTTCCGGCCCACCACTCGCCCGTCCATTTCCACTTCCTCCTGCGATTGAGGTCGGCCGAAGTAGTGACGAGTGACACGCAGCATCAGGTGGCGTACGTGGACATAAAAAAGGGTTGGAAGATTTGGTGTGTGTTACTGTTGACCATGCCGTGGTGTACCCACGCGGCACGTACGTACTTCGTGGTGGGCGGGCGAGAAGTAGGACAGGCCGTACTGGACGGTGAGCACGTCCTCGCCCAGCACCGTGAACACCGCCGCCGCGCACACGTTGTCCGCCGCTGTCGCAATGGCCCCGGCGTGCCACCTCCCCTCCGTGTCCTGCATGCGCGCGCGCGTCGGCGCGTGAACAGAGAAAGCACCAGGTCAGATGATGGTCCGGACTCAGAGAGCATCCCAAGACGCGCGCGGTCGCGTGCCGAGGCCCGACGACGACGTCGGCAGGCAAGGCAAGGCCGGAAACGCACGGTGAGCGGCGCGCGCACGCGGAGCGAGCAGACGACGCGGCCGGGCTCGGCAAGCGTGACGCGGGCGCCGGCAAGCGCGAGCGAGGTGAGCGCCTGGCCCCCGCTAGCGACGGCGGGGTGGACGTGGCCTTCGCGGTTGACGCTGACGTCCTCCAGCCACTTCCTCGCGGCGGCGGACAGCCGCAGCGCCCGCGTCGTCTCGCCGGCGTCGTCGCCCATGTGATCCTGCCGGCCGTGTCGTCGTCCTGGGTTGCTCCTTGCTGAGTTGCTGCAATGGCTTGTGGCTCGATCTAGCTAGAGGTCGTGTGAAATTATTATCTACGGAGTGCGTACCAAAAGCAAAAGGTGCGCCACGCACAGTGGAGATGCTAGCTCCACTGAGCAACCCGCAGTGCCGTGTCGTGAGAGGTGAAGAATCATCATCTATGCTTGCAATTGCCAGCCGTGATGCTTGGAGCAAATATGCTGATCTCGATGCTTCTACTTGCATCAATACTTGCTGTTGCGCGTTGTAGGTGTGTCAGATACGTGGACAGCCGAGATTGTTGGTACATTACAGTCTACATCTGAGAACAAAGGGTAGCTCAAAAGATGCAGAAGCTGCGTGTATTAACTCGAGTTTTTTTTTTTGATCACGTGTATTAACTCGAGTTGATCTAATCTGAACCTGTTGTTTCATGTTTGTTAGATGGACCAGTTCGTCTTAACCTGTCTTCAGTTTCGCTGTCAACTCTGTGCCAGTCAGTTTGAGGTTACCGATTCCTCTGTAACAAAAACGCTTTGCGATGGTTGAGTTGAGACAGCCGTTTGGTCTCGGTTTCAGTTTAGTTTGTGCAAGGATGATGGAAAGCGCTGGGCACTGGGGACATACTTTGCCCCGGATTTGCTAATTACATTACAGTATCACTTCCGAGCCATTTTTACTGCGTCCTCGTGTTACAACTGCACTGCAGCGCGACGTACCGTGTGTGGCGCTTACTCGTCCTTCCTCCTCTTCTCGACGACGACGAAGAAGGCGAGCGCGGCGAGGGAGAGCGCGGAGAGCACCGCGGCGGCGACCCGGAGGGACGCGTGGACGCCCGTGTCGCCCGCGACGCGGAAGTAGTAGGCGGGCGCGGTCTGGCCGTAGCCCACGGGCGCCCCGGCCGCGTCCAGCGCGTAGGCGCGCAAGTGGTACGACGCCGTGGGGACGTCGCGGGCCACCCGGTACCGGAGCATCGTGCCGGCGCCGGCGTCGTATGGCTGCCGGGCGGCGATCTCGAACTGGCACGCCTTGTCCTTGCTCAGGTCGTCGTTGGCCTTGCGCCACCCGCGGTCCTCCTGGCTCACCGGCGCGTAGCAGAGCGTCACCTTCACCGCCTCGTACCCGGCGTCCGCGCCGGCCGGCGCCGACGCGTTGAGGCGCCATGTCACGGTCATCGTGTCCTCGCCGGCGTGCAGGACTGTGAATTTGACAGAACGACGCAGCATGAATGTTTGAATTTGTCCGTCACATCGAATCTGCAGATCACCCCGTGTAATTTATTTATCTACAAGGAAAATGTCTCTAGCTGGGGAACAAATGGAAGGCCCAAACTAAACGCTCTTGCTCCTTCTCTGATTTTTTTTCGAGATATTTTGGCGTGCCTCTTCTATTTGGTGCGCTAAAAACAAGCGCGCTAGACACACGAGACAAACTACTGTGCCACACAAGTCAACAATATCAGGTAGTAGAATAGGAACCCAAAATTCCTTGCACTGCAATCACTGCAATGGGCTAGCAATGGGCTAGCTGGTAGCCTGCTGGTACCCAAAATTCGTTGCAGTGCAATCACTGCAGTCAAGTCTGTTGAGCAAGCAGGCAGCAGAAATGCAGAATCAAAGCTACAGACCCAAATTTCCTTATTATTATTGTGCCGAGAAAAACTTAAGGCCCAAATCGGCTATGCTGTAATTGCTCCTATCAGACTTGTGTGTGTGTGTTTTTCTTTTAAGAGATGATGGACTGTTTGAGTGGAGAAAGTAGCTAGTATTAGAAAGCTCCATGCACAATACTAAAAATAAACCAAACATCGATATCAGTTTATCATTTTAACCTCTAGCACTAATGCGCTTCCCACAATCGGCAGCATGTAATCGTAAACCGTGCTTTCACGTGGAACTCGCGTTCCGGCACCAGGAGAGCTACTTCGGTAGTTCATGCTAGATTAGTAGATGCTATAGTTGCTAAGGCACTCATGTTAGATTTTGCATCAGGTGCCAAAAAAAAAAAGAGGAAACAATTATTTTCTCTTTTGCATAGTGGCCATTACCAAAAAATTGAAAGAAGATGGATCCGTATTTAAGTGCTAACATCTGCTATATGTTGGAGAAAATTTTGCTTAGCTAATAAGCTTTATGGCACGGTGCCATTCTAATAATCTGTTGTATGCTAAACACTAAACTTACTCTGATAATCTCTATATACAGTGCTTGCTCCATCCTAAAATACAAGATATCCAATCAGTTTTAAGGGAAAATAATAAAGAATCTAGCAAACGACTAACTCGTCCTTCACTGATTAGTTTGTTCAATTGTTAAACTTCCTTAGTTTTCTACTACTTAATTAAGGTGCAGTTTTAAAAAAAGACATGTAAACATACTATTGATTTTGGCTACTAATTACATGACTCATTTTAGCGAGAGGATGTATAAAAGGTAGACACAAATATATTTGGTTGACAATTCAGAATACCTTATAATTTAGAACAAATTTTAAGCTTGATGCATTATATTTCAGGACGGAGAAAATATATCTAATAATGCAAATAGTATCGTCGAAGGATTGCATATTGCTGCCTGTTGAGTTCAATAGAACCGAAAGAAGCGAACGATAATCCAGGTTCTGTCACACAGCAGAATCGAAAATCGATCTCCGAGCGTGGAAACAATCAAACAAGAACGCACCTTGGCCGGCCTTTGGTGACGCCTCGACGACGAGTGTCCTGCCAAGCGCCGAGGTGCACCGCCGCCGCCGGCCTCGCGCAGCAAGCGCCGACCACGAGCACCACCACCAGCAGCGGCGGCAAAACCACCCCCGAACGAGCCATCATGCCAGGCAGTCGCTCCACACAGTTGAGGCGGCTGCGAAGACGAGATGAGCCGTGCGTGAGAACTGACGAAGTGAGAAGACGAGGTGAACTGCGCGTGTCTCCCTAGCGGAGGTGTCCGGTGCGCGCGGTCGTACGTCGCTATATATCAGCGCGTGGGTGTGTGCCGTGCGTTCGCGCCATCCGTGGCAAGCGGAGGGAGACTCCAAATTCCAAAAGGTGGCTGTGGACTGACGAGACTGACCGGAGCTGGTTACCGCTTGGGCGGGCCGACGGGACGACGGCTGAAGCGGCACATGCAGCTCAGCTGCACCTGCATGACACGAGGTTGCCTGATCACTGATCGAGGGGTCGGGCTGGGCTATCTATCTGGTCCTCGGTGAACGGCACCGTCGACTGGTGTGCTGTTTGTCGCCGAGCCAATCAAATAGTCTGGGTCGAGAGTAACACGAAATAGTCAGGGTCGAGAGTAACACGCCGCCGACTTTTTCAACCTTCTGCCGTTGAATTCTGATGTAACTGCTCCAGTAGCTCTCGCGGTGTCAGTTTCACTGTCTATCTCGGCGATAAAGACGGCTGGATCCGGGCGTTGAAGAAGATTGTGCCGAGTACACACACCGACCAGACTAGTTACGCAAATACTGTCGTCACAGGTGCGTTAGCCTGACGAACGTATATACTTCATTCCTTGGAACGGGACAAGGGTAACGGTGTGGATCGGGCTTCCGGGCAGTGCCGCCATGGCATCATGTAGTACGACGTACGGCTTCGAGCGCAATCCATGATGTGGTGACCGAACAAATAAAACTATATGGACACCTGGTCAACATTATCCATTGGATCTTGTTTCAATGAAAAGGCAAAGTTCCTGTCGTTTACTTGTTTACATTCAGGAAATTGATGTTGGTCATTTTACGAACTTAGGGATGGAAGGTCATTTTACGAACTTAGGGATGGAAGGTCGAAGGACAAATTGATGTTAACATCTCGAAGATACATCTTGATTAGAGCCGGTACAAAAGCTGTCCCTATTTTTGTTGTCATGTTTTGATTTACCGAGGTTACCTTTAGGACCAAATTGGCTCCATTAGTTTTCGCTATTGGTTTGCACAATAAGAAAAAAAACCATAAGGTGTATCGATTTTTCAATTTGGCTACGTTGGCTTGGAAGGGATCGAGACTTTTGGTCGCCCCAAACTTGCTTTTTGGACAAGTCCAGCATGCCAAATTCTCTCATGGACGATTGTTTGTGCATAATAAATTTTTTATTTTATTATAAAAGATTTCACTCGGATTAGAGATTTTATTTTTTTTTATGATGAGAGATTGCACTCGGGTTAGAGAAGCCGTACCCGTGCGAAAATTTCCATCCTGGCCCAACTTAATTGAAGCCAGTCGCCCAGGCCAGTTAAGGCCCATACCACGGGCCCAACTTAATTGAAGCCAGGCGCCCAGGCCAGTTGAGGCCCATACCACGAGCCCAACTTACACACGTGGCCCTATGCTACAGGAGACATGGAAATCCTCGTCGTCCAGCCGCCGGTCGCGGTCTTCGGTTCCTGAGTCCTGACCGGTCATTGCTAGTTCCGACCGCCCGAGCCCGAAGCCAAACAACGCCTTAAACCCCATCAGCATCAATCCGAGATCCGACGGCCCAGATCTCTCGTCTCCTCCCCCGTTCGTTCCCCATCTTCCCGCCCTCTGCCCATGTCGCCGCCGGCGGCCGGCGCGGCCGCCACCTCCGGCGACGGACCGCCAACGTCACCACGCGAGCTCTACACCATCCCGGCATCATCCGGTAAGAATTCCCTCTCTCTCTCTCTCTCGACGCGCCTTCTTCCCCGCCATGCTCCTCCTAGGGTTACGGGCGTGCCCCCACGCGCTGAGCCGCCCGCCTGACCGAATTCTGTGTCTGTTTCCACCACCCCCACAGGCTGGTTCCGGTGGGACGGGATCCACGAGACGGAGCGGCGGGCGCTGCCGGAGTTCTTCGGCGGGCCGGCGGCGCCGGGTTCGGGACGGCGACGCGGAACCCGCGGATCTACCGCGAGTACCGCGACTTCATCATCGCCAAGTACCGGGAGGACCCGGCGCGGCGCCTCACGTTCACCGAGGTCCGCAGGGCGCTCGTCGGGGACGTCACGCTCCTCCGGAAGCTCTTCGGCTTCCTCGACTCCTCCGGCCTCATCAACTTCTCGGCGTCCCCGTCCTCGGGCCCCGCGTCGCGGCAGCAGGAGGGGATGGCGGTCGTCGTGGAGGCGCCCGTGGGGCTGCAGGTGACGCCGCGGCCGCCAGCGTCCTACTTCGCCGAGGAGAAGCGTGGAACGGCGGGCGGGGAGAAGGAGAACGGATTCCGGTTGCCCCCGCTGACTTCCTACAGTGACGTGTTTGGGGAATGGGCACCTGGGAAGGCGCCTATTTGTGGTTTTTGCGGCGAGGAGTGCAATGGTGCGAAAGTTGAGACACTGCAGGTATTTTTAAAGCTCCAAAAAACTGAGGATTTTTTTTCCTTTTTAGTACTATGAAGTGCTTAAAACATAGAAGGTAGAATGTTACTCCAAAACACAACAATCATGGAAAACCTAGAAGGTAGAATGTGGAATATGCAGTGCCAGATTGTTGCTCCAGAAAACTGTCTGAGGACTTTTTTTCCCCCATGACTGTTGTTTTCCATGATTCCTGTTGCCACCGCTGACCTCCTAAGACAACAATCATGAGGGTTTATAGGACTATGAAGTGCTAAAACCTATAGAAGGTAGAATGTGGAATATGTGGTGCCAAAAGTGATCAAAGCAACTCATACTGTCTGATGTATCGTTTCAGACATGCTTGAGAAACAATGCAAACTTGTGAAAGGTGTTTTGAACTGATATATCCATTTTTGTTAAAACAGGTAACGTAGCGTATGCTCCATGAAAATGAAAGAGGGGGCAAATGATAACTGTGGTGCTACTGTATTATTAGGCTTAGGATGCTATGTAAATGTCAAGACCCTAGATTCTAAGATTGGAATATTTTAAACCGACAATTTTTATTTGCTAGAGGGGCAGGCCTGGTGCAGGGGTGAGAGCTGTCTCACGGAGTCACCAGGTCGTGGGTTCAAAGTGGCCTCTACGCAGATTCTGCGGGGGAAAGGCTTGCCTCAGTTTATCCGTTCCCCAGACCCCACTCATGTGGGAGCCTCCGGCACTGGGTCTTCCCTTTTACAATTTTTATTTGCTAACATGGAGAATTCATTCATTAGTATATTTTGTGGACTAGCTGACAACATGAGGTTGGTAGATGATAAAATGCACACACAATCTGCTCACTCAGCTCTAGTGGATATTTGTCGTATTGAAAAGTGGCTCTTTTCACTAAGGTGTGGTATCAGCTGCGCATTGACTGAGTGGTACATTTTATTTTATTGGTTATATCAAGCAGTGCTGAAAATTGGGAAATATTTACTCTGTATTCATTAACATTTCCCACATTCACTTTCAGGATGGTTTTAAAGTATGTTCAAAATGTTCCAAAAGCAATAATGATAATAACAAGGAAGAAGCGAATAAATGTCCTGGTGACAAAAAGGAGAGTATGGAAAATCATGCTTCCAGTGCATGGACAGATGCGGAGACGTTACTCCTTTTAGAAGGAGTCCTAAAACATGGAGATGACTGGGATCTTATCGCCCAGCATGTCCGTACAAAGAATAAATCAGAATGCATAGCAAGGCTTATTCAGTTACCTTTCGGCGAACATATGCTGGGCACAATAAATGGTAAATCCGTTAGCAGGGTCCACATAAACCAGGCAACTGATGGAAAATCAAACCATCACATGAAGGAGTCTTCAAGCCACACAATTGAAATAGCTGATGGCATGCAGATTGATGGAAATGAAGATAGTGCTGATAAGTTAGCTGAAGAATATCCTACAAAACGCAGACGGTTATTTTCTTCAATGGATGCTACCACTTCATTAATGGAGCAGGTAACCTATATCTACGACAAAATGTCATGAAACTCACGTGCTAGTGTAAGGATGCATATAAGTTTTAAATGAGAAGCATACTAACATTTGTTTATGCTACCTCAGTTAGTGCTCCTGACCACAACAGCTAGCCCAGATGTTGTTGCTGCAGCTGCTGATGCTGCAATTAAAGCATTCAGCAATGAAAACCCACAAGCAAGGAAAGCCTTTCGCCTCAGCGAGCAAGAATTTAAGACTAAGGCCTTTGCTTCTAATCATGTCCAACAGATGTAAGAATGAATTTGTATTGTTCATATGTTCATTTTTTGGCCAGTGGTGGTGCGATCTTTTATTTTTTTACATGGCATTCTCACAGCGACCGCAAAATTGGCGATAAGGATGTGAAAATGCATGGCCAGCCTGGTTCTGGTAGGTCAGATTTATTCTCACATTCCAAGCTAATATATACAGTATCCACCTCATCTTTTCTACTCTGCTCATCTAAAATCTGTTGTATTCCAATCGTGATTCAGATAAGCAGGAAAAGAAGTTCGTCGCTAACGCATATCAATTGAGGGCAGCTGTTGCTACTGCTGTTGGTGTAGCTGCTGCCCGTGCTAAAATGCTTGCAGACCAGGAGGAGCGAGAAATGGAGCTCCTAATGGCATCTGTGATTGAAACTCAGGTGAAACTTTAGTCCTTTCCTGCCTAAACTTCTGCCATGACAGTATTCTTGATTTTTAGTCTTTACTTATGCTAACTGCATGTGTGAAACAATATATTCTGAGCAAAATTTATCAGAATTCCACAAACAATTTTGGCTTCATTGCTTCTTAATCAATGGCTAATAGACATGATAGGTTTAAAGTAGGATATCAATAGTGTATAGCTCTAGGATGTCAGTAATAATGAGCTGAAGTTGGTTCAGCACTGTGTTCACTTAGATTTCACATTCCGCTCCGACCCAGTTACCTTGTCCTTCTAACAGAAGTTATTAATAGCTTCTATATGTAGTCTTGGTGACCGAATTGTACTTTGTCTTCTTTTTTATTTCAAGTGGAACAAACTTTGAGGGTGCTTGGTTTGAGGAACAGGTAGCGCATCGTGAGTTTATTCCATGAATTTTGGTGGAATACTGGAATCACCTCATTCATCATGGTCATGGTTGTACTAATTATTAGGTTGTGAGGGATTTTGTGGGGGAGAATCAGCCCATTCCATTCCACAAACCAAACAAAAAAAGAGGTGTGAGATGATGGATCACTCCATTACTCAAACCAAACACACGTTTACATATCGTTTCAAAAACTAATATGGTATTTGTTTGATCACTGATGTTTTTTTGGTCTCCGTCGTCTGTTTACCAGTTAAGAAAGATGCAATACAAGATCAAACACATTGAGGAGCTAGACTCAGTCATGGATCAAGAGTACAACGCTATACAACAAATGAAAGGATCCCTCATGAATGAATGGCTAAAGGTCCTTGAGCATGCATTCCGGGCTGGAGTCTCACTACCGAGAGATGAACTGCTCACGAAGCTGTTCCTGAACTAGACCGCCCCATGAGGAAGCTGGCTGCAGTCGAGTAGCCCTCCTCTGATGTGCATCACCCTGACTGTTGCTGGTAGATAGCTTCCTGCGTGTATGAGGGTGTGACTGTAAAGGTGCTGATTGAGCTTTTGATTTCTCAGAATTTTGGGCCTGGGATCACAACCACCCTTTGTAACATCTTTGCCCTGTTGTACCAACTAGGTTAGAAGGCAAAATTGCTGAAATTTTCCTGTAGTTGTTGACATGTATGGTTTCGTTCGTATGGGTGTGAAAAATGTTAGTTCAATTTTGGAGTCTCGCATGCTGCTTGATCCGTGAGCAGATTGCTTTGGCAATGTTGTATGAGGAGATTGTGTGGCTTCTAAAATCGCTAATCAGGATTGAGTGCTCATCTTAATTATGTCAGGGAGTTGCAATGCAATAGGGGTTCAAATAAAAAGAATGGTGGTCTGCCAGAGGCCGAAGGTGCCCTTCCGGGTTATTGTGACGGTGAGGCCACTCAACTATGGAAAGGCGAGCCATGTAATCAATCGGAGGGTCCAGGTCCAGCGAGGCTGTAGGAGCACCATGTACAAATCTGGCATCCGCACCACCTTAATGCCCCCGCTAGGGATAAGCCATCGCTACTTGGCTCGGCGAAACATCTGTTGAGGACAGGTTATTCAGCTGCTTGGGTTACGTGCTAACTGGCGAGGTGGTACAAATTAACGAGAAGTGCCTGCACCAAAACAAAAATAAAGAGAGAACGTGTTGCCGACCACGTACACGGTACACCCCGGCAGGAGAACAGAAAATTTTCAGGGCCCTTGACATATGACATCCCGTAAATAAAACGGCCCAAATCTATCAGGCCTTTCCACTTTCCAGCGTCCAGTTGCGAACAGCCTGATGGCGAAGAAGAGCAAAGGCCCGGCGGCCGCCGTGGCGGCGGCGGCGGCGGCGGCTGATGAGACGGGCGTCTCGAGTCCCCAGGGCTCCGCCCAGGGCAGCGAGGGCGGCGGGGAGAAGGAGGGCGCCTTCCTTCTGGGGGAGCCAACCTGGGAGGACACCGGCGGCGGGCGGTGGCGGTGCGTGGAGACGGGGCACGAGCTGCCGGAGCGGGAGAAGGAGGCCTACGCGCGGTCCCGCGCCTGCCGCCTCGCGCTCATTGACCACGCCGTCGCGCGCAAGAAGCCGCCGCTCAACGCCTTCAAGCCCCACCCCGAGCACAAGTACGTACTGATCCCCTCTGCTGCTCCTGTTGCTAGCCTGCTATTCTGTTCTGTATTGGCCTGTGCTACTCGTAGCATGGGAAATTTGTTGGCGAGCACTTACCCTGATGCGAGCCTTTGGGTTCAATTGGATATCCAGTAGTGCTAGCGCCAGCCCAAGGCCTCAACTAGCGCTATGCATTAGTGCTAGTGCGCTGCACTTCAGATGATGCTAGAGTTCTGCATCAAAATGTATTTTGGCATGATGCTGTGGTGATGCAACATCTTATCTCGAGATAAATTTGTGAAAAATCGTTGATGTGCATCCTTTTGCTGAATCATAACATGCACTACTATTGCGCTTTGGGTGGTTTATGTATGACCTGAGCTAGTGTTTTTTTTTCCCCCAAAGATCGAAGCTGGTTTGCAAGATTACAGGGGATACGATTAACAAGTTGGAGGATCACATATGGAAGCACATCAACGGGAAGAGATTCCTTAACAAGCTAGGTAAAAGTCGACTGTTAATGTCAGACAAATTGTTCGTACCTTGCTGAGAACAATTCATTTTTAATCAAACGCAGATTCCAGTAGAACTTGGCTGGAGTTATGCTACCAATACAACCAGCTGCATAAAGCCTGATTTGTACGCATACGCATGTAACCATTTAACGTGCCCATCCCTGTTTAACAGAAAAACTAGAAGACCAGAAGGCTTCTGGTGAGATGGCTGATGGAGAACCTGTGAAGTCGAATGAAGTGGCAAAGAAGAGCAAGTCAAGCAAGAAGGACAAGAAGAAAAATAATGTTGCCGGTCCTTCTTTGCCAAGAGAACCTAAACCAGAGATGGATGACTCAGATGATCCAGATTTCTGGATGCCTCCTGTTGGAAGTCGCTGGGATGATGATGACGGGAAAGACAGATGGGAGTCATCACCAGGAAAGCCTAACTCAGCAAAGAACGAAGGTGGTTCTGGTATGCGTGAGTTTGTTAGACTAAACTGCATAGGCAATCCCTGAGGCTAGTAGTGATCAATAGTTTATATCACATTTGCTAGAAATGTTTGTTGCATGGGTAACTTTTGCTCAATATTTTAGTTGTTAAATCGACCACTTTTCTTACACTTCTTGTTTATGAAACACTGGGACTAGGAATGTATTGGCAGTATATAGGGTTCCTTGGAAAATATTTTCTTAAATCCTGCTTGAGAAATGACCATCCCCAACATGTAAAAAAAACCCCGAAATATTCCATGTCCAAAAAGGTTGTTTGTTGCTGAACTATGATATACACATTAAACAACCCTAAGGAGATCATCCACATCCACACTCCAGAAGTTGGTTACGTGTAAGAAATTTTGTTTTTATGATTTCACTTTTGGTACAGTTGGGCCTTATTTATTGGATGTCCTTTAGCATACTGAGCCACTGAGGTTCACAATCCGTCTTTTATCCAACTGTACAGATATGAGGTTCATGTTGTAATTAGATTGTACCTACCTAATGCTGCCCAGTAGCTCTCTCCCTGCTTCTGGAATTTCTGTAATAGTCTCTTTTTCAATCATGGCGAGATCAGCTGTTAAACCATGACATTTTCCTTGTCTGTATCACAGATGATGGTGGTGGTGGTGATAATGACGGTGGTGATGAGGATTCTATGGCTGACAAGGATGATGCTGAATCAGCGGAACTTGTTTCAAGGTATCTTCACACCTTTTGCTCAATTCAATGATTAATGCCTGATGTCACATAAATAAGCAAGGTTTTCAACTATTGTAGCAGGACAAAGCGAATGTCAATAGAAGCAGTTGGGCCAAGTAGCTTCGCTTCAAGGAAGAAAAAACCCAAGAAGGAGCAGTAAGACACTGTCGATTTATATTGAGACTCAAATGTAGAATTTGGTATCGATGAGAGGAAGAAGCATTATGTGTTGGGTTGTGTTTCCTCAGATTATGACTGGATTTGTGTTAGCATGTTTATGGCTAACACTTGTCAGCTTTGATAAATCTACATTCGCATGGACCTTGCAATTTTTTTATTTTTTATTTGGAAATCATTGAGCCAACTATCAGTTGCCTTTGCATTGCTGTGTGACTCAAGATTTTGGTTGGATCAATCACTTTTTGGTTTTTGCTCACTGAGTGAACACAGAATCGATTAATACACATACTGCACAGACAATCACTTTTTTCTGTTACTTATTCTCTAGGAGATGGGAAGCTAGAATTGCTGGTAATTTACACTGGTCAGGCGCGTCCTAAGAAAAGCTCACTTCACTACGACGCAAGAAGCATGAACCATTTTTTGGACTCTGGCAACCAAGTGCACAAAGGCCTGGCTACGAGCGAGCGTAGTCCGAGGTATAATCCAATCGGCCAAGCTTCATTTATTTTGCCAGAAGCTTAAGCCTTGATATATTCTTACTCCGTGACTCTGTCCACAAAATATCGCAACTACGAAATGTCTTTTTGCTTGACTTTTTCTTCCATCTGTAGTACTACTAGTTCGTATGTATTGTTGCAAACACACTTCCAGTCTACTAGCTTGTATGTCATGGTATTAGTGGTTCTGAAGTGAATGTTAGAACTCCTTTGTCCTGTCCAGATCCGTATCCAGTTTCATTGGTTGCTCAACTGAGACTAACAGTGGATCCAGTTTCATTTGGTTGCTCAACTGAGACTAACAATTTTATGCATATAGAAATTAATTTTGAATTGGGCAAGCCTGGCTTAGATCGTGTGGTGTAGGAGTGTTGAGGCCGCAAAGTATATGAAACAAAAACCATTTTTTTTCTCGAAAACACAGGAGAGCTGCATTTCATTATATTGAGAAGAAAATATGGGACAAGAACCCCGACATACACACATACACACTACACACACCACATACTAATTTCAGATTATATTCTCACCTGTTGAAAAATAAAGGCTACCCAAAAATTAACAAATCAGGCCCCTCAGAAGACAATAGTGTCGGGGTAGTCAAGGAAGAGAGGCTTCGTGCGCCTGCTATCTCCCAGAGACGTCGTTCCTCACTACTAACATTAAGAGCCCGTGCAATGCTAGGTGCAGCTCCGTCAAATACACAAGAGTTGCGGTGAGTCCAAAGAACCCAAGCACCTAGAACAATCAAAGAGTTGAGACCTTTCTTTTTCTGTTCCGGAGCAGCATGCCATAATCTGTCCCACCAATCATCGAACACCATATCAGTTGCCTGAGGAGCAAATTGCCGCAGCCCAACTTGACATAACAAGGAATACCAGTATTGCCTTTGCAAAGGAGCAAGAAACTAGAAGATGGTTAATTATCTCTTTCTCCTGATCACATAAAGGACAACGTTCCGGACAAGGCAGACCTCGACGGGCAAGACGATCAGCCGTCCAGCATCTATCATGTTCAACTAACCATAGGAAGAACTTGCATTTTCCGGGGGCCCAAGTCTTCCAAATCCGTTCGCAAGGTCTAAAGGGAATTGATCCTTGAAAGAGATGCTCATAGACAGATTTTGCTGAATACTGTCATGAGGAAGATAGGCGCCATATAAACAAAAACAATATTGCAATAGTAAACCGCAGTGATCAAACTGATGCCAAGTGGAATGAAACAACTACAACTGGATATGCCAAGTGGAATGAAATAAGTGCAACTGGATGCGATCAGATCAAAATGGGATATGTAGGAGCACCGGTGCTTCATAGCTGAAGAGTTGTTCGTCAGTTTACAGTTCATCAGCTTCATAGTGGAAGTTCTGTCTTTGGTTTCTTTGGATCCAGTAGTGCTGCTGGTAACCTGTCGTTACCCTCTCCCTGCTTAATGAATGAAAAACGCGCTCTAGGTCGTGTTCTAAAAAAAATGATGTTTAATCCAGTATTAGTTAGTCAGCATCTCACTGATGGGGCCTCGTAACAGCAGATACGTTACTTAAGGACCTTTGCGGCCCATGACCGTAGCTTAAGACCCAAAATGCAGGGCCCAAGGACCAAAATTTACTTTTTAAGATTGGCACCAACACGTACCCCCTCTACCACAAATTATGACGTCCACTCTGGAGATGGTAGACCAACGCACCCACCAAGTACAATGTGGGCCACTAATCTAGGCCATGGGCCTTCATGATCACCCATCGACCCCGTCCAGGTAAGTATGGAGCAACGGCGGCCCGGGGCTTTCTTATATAGGCAGCCAGCTTGCCCTTGCCTGGTTGCGGCGCCGAGGTGGTGCTAAACTCTGTGGCGTCGAGAGAGAATCCAAGACGTCGCGCTTCCCGCCCGTTGGATTGAGACAGCTCCGTATCACCGTATGCCGCACTGCGTAAAACAAATGGAGAAAACGTGGTGCTTTGCTGGGCCGATAGAGGTGCGGCTAGATGGGCCAAGCCTGTATCGAATCCACGACCCGTTGGTCTTCTGCCCTACGTTTTGGTCCTGGCGTTCTCCTCTTTTAATTGGTCATGTGCTCAGATTCTAAAAAAAAAAAAAAAAAAAAAAAGGTCATGTGCTCTTTCGTTTTTTTGGTCACGTGCTCTTTCGTTATGGGGAGATATCTTTTTTTTTTAACTGTGACTTCCATTACTCGGCTGACAAATGTGGCAAATTAGACAAATTTGCCGCGACATCTGCTGTACTTGGTGCCCTCTAGGTTAAGAAATCAGATGAGTTGTTTTTATCGACCTCATCGAACCAGTTGTCAAAGTCAATTCCTTGCGGTATTAATTAGTGTTGGGAGATACATGTATTGCTTTACTTAGAAGAATTGTGCTAACAACAATGGTCTATTACTGTTGTACATGGTTCTCAGTTTTTTGGCAATTCGTGAACCTGTTGTACCTTGTTAGAGTATCTCCAACAACTCCCAATAATTCACTTGGTATATCGTGTATTTATAGCAACTTAGTATTTTATTTCCCAAGTAAAAAAAAGTATCTCCAACAACTCGGTATTCCAACTTGGTAAAAATAGAGGATGACAGATGGGACCCGCATGTCATTAAGAACAGACCACGACGTTGACCAGCGGGATAGAAATTTTGACTCGCGATTTCTCGACAACGGCTGCACCAAATCAGGTGAGGTTTGATCCTACGCGATCGTAACGAAAAAGCGAAACTTTTGAGCATTTTCCATCAAAATATTGAGCACTCTGCGGACACTCGGAAGTCACCGACCTCTATCAGCGGTCCTGGAACGCCACCGGGAGCACGGGTCGTAGTCGTAGCCCTGAACTCGGTCTGCGCCGCGTGCTCCTCGATGCCCTGCTCCACGAGCGACGAGCAGAAGTGGTGGTTGGACCGTCTTGACGGCTCCGGCCACCGGAAGACGCGCAGCAGCGAGAGGAGGGAAGACTCGCAGCAGCGAGAGGACTAGTCCGACGCGAGGGCGCCGCGAGCAGCGAGCAGCGAGGCGTAGGCGGGGGTCGCGGGCACGCGAGCAGCGAGGCGGAGGCGGGGTCGCGGGCGCGCGCGAGCAGCCGGCGGAGCGATACGCACGCGATATGCCCGGGAATTTACGCGCGCGGGAGGTGTTTTTAGGCAGTTGGGAAATATACCAAGCAGATTTACCAAGTTGTTGGAGCTGTGTTTTTGTGTTTTTGCCAAAAAAAATAGAATACCAAGTGGATTTACAAAGTTGTTGGAGATGCTCTTAGTTGTTACCTTTGTATTGGCCCTCTATTGTGTATTTGTGTGGCACTTAACAAAGGCTCTTGAATGTTTAGTTTTTTAATGAAAAATACCTAAAACAGACGGTAGGGTCACGATGAACAAAATACTCCCTCTGTCCTTTAAAACTGTCGTCGTGGAAAGCATGCCACAAGTTTGACTCAATTTGTAGAAAATACGTGTAACATTTAAATCTTTAAATATATTTATTAAAAAACTAGGTTCAAAGTAATGATACTAATTATATACCATAAATACTTATATTTTTATATATAATTAGTCAAAATTGTTCTAGGGAAGCGAAGCGACAATCTTTTAGGGATGGAGGGAGTAGATCTTTGCAGTTGACCATCTGTTGTACATTTTTCATTTTTTTGGCTATGAAATCCTATTGGAAAGCAAAAAGAACCTCTCTCCATATCGCTCTCCTGTCCTGGCTTAACTGCTCATAGCTCGTCATGAGAATCACTATCAACTTCATTGGTGTAATGACCGTCCGTCGTGCTGGTCTTGTTTAGATGATTTTTTTTTGTTAAAGCACTTTCGTTGTATTTGGCAATTATTGTCTAATTATAAGCTTACTAGGTTCAAAAGTTTCGTCTCGCAAATTACAAGCAAATTATACAATTAGTTTTTTTACCTATATTTAATGCTTGAGTGTGTCTAAAGATTCGATGTGATCATCTTGAAAACAAGACTGCAGTCATCTAGCATCTCCTCCGGCGATAATTTAGGTCGTGCATTTGTCATCTTGTGAACTTCGGTAGTGAAGGGCACAAAGGTCTACTCCCTGCTTCGTTCCGTAAATATTTGTGCAACTAGGTCCTGCATGCAAACCAAGGTGTATACAAAGTTATAAAACTATCCTCATAACGGTTCATGGAGTCCATGGAACCATTTAGAGTTTCAGATAATAAGGACGTCTTCAACAACTATCTATTTGTCTAGCTATTATAACGTAGACGTAAAAAATAAAAGAGAGAATAGTCATTAGGAACAAACAAATAGCTATTTTATTCACGTAGTCCAAGAATATGAGAGGAGAATATATGAGTCCAATAATACATAAAAAAGAATATATATGGAAGTGAGAGATGACTATTTTATATATAGTCCCAGAGAAGGCCTATGACTTTTATCATTTCTCCTTGCTCTAAGGATAGAATATTCAGCACCAAATTCTTTGTTGATGAGTTTGATCCCAAAAGTATGATCCGGATATGTTCTATGGACATTACTATCCAACATTTTTTCACCATTTTACATTTCAGGAAGTAATGCCCTCCATCTTCATCAAGATGAAAGCACACTGCGCATCTTGTATCAATGTCCATACCCCTGCGTGAGATTTTAGTACGCAACGGGAGGCTATGATGTGCCAAGCCAGTGGATATCCCTCATTTTTCTCTTAGCAAAGAAAGAAAGCGGGCTTGCTCATTAAACCCATCATGAATTGCATACGACAGGATCTCTGATCTTCTACACATCTTCTTCCTTTTGATATTGTCTAAAATGATTTGGAGGTCCCTCATATTTTAGATAGAGGGGACAACCATCTCAAAGAAGACGCCATCAACTACGCCACGCAGCAGACAAGACAACATCGTCGGACGGTGATCATAGTCGGTACATCATCCCATTGTCCAAATACAGTCCCACAAGACAGTCATACGATCCCACCCACTATGGGATAGGGCACACGAATATGGCCATGACTTTCAAGGTCGACCAACCTATCGGAGGCCTTGATCCCACGGCTCAGGATCGAGGCCACTATCATCAATACCAGCAAAGGCGGCCAACGATCTAGGGGTGGCTACCAACTCCCTTGCCGCCGCCATGACACCACCATAAGATGATGACAAAGGCCACGGTGATCTCACTTCGCATAAGACAGATGGCGAACCACCACCATGCCAATAGTACCCCACGACTAGCAATGTATCATCACATAAGACAACCACGCCGGGACATGTAGTGGCGCAAGGATAAGATGGACTTCCTTGCAAGCGAAGTTCAATAGTTTTCTCCCTCCCTCGGGCTCACGGGCACTCGATCAAGTGAACCTCTCTCTTTGTATGTGACGTGGCCCCCGGACTCTATATAAAGTGGGCTCTAGAAACCTTCACTCTGGCAGTCCCTCTCCTATCTCTCTCACTCTTCTTGCATGCCCCATTGTAAGAACTTCAAAACATTCAACCAAGGAGCATGCACTCGTACTCTCTCTAAGACTAGACATAGGGCTCTGGTCTGAACCAGTATAACTTCTTGTTTCTTCGGATGCTACCATCGCCTTTCTAGAGCAGCACGACACACATATAAATTTGCACATCGGGTGACAAAACATCAACGTGTAGATATCATAAGGTACTACAGGTTTGATGTTGACTTCATCTCCATTTGACTTTGTTAATAGTTATAAATCTAATCTAAGAACTTTTATTGCATATTTGAATCTGTAAACTATCTCAAATTAAAAGGTTGACAACTTGTTGGCAGTCCTTAACTCCTACTTTTAACCATCAACTGTCACATAAAATGAACACCAAACTTAGAATTACGGCTTACAACTAACAAAATATATGAGTTTTGGTAGATTACCATCATTTGCAAGAGGGCATTTGTAAAAATACCCATAACAGGCTAAGAATATGCAAGGAAACAAGCATAAATACCATCTTGTGCATGCCCAAAGGAAATAGACCCAATCATGAGACAAATTAGGGCCAGACAAAGAGGAGAAGAAGCCCACCAATTCAAACCATACCAACTCGACGCAAAACCATCATGGGCCATGTTACATACTGCAAGGGAGTTCACCCATAGAAGATGGGTTCGATTGAGCCCAGGCATGGTGCGACCGTACCAGTGGTGCGCCCGCACAGCGAGTAGGCCCAACTGACCTCAATTTGCGCGGGCTTCCTCCAATCGATGATCCAAGGCGGTTCATAGGGTATTGGTAGATTTAATGTGCCTGAGAGGAAGTTTGGTGCTTTCCATGTGAGACAAGGCAGATTCCATGGAAGATTCCCCTCCTCTTCACCTATAAAAGGAGGACTTCCCCCTCTCATTCATAACAACAGTACAAGGCAAAGGGCTACTCAATATTTGAGCAACACTCCAAAGGGCTTATGCCCTAGGAAGCTACAACAAGTAGTAAGAAAGAGATGTGAGGGATAGTTAAAGTGAGTTCAAGTAGTAAGGAAAAGATGTGAGGGTGAGTTCAAGAGAGTTCAAGTAGTAAGGAAGACATATCAAAGAGAGTTCAGAGGAAGAGCCGGGCTTGTTGGTAAAAGATCAAGTGAATGAGTTCTTTGTCTATTTTGAAGGAAGCACTGCTAGAAATAAAGCTCACGGGCTAGAATCTGATAAGACTGGTATTTCTAAATTTTTATCTTAATCATCCAAACTGATAGAGAATATGCATCTATCTACAACGATGACCCTTTAGGCAGTGAATTAGTTTTTTACAATTGGTGCAACTGGTTAGTGTCAAGTTGAATTCAAATGGAAAAATAATTGATTTATTAGTGAGGTCTGTTGTGACTTACATAGAAAAAGTGATGTTTTGATTTATCCTGCATTAAATCTTGAATTTGTAGATGCTGATAAAGCTGAACTTTTTTGAAGTAACACATGCCCTGTTCATGATAATATCATTATTGAAGAATGTCAATAAGAAAAGTGTTCGTATGACAAATAAATTATTAGCTGCTCATTTATTTCGTTTTGATAGTAAAGTTGGAGGCATATTTTTTTTGGCAATTGGGTGATATGAAATGTGGACTGCTTGCCAAGGATGTAATATCTCATATCCAAAGTATGTGTGGTAATAAGCAGCGCAACATGTGTTTATCTATACAAATATTATTTTATCCAAAAAAATGTTAATAAACTTTGTAACATATAACACTATCTTAAGAAATCTACAAATGATTGGTTGATGCACAAAAATAACAACAGTTACCCATAACTAAAGATCATGGAATTTTAGGAGGTATGTAGCCCTATGATAGTTGTAAAATAAAGTTGATATTAGATATTGTTATTTCTTGATTTTTGAAATTTGCAACTTAAATGTAAAGATTACTACCTCCCCCGATTGTATTTCGGCGAACACTTTACCTCACGGAATATTCTCTAAGTAAGTGTTTGTGGTTCTTATGGTATAAAGTCTTTTGTTAATTCTACTCTTACTTATTTGTTTGTTCGTCGTCTGCTCTCGTAGCGGATACTCTAGTAGAGGGCTCCCGATAAAGACGTATCACCCTGTACGACACTAGAGTAGTAGTTGATAGCGTAGACGAGGTGTCTAGACTAGAGGCTACCTTCTTTTGCCTTGTACTCCACGATTGAGGGGTAGACGACAGGTGATGATAGCTCCTTCTGTTCCTCATAATCCCCCACATTCGGGTATGGCGTCAAGCTACAGGACGAAATCAATTGATAGACCAGGTGTGATTCGGTGCCCAAAGTAAGCAAGTAGTAGTAGGGTTTACCTATCCTTAGACCAAAAAAAACATAGGAATCCATCTCTACCGTCTCATATTCGTCTTAATCCTTTGTCATATGAAAAAAGTTACAAAATTTTTGTGCGAAACCGGCAATCACTACCGGTTGTTAGCCACGAACCGACAGTGATAGTCCACCTATGATTGTCAGTTATGCTATCACTATCGGTCAAAGTCTTGAACCGGCAATGGTAAACTTATCATCATTGGTCCTAGCATAAGCGGCAACGATGATCCGACAATGATTGCATGTTTTCATGTAGCGTCTCTTTTTTCCAAAGTCTCTTCAGGCGCCTCACTGTGTAGTGGCTACTTGATGGCTAGTGACAACGGAGGCTCCAAGATGAACCCTTTTGTGTGTTCATCTCTAGTGAAACCCTTTTGTGGCTTTGGTATTCCTTGGGACTTGTTGGGGGCCTAGTCAAAAAAAGAGGGAGTTGTTGGGGGCTTTGATCCTTAATTTTTTTGGGGTTCTGCTGCCTTCCTTCCCTAGCTAGAGCAGAGCATGGGGTGAATGCTTGCGGATACTAGAAGAAGATCAAAACGTGCCCCTATTCCTTGTTTCATATTGAAGCACTAATGACCCGACCTCGTCGTGTTGGGGCAGTCTGCATGTGATGCAAATTCTCTTACAGAAGGTTGAGCCGAACTGCTGGTCCAATGCTTGATGGCGTTCGAGGTTGCATCATGGAGTCATAGCTAGGGTTTTCCCGTACTCAAGACCTTTTTGCTATTATACATGAATACTCCTTGAAGGTTTCTGTTATTGCACATTGAGCACCCCTTGAAGGTTCTGTTATTGTATATACATTGTTGAGTATATTGCGAGTGACATCCTTCATGTAACACCACATGTCAACCACTGAACCACGTTGAGTACTTTTGACAAGGGACGACATCGTCCGACAGCGCTATCCTCCCCACGAATTGATCTAGGATTTTAGTTTAGCGAGATTATCATTGAGTATAATAGTATTCAAATGATTCCTCCACGGCTCCACCGATAACATCTTTTGAGTAACAAATGTTTTTGAAATGTGAGCAGCCACGTTTACAATAGTGTAGCATTGAGATGACAAACTAGATTGTTCCTCAAAAAAAGATGACAAACTAGATGGGATGAATAGCCTTTTCTAAACTAATTGCGCATGCTAGCCAATTGTGTATTTATTTGGTGTTAGAAAACTTTGTGATTATATTTTTATTTTTTGTCAAAGTTGAGATGTTTTGACTCATTAAAAAGTTAAAGCAACTTATAAATTCAGAACACAGTGAATATATATAGGTCACTTTAATTATGTAACATGGATAGTAGGCCAGTAAGACTACCCGCAGCGGGTACCGAAAAACGATACTGGAGTATCGTTTTACAGTAAAAACCCCTGCGGCGGGAGTATGTAAAACTTCATGAAAGGTTCTGGATGGCCAGCCATCCGATCTCTGTCCCGGACGTACGGGCGAGACGGAATGTGCCATGCTGGCCCATGCGTCCTCCTCTGCACGTCCGAATCTGGAGGGGAAGGGAGAGATGGAAGGGGAAGGGGAAGGCGGAGCGAGGGAGGCTGGCGGTGGCGGCGGGGACGGCGAGGGCGCGGCGGTGGCGGTGCCGAGCTCCATGGCCGCCTCCTCCGCGCGAGCTCCATGGTGCCGGAGGTCGCGGTGGATTCGCAAACTCCATGGCCGCCACCTCCGCGCGAGGTCCATGGTGCCGGAGGTCGCAGTGGATTCGCAAACTCCATGGCCGCCTCTGAAAGGTCCCTTGTATGGGTTTGATAATTGAGTGACAACATTAGGTGGACTAATGGTGTGATCATGAGCATACACAGGGGTTTAATCCACAGGTGAATGTGAGATGAAGGAGCTTCATTGAATATGTAACATGACATGGAGTCATGTGACCGATGGTGAAGATCGAGATGAGGCTTGGCTCGAGACCGGAGGATGTGTGAAGGACAAGTCGAGGCAGTGGAGCGATGGACTTAGTGAGGGTGTGTTGGCGGTCCTTAACTCAATTCTAACCCCGCCAACATTAGTCTAGGCAACACCAATTTTCACCTAGAATAGGGCTCTACTCTAACTATTTTCACAGTGTGGTGCAGATTCCTTGTTTTGCAGGACATACCTGAATTACACATAAAATGAGCCAAGACATGAGGAAAAACTATGATATGAGAAGGTGGCCCACTTATCATAATATCTGGGCCATGAACATGGTCCAAAATGCCAAGTATGGACCCAAGAGGTGGAAGCCCAAAACCTAGACCAACTCTATCTTGGGCTGCAGGACCATGTCTCACTAATTTGGGCGCCACGGATACATCCGGACTCCGATTTGGGCAAATGACCAGCCGATTCGAAGCCTGCTGAAAGGCCTACACCCTGGCGGTGAAAGCAGAGGCCCAGGGGGCCCACAATGGGCGCGAGCGCGCCCGAGGCGCGAGCGCGCTCCCCGGGCCGGCTCCCGGGCCCATCTTTGGCCTGGCCGGTTCGTGATTACGTGAGGATGTTGATTTCGTCGGTGCTTCGGTATGGAAGGTCTCAAACCACCTATGGAGGTCGGTTTTGGCCCTTCCATGTGGGGATGGCATATTTCCAAGGAGCCCCCTCTTCTCCACCTATAAAAGGAGGCCATTCCCCCTCCTCTCAAACACATTCCACACAATGTAGACACATCAACAATTCATTCTTCATTTTTAGTCTCACTCTTCACCATACCTCCACTCTACAAGTGTACAATAGAGAGAGTAGAGCCACTCTACCTAGCCTAGCTAGAATAGAAGTAAGGAGTGAGAGAGGAGCAAGAGTAGAGCATCTCTCCAAGAGAGCTCTCGGGAAGCTAGTCTTCCACGGGGCGGAGTGCCGGACTTGTCGGCTCCCTCCTCGTTTGTACCTCTACGGCGTCTTGCTACTTGAAGTAAGACATCGTGTTTATCTTTCGGTAATACCTTTGAGTAAGTTATTCTTGCTTGTTATCTTCTTGCGGGTTCGTCGTTCGTCCCCGTGACGGAAGCTCTAGTAAGAGGACCCCGATAGAGACGGAGTTCCCGGCCACCGCTAGAGTTGTAGCAACCGGCATAGACGTGGTGTCTAGGCTAGGACCTACCTTCGTTTGCCTCGTAGTCCACGGTTGAGGTGGTAGGCGGCGGTGGTGACAGCCCCCGTCCGTCCCTTGTAATCCCCCACGTCCGGCTACGGCGTAGAGCTGGGCAGTGCCGGCATCACTTGGCGTACCGAGTGTGCGATCCGGTGCCCGAAGTAAGAAGTATAGCAACGAGTTTAGCCATCTCTTAGGCCCATTACCCTAGAAAACCTCATTACCTAAGCTATTCTACTCCATCTCGGGCAACCTCTCGTTTAGAATTAACTCACAAGCCGTTCTTCGTGAAAGAAATACGATACCCGATTACTCACCGGGTGAAGTGCTATAACGGTGATTTCCGTGCGCTTGCGGATTTGGCCGCACACGCTAAGAAACGCCAACAAGCATTTCGGCGCCGTTGCCGGGGAGCGGTTGTCGCAGTTAGCTCTGAACCTAGATTGCCCGTGTACCTTGACCTACCTTTGCTCCACTTCTTTTGTTTTATTTTAGAAAACAAAATACCCATGGAGCAACCAACCATTTACAACCTATCCGCTCCGAAGGGCGAGCTCATTCAAACACCCCAATCCTCGAAGCCAATCACAGCTTCCGAGTATGAGCTCCGCCCTGGCTTTATAGCCATGGTTCGGGACCAAGCCTTCTCAGGCTTGGAATATGAAAACCCATATGATCACCTACGGGAGTTTGAGCAACTCTGTGCGTGCCTGACCATTGCGGGCATGTCACAAGATACATTGCGGTGGAAATTGTTTCCCTTTTCTCTCCATGAAAAGGCGAAGCAATGGTACACCCAAAACGTAGAGAAAGTAAACGGAGATTGGGAAGAATTGCGTAAGCATTTCTGCTTCACATTCTACCCTATTTCTCGTGTCGCTTCTCTACGACAGAGGTGCTCAACTTCCAACAAAAAGAGAATGAAACCATAGGTGCAGCCTGGGAACGCTTTTTGATCCTAACACGATCAGAGCCTGCACTGTCTATTCCTAACCATGTGCTCTTACAACATTTTTGGTTAGGCTTAGACAAAAATTCTGCCCTATTGCTCGATGTAGCCGCCGAGGGTCGTTCCAAAGACAAAACCACCAAAGAGGGGCAAGCTCTCTTGGATCGCATCCAAGAGAATGCTCCTCCCTTAGAACCCATCCGTGTAGAACCCGAGCCAATAAAAGAGGATGTCTCTTCGGCATCAGCCGAACCTTCCCAATCCATAGAGAGACCCTCTCCCGAACCAGAACCCAAGACGGAAGAACCCATGGATCTTCCGGCTTTCGAGGATGAGCTTTTCGAAAATCTAGGAAATACCTCGCAATATGGATGTCGCACAAGACCACCGATTCCCGTCACCCCTAGCAAGCCCCTTGACGAACTCTTTCTCAAGAAGTCAGTTAGAGAGTTGACTTTTGTTATGAGCACAGAGTGGGTAGCAGAAGGTGAGCTCTCGTCTGAAGTAATTCAGATTCGCGCTCCATCTTCTACCCGCCATTGCAAAATTCAACGGAATTGGGTGGACGCTTTGTATAATCCCACAGTTGGGGCGAATTTGATGTCCCATTCCTATGCATCTACGTGTCTAGGAATGGAGTGATTTACTCCAACAACACGGTCCTTAAGAACGCCAGATTCTATTCAAAAAGGACTAGGGATTGTACATAATGTGACACTCCACCATGGAGATGTCGAAATGTCCCCGGACTTTCTTGTCTTTGACGTCCGGACTTCGACATACTCATTGGGCACCCCCGGAACCACTCTTTGACAATCCGTCAAAAACGGGGAAATCAACATGAAACTAGGGAGAGAAACATTCCCGATTCAAGTCACTAGAGCCAGGAACTCAAAGGGGCCGAATCTCCCTAGTGTGCCCATAGAGGTTCTAGCGGTTGACATGTTTGAGTCACCCGAGTCGTCTTTAGACAAAGATGCCGAATTCTTTGTAGAAGAAAAAGACGAGTTCGGTGAGACAGTTGATCTTCCTATAGGGGAGAAGCCGCCTAGACCTCAGTTGAGCTTAAACCCCTACCCAAAGGCTTACGTTATGTTTTCCTGAACGGCGACACCCAAACTCATGTCATCATAAGTGACCAACTTAGTGATGAGGAGACGACCAAACTCATAGCCGTCCTAGAAAAACATAAGTCGAGTCTTTGGGTATTGCCTAGACGATCTTAAGGGGATAAGTCCAATGCTCGTACCTATCGCATTCCCATAGAGCCATCTAGCATACCTTCTCGGGAACCTCAACGTAGGCCGAACAATGCGATGAGGGAAGTCGTGAAAAGAAAGTCCCGAAACTTTTTCACGCCGGATAATCTATCCCGTACCACACAGTGATTGGGTTAGCCCAGTCCAAGTGGTTCCCAAAAAGGGAGGAATGACAGCCATTGAGAACGCTAAAAATGAGCTCATACCTCAACGAACTGTCACCGGATGGCGAATGTGCATTGATTACCAAAAATTTAACAAGGCAACAAAGAAGGATCACTTTCCGCTTCCCTTCATTGATGAAATGTTGGAACGGTTAGCGAAACACTCCTTCTTTTGCTTCCTTGATGGGTATTCGGGATATCATCAAATTCCCATCCATCCGGATGATCAAAGCAAAACGACCTTCACATGCCCCTGCGGAACGTACGCGTACCGTAGGATGTCGTTCGGGTTGTGTAACGCACCCGCGTCATTTCAACGGTGCATGATGTCTATCTTTTTAGACATGATTGAAGAAATCATGGAAGTTTTTATGGACTATTTCACCGTCTATGGGAAAACTTTCGATCATTGTCTTAAGAATTTAGACAGGGTCTTGCAAAGGTGTCGGACAAAGATTTGGTACTTAATTGGGAAAAGTGCCATTTCATGGTCCGAGAGGGCATTGTCCCGGGACACTTAGTGTCCGAGAGGGGAATCGAGGTATATAAGGCTAAGATAGAGGTTATCGAGCAACTACCTCCCCTGGTAAACGTAAAGGAATCCGTAGCTTCTTAGGTCATGCGGGGTTCTATAGAAGATTTATCAAAGATTTTTCGCAAATCTCTAGACCCCTCACGAACCTATTAGCTAAAGATGCTCCTTTTGAATTTACCGATGAGTGCTTGAAAGCATTTAACACTCTCAAGCAAGCACTCATCTCTGCACCTATCATCCAACCTCCCGATTGGTCTCTACCTTTTGAGATCATGTGTGATGCAAGCGATTATGCTGTTGGTGCGGTCTTAGGCCAAACCAAGGATAAAAAGCATCACGCGATAGCTTATGCCAGCAAGACTCTGACAGGAGCTCAGCTCAATTATGCCAAAATAGAAAAAGAGCTTCTTGCTGTAGTATTCGCTATCGACAAGTTTCGGTCTTACTTAGTGGGCGCGAAAGTGATCATTTACACAGATCACGCTGCCTTGAAATTCTTGCTCACTAAGAAAGACGCGAAACCACGCTTGATCCGCTGGATTCTTTTGCTCCAAGAGTTCAATTTAGAAATAAAAGATAAGAAAGGAGTAGAGAATACCGTAGCAGATCATTTGTCGCGTTTGCAAGTCACTAACATGCAGGATGTGCCCATCAATGACTTCCTTCGCGACGACATGCTATTGGCAGTAACGGACTCCAACCCCGGTATGCAAACATTGTGAATTACATGGTTGTAGGACATGTACCACCCGGAGAAAGCAGAAAAAGCCGGAGGTTGAGAGCCGTCGTCATCTCGTGGGATGACCCGCACTGTACCGAGTGTGCTCGACGGCATACTAAGAAGATGTGTGCCAACAGCGAAGGGATGCGTATCATTGAAAGTCAGTCATTCGGCACCATACGGAGGCCATTATGGAGTATTCCGCACTCAAGCAAAAATTTGGCGGGCGGATTCTTCCGGCCAACGATGTATGCCGACACCAAAGAATTCATTCGGAGGTGTCGGGAAGTGCCGCCAGTGGTGGCATCACAGCTTTTCGCAATGCAATGCCCCTCCACTTCAACCTTCAAATAGAAATATTTGATGTGTGGGGCATTGACTTCATGGGGCCCTTCCAGAATTCCCAAGACTGCGAGTACATCCTCGTTGCTGTTGACTACGTCTCCAAGTGGGTGGAGGCCATGCCATGCCGAGCAACCGACGCAAAGCATGCCCGGAGGATGTTCCACGAAATAATCTTCCTCGCTTTGGTACACCACGCATGGTGATAAGCGATGGAGGATCACATTTCGTTGATCGAACCTTCGAGCATTCCTAAGAGAGCTCGGGGCCAAGCACAACATCGCCACACCATACCACCCACAAACCAAGGCCAAGCCGAGACCTCGAACAAGCGATCAAGAATATCCCGCGAAGACGGTCAACGACATGGGGAAAGGATGGAAAAGTAAGCTTCCCGATGCACTCGGGCATACAGACCGCTTACAAAACCCCCATTGGCATGTCACCGTTCCAGCTTGTGTATGGAAAGAGCTGCCTTTTGCCAGTAGAACTCGAGCATCGAGCCTACTGGGCAACTAAAAGCTGGAACATGGACCTCAAGCTAGCCGGAAGAAACCGCCAGAGGCAGATCTCTGAGCTTGAGGAATGGCGAGAGAAGGCGTACCACAGTGCCAAGCTCTACAAACAACGAACGAAGAGGTGGCACGACAACCGGATAAAAACCAAGGAGTTTCGGCAAGGCGACAAGGTCCCGCTTGCTCAACTCCAAGGTAAAATTATTCGGTGAAGGAAAACTTAGAAGCAAGTGGAAGTGGCCATATACCGTCGTCGACACGTCGTTTCATGGCGCAATCACGATCTAGGACGACAACGGTAACATCTCCAAGGTAAATGGTCACCGCTTAAAGCCTTTCCTTGAGCCTTCTTTATGCACAAAGTTAAACCAAGAATTTGATAGAATAGATTTAGTCATGCCGGATAATTTTTGATTTGATTTAGGGCATGACTTTAATTTATTCTATCTTTCTTGTGTTCATGAAAAAAATATTTATTATATATATATATATTTTTTATGTGCATATAAGAAAAAGACAGTACAAAAACAAGTATGGGGAGGCACCACGCTCCTTGGTGCACAACAATATTCGACACGGCAAAAACACAAGTTTGTGCACCCTCTCACTCCCTGCTAATCCTCTTTACGCTGAAAATAAAATTTATAAAACTAAAAATGTTGCAAACTCCATCTCCTATTTTCACCAATCGAGAACGAGTTGCATACTTTTTATTCCTTGCTTATCTTGATTATGTGAACAACTTGTGCCATAGGGACCCCATGTTTTATCTAAGTTATTGGCAGGTGAGATATAGTAGAATGATATGATGCTTACCAACTCGTGCAATGGACTTGGGTATTTTTATGCAAAAATTCAAAAACTTTTTAGCAAATGCCCCTCATGTGATAAGTGCTATGTCCTACCAGAGCCAAATATCTACGCTTACGCTTATGCAAAACCCGTTTAGCCACTTATAGCGATGTCAAGTCTTGAGATTCTTGCTAGAGATGGCCTTATCCCCAAGATCATTGCATTCACCCACCAAATAAATATGCCGACTCTCACATTGAGAGCCGCGCACGCATTCGCCCGCCAAATAAATATGCCGACTCTCACAAAGGAAAGTCGCGCACTCATTTCATCCACCATTCCACCAAAAACGCTCAAATTCTTACACCGAGAATTGAGCACATATTTTCTACATTTTCTCCCTCTTCCACCAAAATACTCCCGTCAACAAGTCATGCATCTCTCTCTCTCCATCATTCATTCAAGAAAGGTATGGACTGTTATTAGAAAATCCTACAAAGAGAAGCATGGTTCATGAATAAGGAAGAGTTCTTTTGCTCCAAGGTCTTGAGTAAAAAAAAGGGGGGAAGAAAGAAAAGAAGAAGAAAAAAAAAGAAAGAGAGAGAAAGAAATAAAGCAAGTTTTAGAGTTGTTTTTCAAGTCCATACCTTCTTGCATCTCCTCTTCAATAAGAGAGAAAGCATGATCAGGAGTCCACAAATATTTTCTACACTTGCACTTGCACTTGCATCATCTAGGATATGGCCTTCTCTTCATGACATCCACCGGGCTTGACATTGGAACTGTTCATCATCCATACCCAAAACTCCACATATCACCGTAGTGGTAGGATGATCAAGAACACCGGATAGGACTAGCCACCCGAAAAGAGCGACTTGAGAGTATCACATGAGGAGCTACGGCTAACTTTTGCGAAAATTCTAAAACCCCGAGTCTCAAAGCATGGGTAGTGTGAGTTGACTTGATTTCAAGCTATTCCTCCTTCAATAGCGCAGTAAGATAACTTGGTAGCCACCATGAATGTTCACAAATGCAGGGAAGAAGCTCGGAATAATCTGTATGCAGAGTCAACTCTTGGGAGAATACAACCACCTAGTTCTTCATCCTTTACTCGAGGACGAGCAAAGAGCTAAGGTGGGGGAGTTGTTGGCGGTCCTTAACTCAATTCTAACCCCGCCAACATTAGTCTAGGCAACACCAATTTTCACCTAGAATAGGGCTCTACTCTAACTATTTCCACACAAGTGTGGTGCGATTCCTTGTTTTGCAGACATACCCGAATTACACATAAAATGAGCCAAGACATGAGGAAAAACTATGATATGAGAAGGTGGCCCACTTATCATAATATCTGGGCCATGAACATGGTCCAAAATATGGACCCGAGAGGTGGAAGCCCAAAACCTAGACCAACTCTATCTTGGGCTGCAGACCATGTCTCACTAATTTGGGCGCCACGGATACATCCGGACTCCGATTTGGGCAAATGACCACCCGATTCGAAGCCACCAAAGGCCTACACACTGGCGGTGAAAGCAGAGGCCCAGGGGGCCCACAATGGGTGCGAGCGCGCCTGAGGCGCGAGCGCGCCTCTCCCGGGCCGGCTCCCGGGCCCATCTTTGGCCTGGCCGGTTCGTGATTACGTGAGGATGTTGATTTCGGCCGGGTGCTTCGGTATGGAAGGTCTCAAACCACCTATGGAGGTCGGTTTTGGCCCTTCCATGTGGGGATGGCATATTTCCAAGGAGCCCCCTCTTCTCCACCTATAAAAGGAGGCCATTCCCCCTCCTCTCAAACACATTCCACACAATGTAGACACATCAACAATTCATTCTTCATTTTTAGTCTCACTCTTCACCATACCTCCACTCTACAAGTGTACAATAGAGAGAGTAGAGCCACTCTACCTAGCCTAGCTAGAATAGAAGTAAGGAGTGAGAGAGGAGCAAGAGTAGAGCATCTCTCCAAGAGAGCTCTCGGGAAGCTAGTCTTCCACGGGGCGGAGTGCCGGACTTGTCGGCTCCCTCCTCGTTTGTACCTCTACGGCGTCTTGCTACTTGAAGTAAGACATCGTGTTTATCTTTCGGTAATACCTTTGAGTAAGTTATTCTTGCTTGTTATCTTCTTGCGGGTTCGTCGTTCGTCCCCGTGACGGAAGCTCTAGTAAGAGGACCCCGATAGAGACGGAGTTCCCGGCCACCGCTAGAGTTGTAGCAACCGGCATAGACGTGGTGTCTAGGCTAGGACCTACCTTCGTTTGCCTCGTAGTCCACGGTTGAGGTGGTAGGCGGCAGCGGGTGACAGCCCCCGTCCGTCCCTTGTAATCCCCCACGTCCGGCTACGGCGTAGAGCTACAGCCGGCATCACTTGGCGACCGGGTGCGATCCGGTGCCCGAAGTAAGAAGTATAGCAACGAGTTTAGCCATCTCTTAGGCCCATTACCCTAGAAAACCTCATTACCTAAGCTATCCTACTCCATCTCCGGGGCAACCTCTCGTTTAGAATTAACTCACAAGCCGTTCTTCGTGAAAGAAATACGATACCCGATTACTCACCGGGTGAAGTGCTATAACGGTGATTTCCGTGCGCTTGCGGATTTGGCTGCACACGCTAAGAAACGCCAACAGGGTGAAGCTCGGACAAGACTTGTTTCTGATGGACCATGAGGCGGTGAAGAGCAAGTGAGATCAAGATCGATGGACCGAGAGGGTTGCATGACGATATGAAGTAGATCATATCATCTTGAGATCGTGTCGGTGCATGTGTTGCATTGGCACATCGGTGGAAGACGGTGGAAATGAAAATGTGCAATGCAAAGGTATCCTATAGGGCATTTCATTTCACCGGTCATGAGGAGTGTAGAGAAGTTGATTACCGGATTTAGGATTGATAGCCGTACTATCAAGAGGGGCAAACTTGTTTGCATCTCGGTCATCAAGTGCCACTTGAGTGATCTAACATTGCAACATGCTAGGATCGAGTGGCGTTGTGAGAACAAGAGAAAAATCCTTTGAAGATGATTGTGAAAATGCTAACACACATGCACATGGTGATGTACACTTGGTGGTGTTGGCACATTTGCAAAGGTGGTGGTGTTTGCAGGGTTGAGATGGGTTTGGTGTCGGCGCTTTCGGAAAAATGGAGACATATTTTCTATTGTGCCGGATGCAAAATCTTGGAGAAAACTTGCTAACTCTGGAGCACAAGTTAGTATCTTGTTGGGTTGCAAGTTTTTTTTTACAACAAAAGACCGTGGGGGAGATCCCCACAAGTTGCAGCCATTTTCATTAATTTTAAAAAGAGGAGTGCAAACTTACATGAGGGTTTAACTGAAAGCATCTAGCCAAACAAAAAAAGTTGACCTAATGTCCTCTCTCATTCTACAAGATTGGAGCTGACATTGGCTTTTAAAATTTATTTTCCATCTCTCTAAACTAGGATTTCCTCTTTGGAAGACTCTGTCATTTCTGTTCTTCCAGAGTTCCCAAGAAGCCAAGATTGTTACCTCAGTGATGCAAGGGTCTGGTTGTAGAACTTGTGCTTGAATCAACCTGTCGTGCAGCTTAAGGTTGGCATCGTTGGTGCGAAGGTTGAAGAGGAGGTGCGGCGTTTCGATGAAAGATACTCTGTCTGCATGGCGCCGGACGCGGCTGCCGAGGGGCGTCAGACGCGCGAGGGGGCGCCGGACGCTGTCTAGTGCTGCCCTCGGCTAGCTGGCCCCCGGACGCTGGCGCCGGACGCCGGGCAGGGAGCGCCGGACGCTGGCTGTCACGATGGACGCCGTCCAGTGGCCACTTTGTGGACTGGCGCGCCAGACGCGTGGGACGGCTGACGCCGGACGCTGGCGCCTGTGCGTCCGGCGGTCGCGGTGTGTGGCTCGGCTCGGCCAAGTGGCCAGCGTTGGACGTGTCTGTGGCCGAGACGACGGACGCGGGCTCGAGGCGTTCCAGCATCCGGCGCAGTGGACCGTTTGAACGAAGGCGGCAACGGTCGGCTTGGCGCGCGCGACAGAGAAGCACCGGACGCGTCCAGCGGTGCCCGGGAGACGTGTCCGGCGCAGTTGACTTGGGATGCCTGTGCACCTAACGGCTAGTTGAGGCCATGGGGCTATAAATACTTACCTTGCTCGGCCTTGGCAGGTGGCTAGCACCTTGGGGACTTTGTGTCCATGCTTGGGAGTGCTTGGAGAGCCCTCTACTCACTTGAGCTTGATAGAGATCATCCGATCGAGTGAGTGAGCGATTCTAGTGCGTTGCATTGAGAGATTTGCATCGAGTGGCACTTGGTGATCGTGTTGCGAGCCGGTGTGCTTGTTACTCTTGGAGGTCGCCACCTCCTAGACGGCTTGGTGGCAAGAGACTCCGTTGTAGCACCCGTGGAGATTGTGCGGTGCTCCGGAGGAGGATTTGTGAGGGGTTCTTGAGCCTTCCCCGCGTGTGCACGAATTGGCTACTCTAGTTGAGCGTGGCTTGGAGGATCCCGGTCTTGTGTTGATTGGAGTTGGGGCTCCCCGGAGGGGTTTTTAGCAGTGAGCCAAATTGAGCGGCTATCTCATCACCAAGTCGGTGCATCGTCACAACTGGACGTAGCTTGGTGGCGACCAAGTGAACCAGGGGAAAAATCGTTTGTCGATTTGTGATTGCCGAGGCTTCGACCTCCTTGTGCTTGTTTGTGCGGCTTCGACCTCCTTGTGCTTGTTTGCAGGTGGTTGGTTTCTACGCCCGGTGATTAGCCATCGCCGTGTCATCTTGTGTCCACTCTTCGCGGTGGTTTGCATCCCCTATCGCTCAAGCTTGTATTTACGTTCTTACATTCATACTTGGCTTGAGTAGTTGCTCTTGTGCTCTTTTGCTTGTGTAGTTAGTTGAGCACATTCTTGCTTGTGTAGCTAGAAGTAGAGTAAGTGTTTTTGCTTAGCTTGTGTAGTTAAGTAAATTGCGCTCTTGGGTTCGACTTGTGTATCCTTGTCCTTGAGCATCTAGTGAGCTTAGGTTTGGCTTTGTGCTTTTGCTCATTAGAACTGTGTAGGTGCTCCCTGGTTTGCCTGTGTAGGTGCTCCCCGGTTTGCCTAAATACTAGTTGCTTAGGTTTGTGTGACCTTGCAAGCTAGAATTGATTAGGAGAGCACTAACTAGTTTAGCACCTTACTTGCATGTTTAGGTTCTTTTAAAAGGTGCTACAAGAGTATTAGTTAGAGGGGTGAAGTCTTGGCTAGACCGATAGTTTTAATTCCACATTTGTTTCGGTTAGCCGGTGCGATAAGTTTTTAGGAAGGACTATTCACCCTCCTCTAGTCCATCTCGACCCTACAACCTCCTCCGCGCGAGCTCCATGGCACCCGCACCCGGTCCTCCTCACGCAGTTCGTCGCGGGCCAGACGCTCCTGCGCCGGGTCATCGTGCCTCCCCCGACAGCCGCGCGCGCCGGCGACCAAGGAGACGAAACCGCCGCGCCTTCCCCGGCAACCGCGTGCGCAGGCGGCCGAGGAGCCCAACCCATCGCGGGAGGGAGGCCGACGAGCCGAGCTCCTCCACGGCGGTCTGCCTCCAGCAGCACCGCCGCGGCGCCCACAGCCACGGGTGGCGACGGCGGCACGGGCGCGAGGGAGGCCTGCGCCGCCCCGCCTTTCGCTCGCCGGCGAGCGCTACCTCTCCGACGCAGACCAACGCCGGAGCCGAGCTCGCCCACCGCGCCGCGCTCCCTGCTGCGCCGTCGACCTCGCCGCCGCGAATCCGCCGCCCTCACCCGTCGGCTCGCGAATCCGGCGCCGCCGTCCGCTCGATGGTCCGCCGCCCAGTGCCCACCTCAGCTGCGCCCAACGAGCTCCCTTGACGGTGGAAGGGGAGTAGTACAGAGAGAGGATGGGGACGGAGATGCCGAGGAAGGGGAAGGACGGTGGACGGTTGAGGAAAAAAAGAAAAGAAAAAAACTAATTTGTAGGTCCCACTTTTGATGTAGAGTAAGATGAAGAGGATGGATGGCTGCGGGAAAAAATGATATGGAGTAGAAAATATTGATGACTATGACGGAATATTCCTCGTAGAGGATGAAAAATAGAGTACCACGAGTGCGGATAGTCAAGAATGCATGTTCACGAAACGTCCGTCGTACAGGTACAGCACGTGCCAGTTCTGACCTCATGGCTTCACTGGACCAGCACGCTTCTCCTTTCAGCTACGTGCAGTAGAGGATTTTTCCTGTGCACCGTCAGCCCAGTCTCTTGCTCCAGATCAACCTCGTCATGCGGCGCGCGCCAGTCAAAGCAGAAGGTCTTGTCTGAGGCATTGTGGGCTCAATGTAGGAGTATCTCTAGACATGGAGCTATTGAAGTTACTCTGTTTGAGCTTGTTTGTGGTCAAGAGGTTGTGATACCGTTGAAGTAAACTTGAATTCTTATAGACTTGCAAAGCAAAATTATTTATTTGTTGTTATGTATCATGATCATATAATGGATAATATCAATGAGGTGACGGATAAGCGAATACAAGCTTTAAAGGAGAGTGAGAAGGATAAAGTTAGATTAGCTCGGGCTTATAACAAGAAAGTGTAGAGCAAATCCTTTTAATTTGGAGATTTAGTGTGAGCTACTCGGGAATTTATATATGCCGGAGACATTATCACCAAGCAAATGGTCAACAAGCTAGCAATAAGATTTAATGTTCATTTTTTTTTGGAGTTCTAGGGCACAAGCCCGACCTTTTAACTTTATTAAAAGACCATACAACCGTGGGAGCTTCTAATTTCTTTAAAGGTTTTATGAGAGCAGCTCAAGCTGCAAAGGTGGGTTACAAGTGGAGAATTGGGAATGGGAGAAAGATTAGACTTTGGGAGGGCAATTGGATAGGATCTACTAGTTTGGCTGTTTTATTTTATCCCTTATATAGAATTGTTAATGAACATGACAAAACTCGTTCTTCTTTGGGATTGGGTGAACTTGAAATGCACCTTTAGGAGGACAAAGGTCACCGTAGCTCTATCGAGTGGTTAGAAGTAGTGGCGTTAGTGGCTTCGTCCACCTGATTTGGCAATTCACTTCTTCTAGGACATACTCCTCGATGTCTTTCTATAAAATTATTAATTTTAGAGGCATTAAGGTTGTCCATGTTCCCGTTGTTTGGGGTCCGAAATACCCCCTAGAGTGCACCGTTTCTTTTTGATCGAATCGACAGGGGCACCCCGTCTACTATTTTTTGTATTTCAAATAAATGAAAGAAAGTTACAACAACAACCGAAACCAAGAGGAAAGAAAAAGCAGAACCTATCGCCTAAGAAGAGCTTAGCAACTACAGAGAGAGGGAAACAAACTTATCGAGGTTACAAGACCAACACGGTCCAAAAAGAGAAAACAAGAAAGAAGAACAAAGAGCAAAAGCTAAACCAACAGTGTCTCTCCAGCAAAGATTAAATCTTTCTTCGGTGCTTTGGCTTTGATACAAACGAGGCCTATCTCCCGTAAGAACACCGCCTTCCAACTTGACAGCTTCTCTCCATTGTCAAAGATGATGCTATTTCTTGTTTTCCGCATTGCCCAACAAGCAAAGATCATCACTTCTCTAAAGATGATACTCCCAAAATCTGCTCTCCCTTGAAGAACCATATCCAATGGTTGTAAGTTAAGGTTCCAATGAATGGATAAGATGTCCCAGCAGTCTTGCTGAAAGTGCACTCAAAAAATAGATGGAAACTTGTTTCCTCACAGCCTTCATCACAGAGGACACAAACTGTAGTCGTCCGTATTTCTCTTTTTCCTCCTAAGGATGTTTCTAGTGCTCAAATTCCTATCTCTCAAGAGTGCAGCCAAAAGAAAAATTTCTGATTTCCCAAGTTGCTAGATTTCCAAAGCCACTTGAAAAGGGGTGAGGAGGGGGTATTTCCTTGTAGCAGGCTGTACACTTTTCTGATATTGTAGTTTTGGCCCCAAATATAGCTCCAAGAGTCCTCTTCTTGCTCAAATTCTACAGCTTTTGGATGACATCCATGATCTCTTGTAATTGTGTTGTAGCTAGAGGTGGAAGTGGAAGTGGGCTGAAAATTCTGTCCATTTCGAGTTGAGGAAGAATCTGACTGAGCACTTTGGCTTCCTGCAGAAGGAAAATAACTGTGGATATTTTTCTTTCAATCTGTGTTCAACCCAGACATCAGTCCAGAAAGAGCAAGAGTTTCCTCGGTTTGGTTGACAGACTGCAAAATTCTGAAACTTTTCGGAAAGCTTGATCACATCTTTCCACCAAAATGATCCAACTGGGCTTCTAAGGTGTGGTGGTGTCTGCACATTAGCATATAGTTTTGACCAGGTGAGCTGAACCCAAGGCACATCAGCATGTTTGTAGAATTTGTCAAGGTATTTGAGCAAGAGTGCATCATTCTGTGTTTCAATGTCTATTATACCAAGCCCTCCCTGGTTCTTTGGCTTGCAAGCATTTTCCCAGGCAACTAGGCAGGTCCCTCTTCTATTGATGTCTCCTTTGCTCCACAAACAGTGTTTTCTATAAATGTCTATTTGCTTGACCACTTGAGGTGGAAGTTTTATTGAGCACATGTAGAAGGTGGGCGAAATGAGAAGACCGAGTTTACCGCATTAACCTTCCATTATATGATAGAAGTTTGCTTATGCCTCCAAGTCTTTTCTCAATTCGGATAGCATAGGGGTGAAGTCTTGGATCGTTGGTCTTGTGGTACCCAAAGGCAAACCCAAGTAGGTGAAGGGCATTTCCCCTACACAGCAGCCAAATGTACTAGCAAGGTGAACAGCCCTCTCATTGCTCATGTTGATGGGTACCAATTGAGATTTTCCAAAATTCACATTGAGCCCAGTTGAGTCAGAGAAAGGTCTTAGTAGGCATTTTAGATTGAACAGGACTCTTGCATCTCCAGGAAGGATGATGAGAGTATCATCTGCATATTGAACTATTGGGAAGTCACCACCAAAATTGTCATAATTGGATGTTTGAGTGTGCCCTGTTGCCATGCCTTATTGACTATTGTCTGCAGTAGGTCTGCTGCTAGAACAAAAAGAAGAGGTGAGAGTGGGTCACCCTGTCTCACTCCTCTTTTGCAAGTAAAACTCTTTCCAGGGTTGCCATTCAACAACACTGAAGAGGTCCCACTGCTTAGTAAGTTTTGTATCCAATTGATCCACTTAGTTGGAAATCCTTTGTGCCTCAGTACTTCAAGAATCAATGGGTGTTCAATCTTGTCGAAGGCCTTTTCAAAATCCAGTTTTAGTATAACAACCTCTCTCTTGGAGTGATGGCAAAAATGGAGAAACTGGAAAGACCAGGCTAGACAGCCTTGAATGGTTCTACCTTTCAAGAAACCATATTGGTTAGTGTGGACAAGCTGTAGAATGACTCCCTGCAACCTATTGGCCAGTATTTTGGTGATGCTTTTCAGTGAATAATTAAGTAGAGAAATTGGCCTCGTAGTCATTGACCCCTTCAGGCTATCTTTCTTAGGTATGAGGGCAATTAGGGAGGAGTTGATGCTTGACAGTCCACATTGTTTCGCTAAAGTCATTGAACAATCTGACAAAGTCATTTCTCACTATAGACCAACATTTTTTGATGAACATTCCATTAAAACCATCTGGTCCAGGGGCATGGTTATTAGGTAGACCTTTGATTACTAAATCGATCTCATTTTCAGTGAAGTCCTCAGCTAGATGCTCAAGATCTTGTCTATCTAGCAGATCCTCCAGGTTGTAGCTGATTCCTGTGAATTCACTAACACCCAATCTCTCTTTGAAGCTAGTCCAAAGCAGGTTTGCTTTTTGATCATGGTCTCGAAATAGAATTTCCTTCTCTGTCTGATAAGGAGACAATAAAGTTCCTTTTATGAGCTATAGTGGCCATAGTGTGGAAAAAATGTGAGTTTTCATCTCCAAACATTACCCATCTTACAGTGTTTCTTTGTTTCCAATATTGCTTTCTTGCTTCCTGTAGATTGTTCAGGTGTTGCTTGACCAGTCTTCTGAAAGCACTTTCTAGTCTTGACAGTGTTCTCTGATCCTCCAGTCCATCAAGAAGCAGCAGAACCCAGTTGCAGTTATAGATTAATCTGCCCAGGTTGGATAAATTTTTTCCCCATTTTTTAAGTCCATATCTAATCTGTTTGAATTTACAGGCAATGTGATTTGCTGCATTTGCATAGTAGGGTGAGTGCTCCCAGTGAAGTTTCACCACCTCCAAAAAACCTGGGTGGTCAACCCAGAAGTTCTCAAATCTGAAAAGCTTTGATTTTGGTATGCTGCTCTGAATGTGTAAGACATATGGGATGTGATCTCAAGTTTTCTTAGCAAGGGGCTGAACAAAAGTTCCCGGGAAGGTGAGGGTCCAAGAGCTCGAAGTAAAAACCCAATCCAACTTGACCAAGAGGGGGTCCTCCTGCATATTGCTCCAGGTGAAATTTCTCCCACTAAAGGGAATCTCAACAAGGTCCAGATCAGAGATAAGTTCATTAAACAAGTTCATTTCATTTACATCTCCACCTGCTTTGTTTCTGTTTTCAGGGCTTCTAATCAAGTTGAAGTCTCCTCCTAAGACCCAATCATCAAAGGAGGAAGTGTCAAAGTTTACTAGCCAAGTGATGAAGGCTTGTTTCAAAGGTGGGCTCGAAGGTCCATAGATATTGGAAATGCAGAATTCTTTGTTATCTAATCTGCTCTTTAGTTTCACACTGACTGCATATGAGCAGCTATGAATGATTGTTCCATCAAAGAGTGAGTCGCTCCAAACCGTTAGTAACCCCCCCGAGGCACCAACAGAAGGGAAGTAAGCAAATTGATCCATGTTTCGGGGGCAAAACTTTCTGATATAGAAAATGTCAAAGGTCTCTCTCTTAGTTTCCTGGAGGCAAACAACCTGACAGGCACTTTCTTGAATTTTCTCTCTAACTGCATCCCATTTATTTTCAGCATTCAAACCTCTGATGTTCCAGAACAGAACTTTGGATGATCTTTTGTGACTATCCATTAAACATTTGGTAAGGTGAAACAGTTTGCCTCTACACAGAGCAAACGAACAGGTAACAACAGCCACAAAATAGACACTGAAGATACTAGTAGGAGGCAGAAGAAAGCACAAACCACGATCTGAATGCATTAAACCAACAAAGTGACAGCTTGAGTTTTGACCACGACACAACTGAACCACAGGGGACTGACACAGGCACAACTTAACAAGACAGGACTTACAGACTCGATAACAAAAGCTCCTAGTGATGCTATTACACCATATAAGGATGAACATTTTATTAGTCCAGTACACAAACTGGATGGAGGAGCTGGACACTGGACTGGAGGGAGACACCAAACACAGCTTGGCTGTCTCGGGGTGATGCTTCAGATCTTTAGACATCGATGTCATCCACTTCCAGCAGAGCAGCAGAGACAGTCGTAGACTGCATCTGAAGGAAGCCTTCTCCTATACCTGTCAGCACTTCTTTGTTCAGGTGAGGAGCAACTTCAGAGCCACCAGGTGGAATGGTGGCAAGGGGCACTGTTTCTATGATCTCTTCTTTAGCAATCCCCTCTCTCTTGTTCTTCTTGGTCTTCCTGGTCTGCTTGACAGGCTTGGCGCCTACCTTAGCCTTCCCTTTGCCCATCATCTTGTGTTCTCCAGCTTCCTTGTGCTTCTGCGCGCTCTCTTCATTCTTGAAACCAGCACGCCTCTCTGACACGCGCTTGCTGCGCCTCAGAAACTCCTCCTCCAGCTTGTCTAGGATCTTGACTCCCTTCTTCTTCTTTTTGGCCGACTTGAACACCTCCGGTGGCATGTCGAGAACTTCCACATCAGAATCACTTTCATGTTCCATAAACATGTCTGGGTCTTCCTCTTCAGGTTCGAGCTCCATCTCATAGTCCATGGGGCCATGGAGAACAGGCTCGGGGGTGTCCTCCTTGTCTTCCCAGTCAGATAACCCAAGCTTATCAACCGCCTCATCACCAAACTGAGGATCAAAAATCAGAACAAGGTGAACTATCAGTGGGATGTCAGCCATATATTTAGGAATCATGTAATCATCAACTGACTGGAAGCACCAAAGATTTCTCAGGAAAGACTGATTTGGTGTGGTATAAATGGGATACAATACCTCTTTTCGCAGGAGGGATGGAATGACAGTGATCATGGGGTCAGATGAGGATCCACCATCCACGATGACAGACTTGAGCTTTCCAACATTGAGTGCAGCTTTCCTGATGTATTCTGGCACGAAGGGCACCATGTTGTCCTTGTCACGAGCTGCTACAATTATAGGATCAGAAAGAGATGTATTCAAACTAGTAGCAGCAGCATCAGTTAACAAAGTAGTACAAGAGGACGGGACAGGGGAGGAGTTACCATTGTCAGTGTTCAGAGGAGGGATCTCAACAGCAGCAACCTGTCCCTGTGCTTCTCCCGAGTCAAAATTCAGTTGACGCACCGGTGGAGCCAGCTGCTGACGCCAACGGCCAGCACTGCCTTCATCCACATTCATAGCACTTACCCCAATTGCAGCAGCGGGGTTTGCAGCAGGACTAACCAAAGGAGCAGCATTGCGGTCTTGTGCAGGTGCTGGTGGCATTGGGTGCAGTGGATCGTAGTAACATAAGCCTCCTCATCAGGAACATCAGACACTTCACCATACTTGAGAACATAACAAGGCATTGTCCAGGATTTACCCTTCTTTGGCAGACCAACATTAACTTTAACTGAACCAGGGATTTTGCTAGCATCATGCAGGTAAACCTTCACCACAACTCTACCCAAATTTTCAGGTTCAAGCCACTGGACCATGATACCGAAACCCGACACAGATTTGGCAATGCAGGCAGAATTTTTCATGTCCTCAGGGTAAGCAACTAACATGACCCAAGCCTCTCTATCCAAGTCAAAGGTTCTAGCATTATCCAATTCATCATGTTTCAGGACACTCAGACGATATTGTTCATGGTGAAAGACAGGACCCAAGAAATGCTCTCTATCCAATGGAGTGAGGAAACGGACATACGCATCGCCCAGTGCAGAGGGGTAGATCCCATCAGTTCGAACCTTGTGAGTGTCGTGGAAGAAGGCCTTCAGCGTCCTCTTGACCTCCACGAAGTTCGCCTTGTCCACCGGCGGCTCCAGCTTCACGACCGCCAAATCCTCGTTGGCGAGGGTGTAGCAGCCCGAGATGTAGACCTCATGACGCAGCAAGGGGTTGGCCACCGGTGCGATGGTGAAGCCGGCGGGGACGAGTGCGGTCGGATCGCAGGCCCAGTTTGCCATGGCGTCTGGCGGCGGAGTGATCGGCGTCGATTTGGGCGGTGGAGGTGGGATGGCACTGTTACTGGGGAAGACGGAGGAGTCGAGAGAGTGGGCGGCACCTTCATTTATAGTCTCGCACCGAGCCGCTTCGGTTCCTGGACGGGAAACCACCCGATAACTCCGTTGCCCTCTGATTCCGTTCAAACAAAACGGGTAGGTGTGCCCATAATTGGCGCAGGATTGACAGCGAATGGGCTGACGGCAAGCTTTCCAAACATGATTTGGGCCCAGGCAATTGAAGCAAATACGTGGGCTTGAACGAGGTATTCCGGATGGGCCAACAACTGATGGTACAGATGGGCTGACTGGTAAAGCGGAATTTGAATTCGAATTCTTCTGTCCCGAGCCTATTTCCTGAACAGGCGCTTTAACTGAATTAACTGTCCCTTGTAATGGCGCCTTCAACACCTTAATTGGCTGTTGCAACATTGATGGCGCTTTATCAAAAAGAATCCCAGTTGGCAACCAGCGAAGAACACGGCGACCTGAAGAACTCTGCTTACCGGATCTAGACCCTCTTCTCTCGATGCTCTAGATTCAAAGAAATGGGATCAACTGCAGATCGGTGGTTTGCTTTAGGGAGGGCATGATCATCCACTAAAGGAGAGAAGAAGCTCTCGTAATAGTTACTGGGAAAAAGCAGCCTTCTGAACAGGTTGGATTTAGGTGCCTGAACACGGCTTGGGGGAACAGTATGGCTTTTAGAGCCTTTTTTAACCACTTTGGTCCATTCATTCTCTTTCTCTTGGCACCAAATGGCATAATCCTTACGCCAATTTGGTCCACCTCTTCCCCAAAGGTGAAAATGAGCAGTAAAAGCTTTGCAGGAAAAAGATTTCAAACTATAGACCATGAAACCAACATCTTTGCAGGATACTGAAAATCTAAACATCCATTTTGACAAATGATCCACTTTGTAGTTGATAGCCAGACCCCCAAGGCAAGATTGTAGGATTAACCCAACTGAATCTTTATTCAAACGTAAGGAAGATCTGCTGAAACTGACCACTAGCAGGAACTCTGATTTGGACGAAGGGATCGTAGGACTCACCGGGCAACCAAAACGAGCAGACACTGAAGCTGAGAACTTTGCGCCCGGACCAAAGTCGAGGTCCGAGAGCCCAGCCATGAGAGCGCCAACCTTCAGACGGTGGAGGAGTCATCGGCGATGGTGGACGAGGAGGTGCCGGCGGTGGAGGGTGGTCGGAGGGGAGCGCGACGGGGGTTGGGGGCTCTCATGGCTTTCTTAACTATAGAGTTGCTTATCAATCGTTAGTAATGCATAATAGAGCTCTAACCAGAGATAATTTGGCTAAAAGAAGAAAACTGGAAGATGAGACATGTCTTTTCTGTGAAGAAACAAAATCTATTCAGCACCTTTTCTTTGAATGTGTTGTAGCAAAAAGATGTTGGTCGTCTTAGGTCATCAACTAGGTGGTGGTTTAGATAATATTGGTACCTTTTGGCTTAGCAATAAAAGATTCTGTGTGTTGAATATGATCTCATCTGCAGTTATTTGGTCAATATGAAAACTTAGAAATTCGTTTAAAAAAATCGTTTTAAAAATATGGAAACTTAGAAATGATATTTGCTTTCAGAGAATAGAACTTTTCACTTTGGACAAGAAGGAGCAACTGGAAGATTGTGTCAAGAAAATCAAGACTGTGGCAAGAGAGGTGCTCTGGATCCCTTTTGGGAGTCTAAGCTGAAGACTCTGAAGAGTGGTGATGGTCCTGATGCAAGAAAGAATCGCGCTGGAGGGGCTCTGACATTAATGAAGAATGTTAGAGTATCCATGGTGGAAGGAACTGGAAGATGATATGAAGATGAAGTAAAGAAGTCCATGCCAAGAAGCGTTGAAGAAAAAGGCTGTGGCTGAAAACTGTGCTTTCCCTGCATTCTGTTTTTTTCGTTCTGTTTAGTTCTTAGAAGTGTTATCTTGTGGTTAAGTAGCGCTGCTGCGCATGTGGTAATGTGCTTCAGGTCCATGATGGACGCTCATTATCTGGCTTTTGAAAACTATGCTGATTTAATGTTCGTTTCAAGCGAAGATATTGTATATATATCCATTTTTTTAGAGTTCAATGTATATATTCATTTAAAAACAAACAAAAAGATAGGATATATATACGTCACTTTGATCACAACATCTATCGTAGGCCACTGCTAAAATACAGCTAGGAAGAATGCATGTTCACGAAACGTCGGTTGTACGTGCCAGATGCGAGCTCATCGCTTTACTGCACGCCTCTTCTTTCAGCTACGAGCATGAGGGGATTCTTCCTGTGCACGGTCAGCCCGGTCTCCTGCTCCAGATCAACCTCGCCGCCATGCGGCGCGCGCCAGTCAAAGCAGAACAGCAGGTTGGCGAGCAGCAGCTCAACCACGGAGGTGGCGAAGTGCACGCCGGGGCAGCTCCTCCGGCCGACCCCGAACGGCACCAGCGAGAAGCTGTCATGCCACGGCTTGTGGTCGCTGAGGTCCGCGATCTCCTCGTGCCGCTCCGGCACGAACCGCGCCGCGTCCGGCCCCCACGCGTCGGGGTCCTGCCCGATGGCCTTGGCGTTCACGAACACCCGCGTCCTGGCCGGTATCTCGCAGCCGTACACCGTGCAGGGCTCGATGGTCTCCCGCGGCACCAGCAGCGGCACCGGCGGGTGCACCCGCATCGACTCCCTGATGACTTGCTTCAGGTACTTGAGCCGCGGGAGGTCAGATTCGCGGACGATGTCTTTGCCGACCACGGCGCCGCGCACCTCTTTCTGCGCCTTGGCGAGGATGTCCCGGTGCCTTACTAGCTCTGTCATCGTCCACTCCACCGTCGCCGCCGCCGTGTCTGTCCCGGCAATGAACATGTCCTGAAATACGCACATGAACAGTTCCCGTTGTTCAGAAATCAAATCGTCCGATCCGTCGATGATCAAGAAACTTGTGAAGCGTACCGTAAGGATGCCTTTGATCTGGTCACGGTTGTTGAACGTGCTCTGGTAAGCCGGATCACCGTGCAGTCGAAGGAGGACGTCCACCAAGTCCTCACACTTGGAGTCATCGGCGTCGCGCTTGCTGAGGTGGTCGTCGATGACCTTCTCGTAGAACGCGTCGAGCTCGTGGAAGTTCCGCTCCAGCCGCCTCCGGAGGCCCCGGAGCGCGTCCAGCCACCCAAGCCACGGCATGTAATCGGCCACAAAGAAACCTCCTAGAAGCTTCTGTGTCTCGTCGAGCACCTTGCCGGCCTGGATGCTCTGTTCGCCACCGCCGCCGTCGCCGAAGGCGACGCGCCGCAGGACCTTGTTGCTCGTCTCCATAAGCTCTGCGCTCAAGTTCACGGGAGAGCCCCTTCTGGACATGTCCGTTACGGCGGCGACGAGCGCGGCGGCCTCGCCCTCTCGGACGTCGCGGAAGCTGCGCACGCGCGGGGCGCTTAGGAGCTCCGACAGGGACGCGCGGCGCGCGGCGCGCCAGAACCCGCCTTCGGGGGGCGAGAAGACGATGTCCTGCAGGCCGTAGGTGATCCGGGTGGCCGCGTACAGCGCCGGGCGGCCCGACATCGCGCGGTCGTTGGGCTGGAACACGGCGCGCAGCGCGTCAGCGGTGGAGACGACGAGCGTGGGCACGGAGCCCAGCCGGAGCAGCATGACCGGCGCCGCGTGCTTGGCGGCGAGCGCGGCGAGGGAGTCATGCGGGGCCGTGCCCAGCTGGTGCAGGTTGCCGATGAGCGGGAGGCCCCTTGGACATGGGAGAGATGGCGAGCCGCCGGCGCGTCTCTTGAACGCTGCAAGCAAGAGTTTCTTCGAGTAGAGGACGGTGATGGTGGTGACGAGGACGAGGAGCACGGATGACAAGAGCTCATTGTGAGCGTGGAGAATCTCCATGGACACCTGCTGAGTGCTGACTGGTGTTATGTGGATGAGCATAGCATGGTAGTAACAGTATATTTATAGACTATATGGAGACTTTTGCCAAGCGAGAGTTGTTTTGTTCAAGTTGTTGACTACTAGGTGTTATCTAGCCGCCGACTACCGTCGAGAATGGTGTTTTGTCCGGCATGAGGGGTCCAAAGTCCACGCACAGCTAGTAGCTACGGAGTAGCTTCAAACAAAGCCTGGATTTTTTGTGTCTGTTAATCTGTTTATGTAATGGTTATTCGAAGAATTAAAACCTATATATCAGACGGCAAGGATTACATATATGATGTGTGATATGTAACAACTTGGTAAAGATAAATTTACATATACACTCTCTTTGTTCTAAATTATAAGTTACTTTACTTTTTTTTCCATCCATTTTGCTACGCATTCGATAGATAATATGTGTCAACACATAGCGATATATTATAAAAAAATCAAAGTGACTTATAATTTAGAATCGAGAGAATAACTTTTTTTTTTGTTATAATACAAACATATAAGAGAGTTTTAACTCAACATGCATTGAACAAAAAATGGAGGTGCCATGCAATTGAGAAAAATAAGAATGGGAAATTAACTATGGATATTGTGTTAGATTATGAACACGTGTGAGATAGTTTCAAAAAAATCATAATGTTAAAGGTAATGGATACATGTCACGAAATTTTTAGATGTGGTCTTGAATGTTATTTAAATTTAACTTCAAAATGAAAGAAAAATTAGCATACATTTTACTCCCTCCGTCCCAGGATACTAAGCGTGATTCAAAAAACACAGAGACCAAGGAGCAGATTAATTAGGGTGAGCTACTAGGAATTTCCCTTCTGTTACATCTCTCGTTAATTGCATGCTAAGAAATTCAGATTTCACTTAACCACATATGCTAAGAAATAAAATGCCAAAATATTATTTTATAGGACATGGATTTGTATGCTTTTTCATATTTTTGTCACAAGCCACATGAGCATCTCTCTCTAAGCTAGGAATCCGGTGACTTACTGCACCGGGCCACCATGCGCTTCAACAAAAGGGGCTGCTGTAAAGAAAATTTTAAGAGAGGTTCAAAAAAGAGAGAAAATTTTAAGATAACATATCCATTCTTATCAAAAAAAAAAGATAACATATCCACGGGTTAGTTTATTGCTTTAACTCAGTTGTCACTTGTCAGTTGTCACGCTTAAGAAAAAAGAATGGCCATTACAAAAGATTTGGTTAGTGTTGACACCTCAGTCTACTATCTAAAGCAACAGCGTGTGGTGCAAACAAAAGCTTTGCCATTATATAAAGAAAAAACAATAGCTTTCCGGCGCGCAATGATTTCTGTTGCGGTTGAAAACGTACCGGAAGTGCTGGATTAGCATAGGGTTCGCTTTCATGCACGGTCATGGATTACGTGCATGGTCCAGCAAAAGACAAAACGACCGACGTTTGGCCGTGGGGACTGCGGCGGCTACGGCTACAGTAACTTGGAAGTACATGGCAGACACCAATCGGCAGCGTGCATACTCAGTGCAGGCCGCCTGCACTGCATTCCCGTGCTTGGGGAGTCCTCGCCACGGCCGTCGACCAACGTGTCGCTTTCGGCGTCACGCCGCAGGCTGGTTCGGGCTCCGCAAGCAGCAGGAGCTGGTTTCATTTTAGAACCGGGCCTGGCTTTGCACCTGCACTGCACGGCACAGGTGGGCTGGTGGTGGCCTGGCAGGTTGCTGTTGCCTTGGACCTTGGTGAGTGCCTAGGCCTGTGGGCTGCTACGGCAGCCGTGGCGGGAGCGGATTCACTACATCGCGTCTGCAGACTGCATCCGCTACATACGTATCCTAGGCGTGCGACGCGTGGACAATGGACGAATCAGACGCTCACGACGACGCTGCCTTCTCCAATACCACACTCGGCTTGGCGGCGGAGTTGCACGAGGGCCGGCCGTCGCCGGCGAAGCTGTGTCCTGCTTCAATCCAACCCAGGAGCCATGGATTCGGCTTCGGTGGTGGCGGCAGCGGCAAGAGAGAGAACCTGAGCTTAGCGTTTAGCGTGACTCCCTCAAGCATACGAGCCGCGGCTGGTGAAGCCAAAGCCGAGTGGCACGGAGAAGGCGGCTTCCTTGCTAGCGTTCGATTCGGAGCTCGTCCACGCGTCACACGCTGAAGGTACGTGTGTAGAGGATGGACTCTACAGACGCGATGTAGCCAATCCGCCCCCAGCGGTGGCACGGTTTGCATTGCATCTGCGGGCTCGCGGCCTTTGTACGAGTGTTGGTGGATCCAGTCATGTAGGCCCAACATGCCAAGAGGCGCCCCCTAAAAAAAACCGGAAGAATAAGAAGAGTTGCCGGGGTGGCAACTCGCCCGGTCAAGAAATTCATTGGATTTGGATAGATAGATAGACTAGAGCATCTCCAAGAGTTTCTACCTTTAACTTGGCAAATTTTGTGATTTACCAACTCTTAAAAAATTTACCAAGCTAGAAAAAGTATCTCTTTACAAGAGTTTACTATCTTTAACTTGTCAAATTGAAAAAAATAAGGCCACAAGCTATTCTTTTTCACCTGCATGCAACTTTCCTTTTTCACCTGCATGCAACTTTCCGCATGCAACCTGGCTTTGTGCGCGCAGGAGAAGCAATCGCCACTGCAGAAATCCGGATGGCAACCCGAGTACGCGCGTGCAGGGCCGAGGGATGGCAAGTAGGGGAAGATGACAAACAAGTTTAGCAAATTGTTGGAGAAAGTTTTTTTTTGCATGTTTTGCCAAATTATGAAGGATGACAAGTGAAAGGTCCTAGTATGGCTAGAGGGGGATGAATAGCCTATTTAAAAAATCTTCAAGACACTAGAGCAAAATATTAGTAACACAAATGGCGATAAAAGCGGTTTGCTCTAGCTCTAATTGTTAGGCAAGCCAACTATTGCAATTCTAATAATTATAGTCTCTATAGCACACAAAAACTATGTCTCTACTCTAACTAAAAAGAGAGCTAGCAAGATAAACAAATTACTCTAATTTACTATACTTGCTACTCTACCACAAGATATATTGCAAGTATGAAAGAGAGGGAAAATGACTTTTATACCAACGGTGAAGAGTAGAGGATGTTGCCAATCACCAATAAATAATCCCAACAATATATATATCAATCAATCCAATACACCGGGAGACAAGAGATGACACAATTGATTTTTCTCCCGAGGTTCACTTGCTTGCCGGCAAGCTAGTCCCCGTTGTGTCGACCAACACCTTGGTGGTTCCTCGGTTGTGGCCCTCAAGCCAACGCCCCGCAAGGCACCGCAAGAACCCACACACAAGTGCGGTAACTCAATGACACGAGCAATCCACTAGAGTTGGAATTAGGCACTCCGCCGGGGAACCACAACAACCCTCACAAATTCACCTTGATTGGGGCGGACACAATCACCAAATCCCCTCACCAATCAATCCAACACCAACCGTCTAGGTGACGGCAATCACCAAGAGTAACAAGAATACCACAATTGCAATCACCACCTAGTGCCAAGAAATTGAATCACAAATGCAATGCACACTAGGGTTCCCAATCTCCTCTCATGAACAAGCACCAACCATGGGAAAGGAGAGGAGATGGGGGGATCCTCTTGGAGCTCTCAAATCGATCTCTAGAACACTATCCCTCACTTGATTGAAGCTCAAATCAATGGAGTCAAGGGATGGAGGATTGGAGCTCACTTTTCTTGTTCTAGGGTTTGAGAGAGAGAGCAAGAGAGAAGGAGCTTTCTTTCCAAATGGCCAAGAGAGAGAGAGGGGAGGAGGCTCACAAGATTTTATCTCACAGCAGCAGCAGCAGCAGGAGGGACCGACGGTGCCCAACGGCTAGCCGGCGGAGCCCTGGCTCCTCCTCACGCTCGCCTCGCGCCAACGGGCAGGAAAGCTGGAGCTGCTCTGTCTCGATCCTCTCTTCTCAGCAAACCGCGCTCTCTGTCTTCGATCGAACCAGCAAGGAACGTAGGCAGGTAGATAAATACAAGGGCAGCCCAAATCAGCCACAAAGAAGCCCAAGGCGCGCAAGGCAGAGGTGGCGGCCCGGCAGCACCCGGCGCTTGTGGCCTAGCAAAGCGGCAGCCGGCCCGGCCGGAGCGGCAAGGCCAAAGAGGCGGCGGCCCGGCGCGGCGCAAGGCGGCGGCCCAAAGTGCGGCCCCGGGCCGGAGGCGCCAAGCCAGGCCTCCCACGCGCGCCCACGAGCGGCCGGCGGCGGCGGCTTGGCCCAGCAGGCAAAGCAAAGCCGGCGGCCCACGAGCGCGCAGCGGGCGCGCGCGGCCCACCGCCGCAGGGCAAGGCCAGCGGGTTCGGAAATTCCGGCTCGAATGCAAACATTTCCGGTAGAGCCCTCTCGGTTAGATGGGATTCCAACAGAAGCTCCTGGCCGGAAATTTAATCCAGTGAACCGGAAATTCCGGTCAGCAGCTCATTTGCTCCAATTTCACCACAAAATCTCAATCCAAATATATCCCAAACAAGATGCTATCTCATCCAAACCAAGTCAAACCTCATTTGCACAAAGGATAGCATTTCTCCAAGACTTTTCAAGGGATATCTCAACCAACTCACCAAGTCACTAAACCCCAAGCATATGCAAAATGCAAATCATTTTAGTGGCACTAGATGAGTGAGCAATTATTTTATTCCCCTCTTAATAGTACGGTTATCAAACCTAAATCACTCACACCCTCTAGGTGTCTTGAGTGCAAACCGAAAATGGCCCTATGGATTTATACCTTTGCCTTGAGCCAATTTTCCGATTTTCTCCATTTTCATTCCAAGCATGAGCACTTGATCATTTTTGGACCATCACCATCCACCTTGATCCATTTGCTCCATCACTTGGTGTGTACTACCTTGCTCATATTCACAACACTCGTGACAAAGGTGAGTACACTAGGTTTCATCAATTACCAAAAACCAAACTAGAGCTTTCAATCTCCCCCTTTTTGGTAATTGATGACAACCTTCACAAAGATGTGAAATGAATTTAATTTGTGAACTTGAAATGTTTGCCCATGAATTTAGACCATGAATAGGAGTTGGACAAGCATTTCAAATTCGGTTTTGATAGTACTAGCTCCCCCTACATATGTGATATATGAGTTTGGTTCAATTGTTCACATATGCATGAATTGGAGTTTTGGGTGAGCTACTACTATCAAATGATGCTAAAGTATATAGAATGGACCTTTGAAGCGTGTTACATCGGAGTTGCCAATATATACCATCTTTAGCACCATGGATAACTAGACATACATCAAAAACTCAAGTACCCCGTGAGATCAACATTATAAGAAAGGGAGCACTTGAATTACTTGAAAGCATAAAAGTCTAGTTACCAACCTATGCATGCTAGTATTTCAATCACCATAAAAAATTTATACTAGCATACACCACACAAGCATATATAAAGAATTTAAATACATGTGCAAAGAGCAAGTCATATGTTAATGCACATACAAATGCAACAAATTGTTCATGAGCTTGCTCCCCCTACTTGTGTGCTTTAAAAAAATTTATTGACCCCTTTCCTTTCTCACATCTCTCCCCAACATTATCTTTGTGACTCATCTCTCCCCCTTTGTCATCTATTTCTAAAAAGGTATGGTCAAATTGGGGTTCAATCTAGATCACTTGCCAAAGATATTTAATTCGGTTTGAACCAAAGACAAGCTTCTTCACACCTCATAGAAAGGGTTATCTTGCCTATGTTGAATTAAACACTTATAGCAAATTTTCTAGATTCAACACTAGGATTGCAAGCTCACAAATATGTCATATGCCACCACTAGATCAAAACAAACATAGAAGCAATAGTGGTGCCATATATACATCAAATTCTTTTGATTTATCATGAATGCCCCAAATGCAACTTGTATGTCTAGATGCACTAACAAGTCCTTAGCATAGTATGAATGACATGTCATATAATGTTACCTTTGCTTTGTCGAAGGAGGCATGTCATATATATATGGGGTGCATTCAACTCATGTTTGAGAAATCAAGAATGTTCAACTCATTCCTTAGCTTGCAAAACCTTGTCTCATCAAGTGGCTTAGTGAATATATCGGCAAGTTGATCATCGGTGCCAACACTCTCAATAGCAATATCACCCTTTTGTTGATGATCTCTAATAAAATGATGCCTAATGTCAATGTGCTTTGTTCTTCCATGTTGAACCGGGTTGTTTGTCATCTTGATAGCACTCTCATTGTCACATAGCAATGGCACATTCTTGAAATTGAGACCATAGTCCTTCAAAGTTGATTTCATCCATAGCAATTGAGCACAACAACTACCGGCACTAATATATTCGGCTTCGGTAGAGATTGCCACTGTGTTTTGCTTCTTAGATGACCATGACACAAGTGATCTTCCAAGTAATTGACATGTGCCACTAGTGCTCTTTCTATTTATCTTGCATCCCCCATAATCGGAGTCCGAATAACCAATCAATTCAAAATTTGGCCCCTTGGGATACCAAAGTCCAACATCTTTTGTATGCTTCAAGTACCTCAATATTCTTTTAGTTGCGGTGAGATGACTCTCTCTAGGTGAGGATTGATATCTTGGTTGGTTCAATGGATGAGACAAATGAGAAATGCTCACAAAAGTGAGCCACTCTTGATCTTGTTTGCACACCACTTCTTATGTCACCAATAATCATATCCATTGGATGATCTCTTGCAATATGTTGAGATTGGAGCACTTGAACTTGATTGCTTGAGCTAGGTTGGTCATTTGATTTATCTTCATGAGATGAACTAGCATTTTGATCTTGCAAATTAGAGTCACTAGCTTGCTTCATTGGAGAGGTGAGCACTTGATCTTTATCATCTTGTATGTCAACTACTTGCTTTGCTCTAATGTCCCCAATGTCCATATTCTTCATTGCTTCCACCAACCTAGGTCCACCAACATCATTTAGATTTTCTTCTTCATCTTGTGACCCATTGGTTTCATCAAATTGCACATCATGAACTTCCTCAAGAATGCCACTAGAGTTGTTCCATACCCTATATGCTTTGCTTGTAGTTGAATATCCAAGTAGAAATCCTTCATCACATCTTTTGTCAAACTTTCCCAATCTAGAGCCCTTCCTCAAAATATAGCATTTGCAACCAAACACTCTAAAATATGCAATGCTGGGCTTTCTTCCATGTAATAGCTCATATGGAGTCTTTTCAAGCAAAGGATGACAATAGAGCCTATTGATATAGTAGCAAGCCGTGTTGATTGCTTCATCCCAAAAAGATTGACTAACATTGTACTCATGAAGCATTGATCTAGCCATATCAAGCAATGTTCTATTCTTCCTCTCTACTAGGCCATTTGATTGTGGAGTGTATTTGGCCGAAAATTGATGTCCAATACCATAGTGATCACAAAGTTCTTCCATTCTTGTATTTTTGAACTCACTTCCATTGTCACTTCTCACTTTCTTGATTCTCATGTCAAACTCATTGTGGACTCTAGTGAGAAAGGTCTTGAAGGTGTCAAATACTTCACTCTTGTCACTAAGAAAGAATACCCACGTGAATCTTGTGAAGTCATCCACTATGACAAATCCATACTTGTTGCCACCAATGCTTGTGTATGTAGTTGGGCCAAATAAATCCATATGCAACAACTCAAATGCCTTGCATGTGCTCATTGTACTCTTCTTTGGATGAGAGCATCCAACTTGCTTCCCGGCTTGACATGCACTACAAAGCTTGTTCTTTTCAAATTCAACATCTTTCAAACCATCAACAAGTTTGTGAGTCACAAGCTTCTTCAATTGTTTCATGCCAACATGCCCAAGCCTTCTATGCCAAAGCCAACCCATGCTTGATTTGGAGATTAAGCATGTGGTCAAAGATGCTTCACTAGTATTGAAGTCAACTAGATAGAGGTTCTCGTATCTAAAGCCCTTGAATATCAAGTTAGAATCATCCACACTAACAACTTCAACATCATTTGCCCCAAAGATACACTTGTAGCCTAGATCACAAATTTGTGCCACGGATAGAAGATTGAAATCCAAGCTCTCAACTAGCAACACATTGGAGATACTCATATCATTTGATATTGCAATCTTGCCCAATCCAAAAACCTTGCCTTTCTTGTTATTGCCAAAAGTAATTGAATCAACACCACTATCATTATCCTTGATTGAGTCAAACATTCTTGATGTGCCGGTCATGTGTTGAGAGCACCCACTATCAATAATCCAATGCCTTCCTCCGGCTTTATAATTAACCTACAAGAGAATCAATGAAGCTTAGGTACCCACACTTGCTTGGGTCCTTGTAGGTTAGTGACTAAGCTCTTTGGCACCCAAATAGCCTTCTTCTTTGGGCCAACAATGGGAGTACCAACAAACTTAGCTTTCACACCCTTCTCACCCTTGGTAAGCACATAACAAGAATCAAAAGATATAGCATTAACAAACTTCTTGTTCTCTTTCTTCTTGTTGCAACTTTGCTCTAGGTGCCCAACTTGCTTGCATCTATAGCAATACCGACCATTGCTCTTCACAAAGCTAGGCTTTGGAGTTGCAAAGGCCGACTTGCCTTTCTTGGGGATATAGCCCAATCCCTCTTTATTAAGAGAGAACCTTTGGCTACCCAAGCACTTAAGCAAGCGGGTCTCACCGCCATAGGCCTTGCCTAGGGCGTGAGTGAGCTCATCCACCTCTTTCTTGAGGGTCTCATTCTCAACCATTAGTGAGGCATCACATGTGAAACCATCACTACTAGTAGAGATAGAGTTGGTAGTGGTGGATGAAGAGCTACAAGAAGGGTTAGCATTTGATATGATGATGGATTGATAAAATGAATCCTCAATGATGTCACAAGTAACACCTATATCACAAGATGCAACCACCACTTTCTTTGCTTGTTGCTCAAGAAGCAATGAGTGAGCCTTTTCAAGCTTAGAATGAGCATCACCAAGTTTCTCATGGTCTTCCACTAGACTCTCATGAGTGGTTTTAAGCTCACTAAGAACTTTCTCAAGTATTGCTACTTTCATTGAAAGCTTCTTACACTCTTTTTCCTTGGCAATAGCTATGTCTCTAGTCTCTTGCATCAAGTCATATAATTGTTCCTTAGAAGGCTCATCATCATCATCATCATCATCACTATTGTGAGCATATTCCATCTCACTATCATCATCACTATCATCATATTGTACCTTAGTTTCTTTGGCCATGAAGCATGAAGATGATGTAGAGAATATTGATGGCTTCTTGTTGATAGCAATTGAAGCAAGAGCCTTGTTGGATGAATCTTCATCTTCATCATCATTATCACTCTCCCAAGTGACCACATATGCACCATTCTTGCCCTTCTTGAATGTCATCTTGGCCTCATGCTTCTTCTTCTTCTCAAATTTGCCCTTGTTGTTGTTCTTCTTCTTCTCATATGGGCATTCGGCTTGAAGATGTTCGGTGCTATCACAATTGAAGCACTTTCTTTGTTGCTCATTTCTCTTGAAGTTGTCATTTCTCTTCTTGAAACCCCTTCTCTTGATGAACATGTGACCCATCTTCTTGACTACAAGAGCAAGTGCCTCATCATCAATTTCAAAGTCACCATCTTCATCATTATTTTGTTCTTCTTCAAAGATTGGTGCTTTGCCCTTGGAGGAGGTGGCTTGGAATGCCACGGTCTTCTTTTTCTTCTCATCTTCCACCTTCTCTTTCTCGTCAACATCTTGATCATATTTGTCATAGGTCAATACTTCACCAAGCAAATCATTAGGCTCCATAGCTTCAAGCCCGTCTCTTTGCAACATCATGATCAACATCTTAAATCTTTTAGGTAAGCTCAATAAGAACTTGTGGCAAAAATCTTGATCTTGAGTCTTGTGCCCTAAGCTCTTGAGATCATTGACTATCACTTGTAGACGATGAAACATCTCAATAATTGTTTCATCATCCTTCTTCTTGAAGTTCTCAAACTCACTCTTGAGTCCATAAAGCTTGGCACTCTTCACAACTTTTGTGCCCTCATATGTTTCACTCAATCTTGTCCACACTTCACTAGCCAATTCCAAATCCTTGATGCCCTCAAACACTTTTGTGTCAATGCCATTGTAGAGTGTATTAAGAGCCATTCTATTGCATGTTCTATTTGCTCTATCCTCATCGGTGAGATGATCCGGATCAAGGATAGCAAAATCATTCTCGGTGACTTGCAATACTCTTTCATGAATAGAACCAAGGTGCATTGTCATCTTTCTCTTCCAATGAGCAAAAGAACTAACACCATCAAACATAGGTTGTTTGCTCCCAACATGATTGAACACAATTTGAGCCATACTTCAACACCGAAGGTTGTTAAGCCTTAATTAATCGGTGACCTAGCTCCGGTACCACTTGAAAGGTCCTAGTATGGCTAGAGGGGGGTGAATAGCCTATTTAAAAAATCTTCAAGACACTAGAGCAAAATATTAGTAACACAAATGGCGATAAAAGCGGTTTGCTCTAGCTCTAATTGTTAGGCAAGCCAACTATTGCAATTCTAATAATTGTAGTCTCTATAGCACACAAAAACTATGTCTCTACTCTAACTAAAAAGAGAGCTAGCAAGATAAACAAATTACTCTAATTTACTATACTTGCTACTCTACCACAAGATATATTGCAAGTATGAAAGAGAGGGAAAATGACTTTTATACCAACGGTGAAGAGTAGAGGATGTTGCCAATCACCAATAAATAATCCCAACAATATATATATCAATCAATCCAATACACCGGGAGACAAGAGATGACACAATTGATTTTTCTCCCGAGGTTCACTTGCTTGCCGGCAAGCTAGTCCCCGTTGTGTCGACCAACACCTTGGTGGTTCCTCGGTTGTGGCCCTCAAGCCAACGCCCCGCAAGGCACCGCAAGAACCCACACACAAGTGCGGTAACTCAATGACACGAGCAATCCACTAGAGTTGGAATTAGGCACTCCGCCGGGGAACCACAACAACCCCTCACAAATTCACCTTGATTGGGGCGGACACAATCACCAAATCCCCTCACCAATCAATCCAACACCAACCGTCTAGGTGACGGCAATCACCAAGAGTAACAAGAATACCACAATTGCAATCACCACCTAGTGCCAAGAAATTGAATCACAAATGCAATGCACACTAGGGTTCCCAATCTCCTCTCATGAACAAGCACCAACCATGGGAAAGGAGAGGAGATGGGGGATCCTCTTGGAGCTCTCAAATCGATCTCTAGAACACTATCCCTCACTTGATTGAAGCTCAAATCAATGGAGTCAAGGGATGGAGGATTGGAGCTCACTTTTCTTGTTCTAGGGTTTGAGAGAGAGAGCAAGAGAGAAGGAGCTTTCTTTCCAAATGGCCAAGAGCGAGAGAGGGGAGGAGGCTCACAAGATTTTATCTCACAGCAGCAGCAGCAGCAGGAGGGACCGGCGGTGCCCAACGGCTAGCCGGCGGAGCCCTGGCTCCTCCCTCACGCTCGCCTCTGTCGCCAACGGGCAGGAAAGCTGGAGCTGCTCTGTCTCGATCCTCTCTTCTCAGCAAACCGCGCTCTCTGTCTTCGATCGAACCAGCAAGGAACGTAGGCAGGTAGATAAATACAAGGGCAGCCCAAATCAGCCACAAAGAAGCCCAAGGCGCGCAAGGCAGAGGTGGCGGCCTGGCAGCACTTCGCTTGTGGCCTAGCAAAGCGGCAGGCCGGCCCAGCGGAGCGGCAAGGCCAGCAGGCGGCGGCCCAGGCGCGGCGCAAGGCGGCGGCCCAGGTGCCAGCGCGCGGCCCAGCGGAGGCGCCAAGCCAGGCCTCCCACGCGCGCGGCCCACGAGCGGCTGGCGGCGGCGGCTTGGCCCAGCAGCTGGCAAAGCCAGCAGCGGCCCACGAGCGCGCAGCAGGCAGGCGCGGCGGCCCACCGCCGGCAGGGCAAGGCCAGCAGGTTCGGAAATTCCGGCTCGAATGCAAACATTTCCGGTAGAGCCCTCTCGGTTAGATGGGATTCCAACAGAAGCTCCTGGCCGGAAATTTAATCCAGTGAACCGGAAATTCCGGTCAGCAGCTCATTTGCTCCAATTTCACCACAAAATCTCAATCCAAATATATCCCAAACAAGATGCTATCTCATCCAAACCAAGTCAAACCTCATTTGCACAAAGGATAGCATTTCTCCAAGACTTTTCAAGGGATATCTCAACCAACTCACCAAGTCACTAAACCCCAAGCATATGCAAAATGCAAATCATTTTAGTGGCACTAGATGAGTGAGCAATTATTTTATTCCCCTCTTAATAGTACGGTTATCAAACCTAAATCACTCACACCCTCTAGGTGTCTTGAGTGCAAACCGAAAATGGCCCTATGGATTTATACCTTTGCCTTGAGCCAATTTTCCGATTTTCTCCATTTTCATTCCAAGCATGAGCACTTGATCATTTTTGGACCATCACCATCCACCTTGATCCATTTGCTCCATCACTTGGTGTGTACTACCTTGCTCATATTCACAACACTCGTGACAAAGGTGAGTACACTAGGTTTCATCAATTACCAAAAACCAAACTAGAGCTTTCAACAAGTCATATAGCAAACTGTTATAGATGCTTTCGAGCAAACGTCAATATAGACTGTTTATTACATTTTTCGAATCTTCAAATATTTTTTTTTGTCTATTCTCTGCTTTTTCTCACTAGAGATAGAGATTTTGTATTCTAATAAGTTGCCTATCTTTTGTCATTATATATGAATATATTCAAAAATAACTATTTAAATCTATATCTCAATTATCCAATTTTATCATATAAAAATAATCTAAAATCCCCCTTCATTTTTTGTTAGAAATTACCGTTAAATTCTCTGTTAATTAGGACATATATCAGATATAAGTGTTGAGTGTGAGATACTTATACATGAACTTGTAATACTTAAGTCTTTTAAAATTACAAGCCCATATAGAACCACGATCCGATGTGCTTCCTTTGTTCTAAAGTATAAGTTATTTTTTATAGGCATATATTCACATCTGGAGCTGAGTTAATACTAGTACTTCTAATAATGGATAGCATGTTTGTCCGCCAACAACCATGTATTAATGTATTGAATTTGGTACATTTTGTTGATCCACCATGTATTAATATATTAATTGTATTGATGATAAAACATGTTTTGGATCTCTAATATATCTCAAAACTAGGAGTCTACCCCGCGTTGTTGCAGGATTTTCTTAAACATAAATTTATTATAATACATAGCATTACTATAGATATTCTGCACTCGTGTACACATATATTTGAATTTGACTTACATGCTATTTTATTGTATCAGATCTGGTCAAAAGACGGTAAGCTAATAGGAAAAAAACTAACAAAATATTTAATTACATCGTCGAGAAGTGGGTGATGAACCAAGTAGCTTATGTAGATAACTTTTATATTAATGGATTAAAGATTTTTAGTACTTCATATGATAGATATGATATGGGCCATTTTTGTAATTAATAATAGATGATATGACTTAGTAAAAAATGATATGGACGTCTTGTACCGACTTAGTAGGGAATGATATGGACATCTTGCATGAATAGATAAAACATTTAGTAAGGCCACTTAGTGGAGAATGACGTGGACACCTTACACATGAAGAGAGAATTTATTTAGTAAAGTTTATCTTTATGAGTTATAGTTATATCATCTAGGTCCTTCAATTTGTCTCTTTATTCAGTGCACACCCACCGAGTAAAATTGGAGGATCAACGTCACTACGAGGAAATACCGAAAACATAAGATTCCTAGAAGTGGTGAAAGTGTCCTTGTCTTAGTATCCAACGCATCACTTCACGTACTTCCTTTGAGCTACAAGCAGGAGAGGGCTGTTCCTGGACACTACGAGCCCTGGCTTCTCCTCCATATCCACCTCGCCGAGCGGTGCACGCCAGTCGAAGCAGAACAGCAGATTGGCCTGCAGCAGCTCGACGACGGGCGTCGCGAAGTGCACGCCGGGGCAGCTCCTCCGGCCCATCCCGAACGGCACCAGCGCGAAGCCGTCGTGCCACGGCTTGTGGTCGCCGAGGTCGACGCCCTCGCGCAGGTGCCGCTCCGGCACGAACCGCGCCGCGTCGGGCCCCCACGCGTCGTGGTCCGTGCCGATGGCCTTGGCGTTCACGATCACCCGCGTCCCGGCGGGGATCTCGTAGCCGCGCACCGTGCACGCCTCGGTGGTCTCGCGGGGCACCAGCAGTGGCGCCGGCGGGTGCAGCCGCAGGGACTCCCTGATGACCGCCTTGAGGTACTGGAGCTGCGGCAGGTCCGCTTCCCGGACCATGTCTTTGCCGACGTCCACGGCGCTGCGGACTTCGCTCTGCGCCTTGCGGAGGATGTCTGGGTGCTTGATTAGCTCCGTCATCGTCCATTCCAGCGCCGACGCTGATGTTTCTGTCCCGGCGAGGAAGATATTCTGCAAGCATGCATGCACGCCGAAACGTTTCAGACAGTGCATAATACGTACGCGAGACATAGACCGAGGAGCATATATACAAGTGTCTACGAGCACGCACGTACCATCAAGATGCCTTTGACTGCCCCACGGTTGCCGAACGTGCTCTGGTGAGCCGGATCCTGGTGCAGACGAAGGAGCACGTCCACCAAGTCCTCCTCCTTGTCCTTGGAGCCCGCTTGCTTGCTTATTAGGTGGTCATGGATGAGGCGCTCGTAGAACGCGTCGAGCTCATGGAAGTACCGCTCCAACCGTCTCCGGAGGCCGCGGAGCGCATCCACCCAGCCGAGCCACGGAACGTAGTCAGACACGAAGAAAGCGCCGAAATGCTTCTGCGACTCCTCCAGCACGGCCCTGGTCTCCTCGCCGTAGTCGCCGAAGGCGACGCGCATCACGATCCTGTTGCTCGTCGAGGTGAGCTTCTCGCTCAAGTTCACGGGAGAGCCAGCACTAGCAGTCGTCGACGCGGCCGTTATGTCGGCGATGAGCGCGGCAGCCTCGGCCTCCCGGGCGTCGCGGAACGCGCGCACGCGCGGGGCGCCGAGGAGCTCCGACAGGCACGCGCGGCGCGCGGCGCGCCACAACGGGCTGTCCGGGGCGGAGAAGGCGATGTCCTGCAGGCCGTAGGAGAGCCTGGTGGGCGCGCACTGCGCCGGCCGGCCCGACAGGGCGCGGTCGTTGGGCTGGAACACGGCGCGCGCCGCGTCGGCGGTGGACACGACGAGCGTCGGCACGGAGCCGAGGCGGAGCAGCATGAGCGGCGCCGCGTGCTTGGCGGCCAGCGCGGCGAGAGAGGCGTGCGGGAGCCGCCCGAGCTGGTGGAGGTTGCCGATGAGAGGGAGCCCTCTTGGACGTGGGAGAGAAGCTGGCGAGCTGGTGCGCGGCGCAACAAGCCGTCGGTGCCTGAAGAGCAGGATGGTAACGAGGATGAGGACGATGGCTGCAAAGAGCTCGTGAGCTTGGAGCGTATCCATGAGCATTGCTGGGTACTGGGTAGTGTAGCGCTCAGTTGCCCGTGGGCCGTGGCCGTGGTGAGATTGTTCACCAGCTCTTGCCCTGAAGCGCTATAAATAGTCTGGTCATGTATATGTGGACAAAAAGAAGACTTTGTCATGAAGTCTAGTAAAATAATAGTATCGCTTAGCCGCCGGGGATGGTCACGGTTCCTCCCTACGGCGGCGAGAATGGGGTCTTGTTTAGGCGTCCAATCCAAACTCCAAAAAGAGCTAGCAAGAAGAAAAGCCCTACAAGGTTTTGGTAAGGTTCGTGAACCAAACACATTAAGGCCTCATTCATTTTGCTCTAGAACTGCCCGAAACGAGGTCTGTTCCGGCCCGATCGATTTGGCCCAATTCAAAGTTAGGTCGGAAATAAATGACGTTTGGTTAGTTTCATGTTTTTTTTTGTCCAACCCGGAATGAAAGTAGACCTTCATATGTCCGAAAAGGAAACCGGCTAGGTTTGATTGTGTGAGTGAACTAGCGAGAAATGGACCATGTTTGAGTGAACCAGCAGGATCGATCCACTTGATCCGGTCTAGGAAGGACAAGAGGCGTGTTTTCAACTTGAAACAACCGAATTATGCTTGAAGGAAAAGCTGTCTCTGTGATAAAATAAAAAGTAAAATCCATCCCAGATCCTTGAACGTGACTGATAGAGATCCTCGATAATGGTATCTTAATCGTCAACTAGCGTGAAAAGTAAAAGAGTAAACAAAATCATGAAACAATGGTGTTCTAACCATTTCATAGCTTAGGGCTTGCCCAATCAGCGACGGGGGGGGGGCTACGGCGATGATTTACATGGAGCCCGGGCTTAGTCCGAACTACCGCCATGAGGAGGAAGAAGAAAGCAAGAAGGGGTTGGAGGAAGAAGAAGAGGAAGCCAGCCCTTGCTTCGTCGCTTCCCCTGTTAGATGATATTGATTAGTTAGTTAGCCTAACAACCTAGCTCGATGTATATGCATGTATAGGATTCTGTTGTTAGGCTAGCCTTGTATTTAGGGTTGAGTTTGTTGTAACAAATCACCTTGTACATGCCACGCAGGGGGCTATTCCCTGCCTATATAACACGAAACCCAGAGACCGAAAAGGGTCATTTGGTTCCCCTCATTCTCTCACATCCCCAATACACACCATCGTAAACTACTGATGTCCCAACCTTCACATCTGCTCCTCAAGTCTATTCTATATCATCATGAGTAAGTAGTTTGTAGCATGGTAGTTGGTAGAGCTTCTTACGAAAGAGTCAGTAGCTCCATCCGACAGAGCTACCTCCGTTGGTCCCTTGTTGAGTGCTCACGCCAGGGAACAAGATAAACCTGTTCGCTTAAGTCAGACCAAAGAACTTAACATTTATCCGTGTTTTGAGAGCTCTATATTTTTTCTACGAGTACTGTTGCTTTTGGCTTAGGCCAACGAACTTGTTAGCAGTTAGTTAGCATTGATGAAGCCCTTAGATTCTCAATGAAGGTCCAAAACATGATGTCAGATCTATCTACTTTTAGGTCCTAAATAATCTTGTAATGGATCCCAACAGAGGTTGGCTTCGATCCGACCTGATAGCCTACACATGACACAATTCACCATGGCACAAAACTTATTAGAGTAGTAGAATATAACATCGTTTTTCGAACTAGGTTGGTTCTAGTTGCCATCTGTCAAGAATCTATTTTCAAAATGCATATTTAGGTCCAAATCATTAATCTTGTCATGTATGGTCCAAATTACCATGACTCCAAATCTAATCATCGTCATCCACCTCCACCTCCCCGCCTCGCTCTCACCTCATACCTCGAGCACGTGTCCAGGCGTGGCGGCGGCACCCTTCTCTTCCCCATCCTCCATGCGAGCTCGTCGATGCCTCTTCAGATGGTTGCGTGCGCTCTCCTCTAGGGGATGAAGCCCTAGGGTTTCGCCGTACGGCCCCCATGGCGTTCAGGTGCAGGTGTGCTGTTCTTCGTCGAGCCCTTCGGCGGCGAGCAGTACCAGTACGTATCACCCGAGAGGTTAGGTATGCACTAGGATCCGGGGGATTTGGATTCCTAGGTTCTTGTTTGTGGAAGAACAGGCCTCTCCCTATGGTTGGGTTGGATATTTATGGATCTGCTACTTTTGGTTTCAGATTCGTTGATTTCGAGTCTGGTTGTATGCCCTTCTTATTTTCCTGATTTATTGATTTTCCTCAATTTCCATTGTCTCGATCTAGGCGTGCTGTCCTTGCCATGGATGGCCCTCGTCAAATGGGTGGTGTCTTCACTAGTGGTGGTGGCGACTTTCTCTCCAGCATGGTCGACGGCAGCCAGGCGTTGTATGAGCCATCAGCACGCCCATTATAATTGGGAGCACCTGTGCTACTCATTGTTGACCATGCTTGTATGTAAGCCTCAGGTTCATTCCCTTCATTGCTTTACTTAATGATGATGTTATTAGGATTTTGTACCACTGCAGATTGCGCTATGAGAATTTGACTGATTTTCTCTCAGTACGATATTGCAGGGATGATCTCTCATCATGCGATGTTTAATTATATTTCTAATAAATATAGGCATAGTGTTTTATATTTTCTTTTATGCTTGCAACCGTCAGCCAAAGAACTAAATAACTTTGTGCCTATTTTATAGTAATGATTGTAAAAAATCAATGCTATATCCAAAAAAACATTTGTAAAAATCTATCTAGGTGATTAATGCCGTGCTCTGTTCTTTTGCCCAGTGCATGTTGTGCTTACCAGTGAAAAATGATAGTGTTGCGACATTGTTATTATATCTTGAGGCCATGGTCAGATTATTTGGGAGCCAAACTGGATGTAAATACTTCCCAAGACCATCGATTCTAGCTGGTGATACCCTTCTATCGTTGTGAATGTAAGTTTGCTTTTTCTAAGCAAATATAGGTATTTTGCTTGTGCGCCGAATTGGGTGTTTGTTGCTTGGTTTCAGAAGAAATACATTGCTGATTTTTAATCTAGCAGCACTGCATTAGAGGTGTCAGGAGCATACATGTTTTAGTCCATAGAGATCCTTGGCTAGAGTTCTCACTACTGGCTGTTGTGTGCTTTGGATGGTAAGATGAGTAACACGCTTAGTTCTAAACCTGAATAAACATGTGCTTTGTTTCTTCAAATTGTAGTCTGCTATTTAGACTTAATTAGCTCTGTTCTAAAACCAGGGTTGGGGGGTAGAGGATGCTGTGCTGGTGGGTGTGGCTGAAGGATGATGAATTCAAGATTCATCCAAAGAATTTCCAAAATGATAGGACCCTGAATGGAATCTTCTGTGCTGATAAACTGTGGACTGACCTGAATGAACTGTTTGCCTATGTTCTGAAAAGAGTTGCTGGGTTTAACCAGTTTAGTTCCTCCTATTTTTTTTCTAAAGAGCTTTTTATTTCCCGTATTATGATTCCATGAACAATGTGTGAAGCTTCCTAATCCTTCCCTATTATCCACAGTCACCCTGTGCCTGCTAATTATTTTCCATGGATATGAAAAAAAATGTTTTCTAAAAACAGAACATTGTCTTAGCAAAATGGCTCTAAAAGCATGATTGTACCAAGTTTGGTATGCATTGGTTATCTCTCTCATTTTTTTGTAAGTTTCAGTGGCACCATCATGCTGTCAGGGAGTTGCTTACATTTCTTATCCCTTGCAGATTTTCCTCCTTTTGATCTGAAGCTTCCTTAGACATCATGGGACTTCATGTATTGCAGTGGTTAGTGACTCTATGCCTTATTATGTTCTTAGGGATCATGGGCTTATAGTTCTGTAGTTAGTGCAAGAGCCATTGTTCTTAACTACAATTTCATGTAGGAAAATTCTTTCCAGAAGACTTATATAAAGGAGTTTGAAAAGCGATTTGCATGCAAGCTCTTGTTCAGGTATGTGTTTCCCTATGTCTCTTTGCCAATTGGATGCCAAGGTAGGAGTGGATTTATGGATTCTTTTTTAGGGTTGTAAAATCATATATAAGTTTTGTTTTGCCTTCCGGTATGAGACTGAATTTGACATTGGTATCTAAGAATTATGTTGTCTGGTGTATGAGAAGGTCTAGAATTGAAAAGACAAGATATGTTCCTGCCAGTGCTTTTTGTTGTTAGTTACAGTCCAGTCATCGGTGATCATGATAGAAGAAGCAAATGGATAGCCAGTCTATAAAAGAACTTTCTGAATATATGATGAAATATGTAATTTTTTACGCTGAATCATGTGGGAATGCACATAAAAGAGTGTCCCTTATATTGTAATGAAATACATAATTTTTGGGCCGTGCCGATGAGAACAAACCAATTGTTCCAGTTCAGGATTTAGTGGGCAAATGCATATGCTCATGTCTTCGTGAAATTTTGTCTGCAGCATTTTAATGTTTCCAAAATAGATTTTGTTGTTGTGTCAAATAGATGTATATGTTGGATTAAATGCTAAAGGCTGCATCCCCTTCATCTACATCTCCAGTGGACCCACTTTGCCTGGTTAATGTCTATAAAATCAATAGCTCACTTCCCAAACATGTGCGGGAGATCTCGGTGGATCTCCGCCGTCGGATTGACATCCCATGCGATGGCGCAGGTGGGTCCGAAGGGTTGGTGCGACCTCGGAGCCTCCGGCAGCAGCCTCTCTTCCTTCGATTTTCTTTCTGCTTGCTCGGCCCTGCTTGTTCGATGTGAAGCCTTTGTGGGTGAAATTTGATTTATTTTTCCTGCTTACTGGATTTAGGGACCGTGAGGACATCAATCCGAGAAGGCCTGAGGTTGTATTCAGAGGATATTCACTCTCACATTTCAGGTAAGACATTCCTTTTTGCCACTGCTCTATTCGGCAGGAATAATACTGAATGTTTGCAGATCGAGAGGAGGTAATATGGACCCCTGTTGAGTGTTGATATCGCAGCCATGAAAAAGATATCTGAATCTTTAAGAACTATTTCCTTCTTTGTTTTACCATGTATAGAGAGCTAAGAATACAAAAAACTGACTGTATAAAATTGGTTACATAGGAAAAATTAGGGGGTCCTGTGACTTTTCTATATTTAGTTTGTGAGGACATGTTTCTATATTTAGAATGTAACTTTTCTTGTATTTTGTCTAGGTCATGGTTGCTACTGTTTGCTGTGAGGAGATTTCAAATGAAAAGCTCAAAAAACTTTTATGTAAACTTTATGTCTAGGACATGTTTCTATGCTTTATCCTCCAGCTCCTATGACCTGTTGCCTTTCCAACTGAACCTTTTATGTAAGCTTGTATTTGTGGTGGACTATGTATTATTGTGTAAAACTTCGTATGTTCCTGCACAAAACTGGCCGGAGCTACCCTTTTATGTATTAATATGAATCTGTATTGCACAAAACTACTATTCAGTAACCCCCTCTTAAGCTGATGTTTTCTTTTCGGATATTACCTGCGATTTGTCGCAGCATGCGCCTCCACGCTAGTTACCATGACTCGCAGGTCTTCTCACCTCATACCTCGAGCACGTGTGGTGATTAGCGCGGGGTATAGAGGGAGCGGGAGATCTCGGTGGATCTCGTCTCGCGTGGCCAAGCCCAAGGACAGCACGGACGGGGAGTGAGAGAGCGGATATCGAAGCAGACCCATGGCCGGAGCTACCCGTAACCCCGCGGGGGAAGGGATAGGCGCCTCCACGCTAGCAGGTCTTCGCTTTCGACATGGTGATTAGCGAGGGGCTGTGTGTGCCACGATTACAGAGAGTGTTGAAAAAATTAGCAGTCCAATGACTGTGTGTGCCACGATTACAGAGAGAAGTTGAAAAAAACACGTCCAAGACCAATTTGTGGCCGGGCGCCCTCTGATCCTTGGAGCTTGTCTCCAGATGGAACAAGTTATCATCAAGATCTAAATGAACCAGAATAAAGTGGCGCATGAGTACTTAGCGTCATGCAGACGGAGCTTACCATGAGAAAGAACAAAGCGGTGACGGTGTCGTCATCTCCCCTGGCGTTGCTGGCTAGCCTTGAACACATGGCTGCCCATGTGTCAGCTTGCATGCACACCTCGCATTTGGCCGGAGATCGACGACCATGACACCATTGTATTCTATCGTTCCATAAAAACCATGAACATATCTCCCAATCTGGCAATCTCTCTCCCTACCTACTCTCGCGCCTTGTCTCTCACACACACAAACAAGCGGAGCAAAGCCATGGCGCTTCACTTGCTCCTCGCCTTCCTGCTGGCAACGGCTGCAACCCCGGCCGCCGCCGCCGCAGTCGCCACGGACACCAACGGCACACATAACAGCAGTAACAAAACCGCCACGTCGTCCCGGGTCCTGTGCACCGGCGAGGGGTGCGAGGCACCACCGGCGCAGGCGCTGCCAATCTACGGGTACTACCCATCACCACCGGCGGTACCGTCGCTGCCATCCGCGCCGCCGGCGCCACCGTCGGCCCCGGGGTCACACACGCCGTGCCCGCCGGTGACCATCGTCTGCTGCGGCGACGGCGGTGCCGCCGGTGCCGGGGGTCAGTTCCCACAGCAACCGAACAACTACGGGCCTCCTGCCGGTGGTTACGTGCCCTATCACGACGCCTCTGCCTCGCCTCCTCTGCTGCTTGTTCCCGTTACTGCTGGCTACTACGTGATGGTTATAGCTTTGCGTGTTTTTAGTGTGGACTCTGGTGTAGTTACTCTGGCATGTAAAACGGTAGCTTCTACCTTGGGTTCAACGTGTATTAGGGTTCATCAAGGGTAAATAAAGGGCATGTATACTAGGAGTAAATTATTAAAATATAGATGAGGGAGATGTATACTTAGTAAAACACTAGCGGCCCTTTAACTTGTCGGCCTGTGCCACTTTGGTCCATAAACTTGCAAACACGAATAACTAGCCCTTGAACTTGTCATCCTATGCCACTTTGGTCCATGAACTTGCAAACGCGAAAAACTGGCCCCTGAACTTGTCCGAATGTGCCACTTCTTGCAGACATATCCATATCTGTTTATAAGTTCATGGACCAAAGTGGCACATACAGACAAGTTCAGGGGGCACCTTTTCGTGTTTGCAAGTTTATGGATCAAAGTGGCACAAACCAACAAGTTTAGGGGCCACTTTTTTGTGTTTGCAAGTTTGTGGACCAAAGTGGCACAGGCCGACAAGTTAAAGGGCCGCCAGTGTATTTTACTCAAAAAAAAGATGAGGGAAATGTATACTCGACGTATTGGCCTGGTTCAACGTGTATTGGGGTTCATCAAGGCTAAATACTGTCGTGTGTAAATACATCGTGCTAGCTTTTTTTTTGGACACTAAAGAAAGTTAGCACAATGTATTTTGACTGTACACAAAAAATTAATACTTTTTCAAGAACATACCACTACATATATATATATATATATATATATATATATATATATATATATATATATATATATATATATATATATATATATATATATATATATATATATATATATATATATATATATATATATATATACAAAAGTAGAATAGCAGAAGTAGAATAGCCCGTACAATTGAGACGATAAGCCGAAGGTCATTGAGAAACACCCTCACCAACTCGCACGACGGTAAGACAAAAAATTAATATTAACAATAGATTAAATGTATTAGCTTGCATTAAATTGAAATCAACGATACGATTTAGGCAACTCCACCAAACACAAACTCTAGAATTTTGAATAATGCAAAAGAATTTTTCTTGGGACTAAAAGCAAACGACAATAGCTAAACGATTCCCTTGAATTAGTGGGCAACGGGAGAACGACGATGCTGGTGCTGCACGTCCATGAAGGCACGAATTGCGGACTATTGCCTACTGGGCTTCCCTTTTGCCCTCGGGCCTCTTTGCCTCGTACAGTTTCAGTCCAATAACGAATGCCTTCACAGCCCAATTTCCATGTTACCCTAACAGCCCAGTAACCCACCGCACGTCGTCCTCATCTTCAGCCGGCTGCCGCTCTGTCCAAATCGAGGGAGCCACACCCTCACCCCCGGCCGCCGGCCGTCACCGCTACTCCGGCGCCTGGATCTGCTCCAGACCTCCACGCTGGCTCCGCTCTCTCATAGCGTAGTAGTGTGTACTGCAGTCAACAACCACCCCACCGCCAAGAGCGCCACTGGCCTGATCCCTGCTTCCCCATCCGGCGGCCATGGAGTCCATGAGGAAGAAGGCGACGCCGCCGCTGAGCCCAGCCGCTGAAGGCGCCGGCGGCGACGATCGGATCAGCGCCCTGGACGACGACTTGTGCGAGCTCATCCTCGGGTTGGCGCACCTCAACGTGAGGGAGCTGGTGCGCACGAGCGTGCTGTCGAAGCGGTGGCGCGGCCTCTGGAGGCGCGTACCCGTCCTGGACTTCTTCGGGTGGCTGGAGGTCAAGTCGGTCGGCAACGTCCCACAGTACATTGCCATCGTCAACCACGTACTGGGGCAGCGAGCGGGTGTGGCATCGGAAGCCCGCATCGACGAGGTGAAGATCCCACTGTTATTGGAAGCGTACTCTCACGGCGACGAAATACAGCAGCAAGTCGTGGCGCCGGCCATGGAAGCAGTGGAGGCGTGGATTCAGTACGCCATCCATCACCAAGTGAAGGGTCTACAGCTGGACATTCACATGCCGGCACGATTGAACAAGAAGCATGAGAAGCCTGTGATGGATCTCGATGAGCTTTTTCCTAGCTCCCCAAAGTTGGAGTGTATGCGTTTGGGGTTAACCAAAACAAAAGTCCAGCTCCCACGCACCGCTGTGTTCACGTCACTCAAAGACATCACGCTCGAATTCGTGAACCTAGCAGCGGGCAGTGGCCACCTTCTGGCTCGCCTCTCGTCGGCGGCGTGCTGCCCAAGCTTGCAGAAGCTGCGCATGAAGTGCGTCGACTGTGCCTGGACCAAGCAGCTGGTGCTCGACGCTGGTGAGCTCTTGGAGCTGTCCATGGAGAGTGTGGATCAGATGGAGTTGCTGGAACTGAGGACTCCGAAGCTCCTATGTCTTGAGGTCAACGCGTGCGAGCATCTCGAGTCGCTCAGGGTATCAGCCCCGGGGCTCAAGGAGCTCACCTCTATCAGTAACGAAGCCTTCATCCATGGCCCTTTGCCGCTCTTGAGGCGCTTAAAGATTGATTTGTTCGCCCATATAGGAGTGGACGGCAACGAAGAAGACCCAAATAGCAGTAATGTATACCTCCTCAAGCGTTGTAGCTCATCAGTCAGATGCCTGCTCGTGCATCTTTATGTTCCACGGGTGAGTATATATCTTGTGAGACTGCGGCTGTTATTCGCACTGTGTGTTTCAAGTTTCATACTCTTTCTGTTCGCTGGCTTTGCTAGATATATGCAAAGTTCAAATCTGATCTATTGCTGACAATATTCCTTTTCCTGTTGCTTATTTTTCTGACCCTTGATTTGATCGTCAGGAAGATGACGTGTGCATTGACTTGATCAAAGATAAGATACCACAACTTCCTAATGTCACATCTTTGTTCGTTAGCATTGACGTGGAATGTCAGCGCCATTCCTTTGGAGATACCGTCGCAGGTCTCCTCAGAAGATTCAAAAATCTCGAATTTCTCAGTCTTCAGCTAGACGATTCACCAGATATATCCTTTAAGACGGTGAGCAGCACATTATCCTAACTCCAAATTCAACAAAGCAGCTTGTATATTAGTTTTATCCAGTGTTTCCTTCGCACTAAACCATGCATATCGATCTCCATGCTGTGACAGGATGAATATTACTCAGAAGAAGATGCTGATGATGACTCATCTTTCACCTGCAATCATTCAGACAATTGGAAATCAAGTGATATCTCTTTAGCTAACCTCCGCAAAGCAGAATTTAGGGCAATGACAGGAACCGGCTGCGAACTGCGCTTCTTGCGTTCTGTGCTCGCAAACGCCACAAATCTTCAAAGTGTGACCATAAGCTTCAACTTGTACTTCATTGAATTAGAAGAAGAAGACAACAGGACATGTTATTTTCTACATATGCTGCTTGGAGATGGAACGTGGAGTTGGACTGCCTGCGAGAATGAGGATTTTGATAAGCCCTATAAGTGTAGTAAGTTATATAAGTGGACGCCTTCTCCATGAATGAGAGATGGATGTGTAACTGCAGAGTGCATGCATCTCTTGCTACTGCGAGGATGAAGATTTTGATAAGCCCTATAAGTGTAGTATAAGTTGTACTCCATGAATGAGAGATGGATGTGTAACCGCAGAGTGCATGCATCTCTTGCTAAACAATATATATATATCAATTAGTATCTGGTACTTTTTTTTTTAATTTCCTTGTTCTTGGAATTGTATTATAAATTGTTTTCGTTTCACTATAATAAAAGGGCAGAGCACCTGCCACAATTGCTAGAAGTGCTATGCCATTCTTATTACAACTTAGGAGTATATTGCATTGTTCTCCTGCGAAATTGCTAAAAACAGTATTGTCATTCTTGTTGCGACTCATATTGCATCTTTTGCTTGTGACTTTCTTCTTTGAAAAATAAATCATATAGTGGAGCAACTTTTTTGTGTTTTGTTGTAATGCTCATCAATGTTTTACACTAATGTGTGTTGTGCTCATGAAGGGAGGCTTCTTCAGACCGCTGAATTCTGCTTGACGTTTGGAACGGGGTAAATTACTTATCCTTTCCATTCAGCTCTCATCTGCGACAAGTATCAGGTAAAATGCATAGTTGCTAATTCCTATCTGTTTCAAGGCGAAAAACTGAGTTGCAGAGTGCAAATATACTTCAGCTAAAATATAAGTGTTCATGCACGAGAATGACTTGTTCTGTATCCCTCCAGCCTATTTGAAGAATATATTGTGAAATTCAAAGAGGTTTCCTATCCACTTCTGCAACTATTGAAGAATATTTTGTGAAATTATTAAGTATCAGTATTTATATTCCTATGTTTCTTTTTGTTTCATCGCCTTGTAATAATGTTACTATGTTAGACATTGGTTGAATGCCCGTACGCTAGTCCTTGTTTACCCTTTTATTTGTTTTTTTTTTCCCCACACGAAGGCCACTCCCCCATTTCCATTTAAAGATAAATGAATACATGAGTTCCAACAAGATGTACGACAGAAGGAGAACAGAACTACCACTTCTAGCCTAAACTGCGCGATGAGCATCCGTCACACGTCCTTCTCTTCATCGTCACCTCCAGACTTCAGGCGTTTGTGTCCATCAGCTGTATTCTTGGTGTAGATCAATCTTCCGTGGCATGGTGTTGACGCCGTTGATGAGCATCTCTTCGTTGACTTCAGCTTAGCCATCCTGCATGTCACAAGGTTTCCATATGCTTTTGATAGTTTTCCCTTCATAGCATGCCTGTTTCGGGCCTTCTAGATAGCCCAATAAAGATCCCCCCCCCCCCCCGGATAACCATGCGCTACATCAAATCCAACTGAGCCCAAGAAAGATGTGGGAATGTTGTTAGCACCCAACGTCTTTGCAATGACACCCTAAATTACTTTTGCAATATGACATGAGAAAAAGAGATGATCAACAATTTCATCTTGGTTACAGAAAGCACATCTGGGGCTCCTGGACCACTTTCTTTTGATCATATCGTCTTTTGTCAAAACAGCATTATTGGTCATGAGCCACATAAAATTTTTGATCTTTCGGGGAATTTTATCTGTTTCTTGGAAATATAACTACTATACGGGTGCATAATTGCTACAATGGATGAATTTGTCATGTCCTCATATAGTTACACATTGGTTTGTTCGAATTCGATCACGCGTATGTACTTGTCAGGTAAGGGGCGTGGAAAATGATTTAATTCTGTTGCAATTTCCTCCCCATTTTTTATAATCCTTTTGCTATGACTAATTTGTAAATTTGCTTGAATAATGTTCAGATATGCATTTCTCTGGCTGATAAGATTGTTTTTAATTTTCACTAGGATGAACCTCGATTTCCTGGCATTTTCCACTTCTTGATTCCTCTTGGAAGGGGATTTCCACACTCTTGATTCCTCATCAAACCACAATGAAATTACCCTCCATATGCTCTAGCCTCATCAAAGCCCTAAATTTCTTTAGATTTATTTAATTTCCTCACTCACACGTTTAACGTCACTAGCTTATGCCCACCATCAACATGCCATGTTATCGCCGCTCTACTTTTGTGATATAATGTGTTATTTCATAGGTGTTATATAAATTTGTAATGCATGATGATTGGATATTTTTCTAGTGAAGTACATCATTTTAAAAAACAATTTGAACTTGTTTAATTTGGCCAAAATTAGTTCCCAAATTTTTTTATTTATCATTCGTTGTTCATCGGGAACTGAAATTTTTTATACCCATTTTTGTAAACTTTGCTTCTTATGCAACTGTGAAAAAAATTGAAATATTTTTTGTATTTTTAATTATGTTGAGCTTGGTGTATTGTTGCGGAAACAATTTTGGTCAAATTTATTCTTCAACAACTTATATATGTTCGCAAACTTGCTAATTTAAACGATCTTCTCTCTCCATTTCAAATTATAAGTTGTTTTGTTTTCAAATACATACTTTTGATATGCATCTTCTAAATATATGCTGTCAGATACTCACTCCGTCGCAAAAAGACTGTTGTTTTAGTAATGAATGTAGAATATGTACCTAGAAACAAACCAAAATGACTTATAGTTAGAAATGTAAACAACTTATAATGTGAAATACAGGGAGCACAATTCAGATGAGTATATGGTAAAAAAGTTGGCAAACAACGTTTGAATTTTACTAGAGATGGGAACAGATATGATATGCCCGTTCATAAAATTCTATTGCCAAATTGAACTTAGATATAAAAGGATAAAATTGAACCTAGCTGTTTTCACAGCGACTCCTATAAGAAACCACATTTTGTTATGGGAACTTGTTGTGAAGTCATTTTCAATAGGACCACATTGATCAAAGTTCCTTCCAATCCTGAAAGGGGAGAAGAAGGAACATGACAGACGACACTTAGCTGAACTTAGAACCACAAGATCACTTCGCTTGGATATCACGTCCCATTTCAGGCAGCTCATGCAGTGTCCTTATCTCTTACGTATTGATGTTGATTAAGACCGACCACTGGTCACGTATTTCCTTGTAGCCACAAGCACCAGCGGGTTCTTCCTGTGCACCGTCAACGCGTTCTCCTCCTCGTGAAATTTTTGCATTTTGGTATTTTTGGAAACTTTTTTTTACAATTGACCCCTTGGTGAAACTTTTTCTGAAAATGACCCGTTTTCCAGGCGTGCGATGCATTGACGCCGAGGTATGGGGGTCGGCGTGCGGTCAGTCCACGCCGAGGTCGTGCCACGTCAGCGACGACCACGGTCGCCGCTGACGGTTTGACGGACCGGGTCCCGCAGGTCGGCGTCATGTCAGCGCACGCCGACCTGCATAACCTCGGCGTGAGCTCGCCGAACGCCGAGGTCTGGGCTGTGTTGTGGCCAAGGCCCACGAGGCCCATTTTGGCACACGGTCCATAGAGGTCGGCGTGCGGACCGTTACCGCCGAGCCGCATACCTCGGCGTGGCCCGACTCGACGCCGAGGTTCGGGCAATACCGGCCGCGCCGAGGCCCCCTTCTTCCTCCTCCCTCCATTCTTTCCTCCCAGCCGCGCCTTCTCTCTCTCTCTACTCGCCCGCCAAGCCAACCCTAGGTCCTCCATGGTGGTGTAGGTGGCCGGATCGAGGCCCCCGTCGCTTCCCCGAGGTAAAGCTCCCTCCCTCCTCCAATGTGTCCATATGAATTTGTTTGGTTCGTCCCCAATGCTGTGGAACCCTAGGTGTATGGTGTTGTGGTATATATGTTGTATGATGTGTGAAATGTTTAGATTTGTGGTATATATTTGCAGTGGTGGTTGCTTCTAGATGGTAGAATTGACTTTGTTTTATGGTTGATGTTATCATTTTGTTGCCATATGAAGTAGTCATGGTTAGGGTTGAATTTGTACTATTAGTTGTATTTATAGGTTTTTTTTATGGAATGAGATTACATTAGCATGATATATAACTAGTATTGTTGCGTGCTTTGGATGTAGATGGACAGTTAGTGAGGTTGCATCATGGCGGTCGTGTTGTTAAGACGAAAGATGATAGTTTGAAATTTGTGGACATGTCCGAAGAGTTGATTATCTTTTCGGAATCACCCTCTTTGAGCCGTTAGTGGACCGAGTCGGGCTACGGCTAGGTTTAACTGAAGATGTGAATGTGAAGTTAGAAGGTTTGATAGATGTAGGGTCATCCAAGGGTCCACGGATCAAGAGGTTGTTGAAAGTTAATAGCGAGTTGTCCTGGAATGATTACAAGGCTATTGTATTGTCCTCTGAAGTGCATTCCTTTGACGTATTGGTTACTAAGGAGTCCGGCTTAGATAATGTTAACACTCAAACATGGCCATGTTCCCCTGCTCGTGCAAGTGATGGTGGAATGTTTGAAGAATAAATTGATCTCACTCAACCACGCTATGATAATCACGATGGTGAAGGGCCCGATGATCACGATGGTGAAGGGCTCGATGATGGTCCCGATGGTGAAGCCCCCGTTGGTCCCGACGGCGAAGGCATTCATGACACTGATGAGGAGGATGTTGATTATGTAGTCGGTGATGAAGAAGGTGCGATGGATACTGATAGTGGAGATGACCTTATTAATGATGACCTTAGCGATGAAGATGACCTTAGTGGTGAAGAGGACTTTGGTGATGCTAGGGCTAGGAACCAGGTTGATATTGAAGTCGTTGGAGACGATGAGATGTTTGAAGAGGCCTTTGCCGATGACTCTGATGACGATCGTCCGGTTCGTCTTGGGAGGGGCAAGCGTCCCGGCCGCCGCCCACGTTAAGGTACAACTCATGTCACTTATCACTTGTATGACACGGTCACAAACTATCGGACATTGTATGACACTCTCACATGCTTTCTTCAGGATGGCGTCAAAGGGTGGTCTTTCGAGATGGGGCAACCAACTTCATAGTTGTGGACCATGCTTTTGTCTATGAACATGTAGAACTTTGTTTAACAAACATGAACCAAAGTACTGTATGAGGTCTTCGACTCGATGTCGTGTATGGACTATGTGTGTGGTGCAAGACTATGGTCGACTCTATGTCGTGTATGGTCAATGTCTATGTATATGATTAGTGTCATTTGAACAAATGGTCTGTATTGGAGTTGCTAATGATCTGTTTCTTGTGAACAAATGATTCTTTGCATCTGTTCTTGTGAATGTTTGCTATGTATTGGGAAGATGGTTTGCAAGATGTAACAGGTCTATTCTGTTAAGGGGGTCGGCGTCAGGTGATTTCACGCCGAGCTATTGGGGGTCGGCGTAGGATGCTTTCACGCCGACCTCAGAAGTTGCTGGAATTCATAAATCTGGCACGCCGAGCTCCCCAACCTCGGCGTGGCCGCTCTTCACGCCGAGCTGCTGGGGGTCGGCGTACGATGCTTTCACGCCGACCACTGGAATTCATAAATCTGGCACGACGGGCTGCCCAACCTCGGCGTGGCCGGACTTGACGCCGAGGTTCGGACCCTCGGCGTGGGCCCACACGACGCCATCAGACCGAGCTGGCGTGGGCCGGTGGACCGAGCTGGCGTGGGCCAGGGCCGTGGGTGCGACAGGACCTCGGCGTGGCCCGACGCGACGCCGACTGCGGACTTCGGCGTGCGTCTTATTGACGCCGACCTCTGAACTAACTGTAATTTCGTTTTTCGGACCGCCGAGATGCCTTACCTCGGCGTGGGATGAATTAACGCCGAGATTCGGGACTGCATTTTTTTTTATTTACTTCAAACTAACTTTGCACGTGCTCTACCATCATTTACACAGCGACAAGCACATTACACCATTGCCATTCTCCAAACATATTGCACATGCACCATTGCCATTAAAATGTAAGTTTACCACCTACAATCATTGCCATTACAAGCACATTACACCATTCCACATCAAAGTCACCAACCATCCACCATTAAGTCTTACAACAACATCGGTCATAAATTTAGTCTTACACAAGTGCAAAAGTAGGGCCACCCGCCCCACAACACATGAAACCACGACACCTACTTTCCTTCCCCGGGCCACCCGGGCCAGTAGGGCAACTTCTCCCACACAGGTGGGCTCGGCGGGCTATGGTCCATACGGTCCCTCCACTCGTCGTAAGGCCCATCAAGGTCGGGGGCATAAGGCTCGGGATCCTGAGGTTTGTCAGGGTCGGAGTTGCACTCGTACTCGCCCTCCTCCTCCTCCTCCTCCTCCTCCATAGGAGCTGGGAGATGACCGTCGTTTGGTGGTGAAGGAGGTACTACAAAAATATAGCAATTGTTATTTCAAAGAAATGCAAGACGAACAAACAACTACAAAGAGAAGTTTTCACAATGCAAGTACTTACAGGCCATGCGATATAAGTAATCCGGGATCTCCTTTATGGGTTTCCCATTCTTCTCACGCCATTTGTTCTCGCCCTCCATCTTCTTAATGTCTGCCTTGCGGCATGCCTTTGATGGCTCTGCCTAATCTCGTCCCATTCATCGTAGCGTGCCTTGTTTTGGCGCCAAAAATGGATGATGTTCTCATCCCTCAAAAGAGAAACGGCTGCCCTCCTCCACGCCAGCTCGCCCATCTTCTCCTTCAAAATCCGCTCATAGTCACCTACAACATGTTCCATGTATCGGGACCTGGGAGGTGAACACGGTACAGACGCCGGGTTCTGGCCTTAAATCCATGCAGTTTCTCCTCGAACTACCGCATCTCCTCTGGTGTCCATTTAATGGATTTATCTAACTTTAGGAACCTCTTTATCTCTTGACACTCTTTGAAAACCTCCCAATTGCATGTCTTTCCCGCCTGAAAACATATAGAAGACAGTGAGCAAACAAAATAAGTTGGTTACATCATCAAAAATAATGCTTGTCCACTAACATGGAACTCATTGGGCCCTCCATAAGCATTGCCACAATAGTAGCCAAAACCTAGCTCTGAAGGCACCACTCCTACATTAGCAACGATGCCACACTTGCACTTTTGGGGCGGCTTCGACAAGCATGGCCATGGAAGCTCGCCTAAGGTGAACTTTTTAATCTCTTCTGCAGAAGGCCACGTGTCTTTCGGTCCGTAGATGAACTCATCAAAGTCACAACGGGGAAACCCACCCTACAACAGACCATGTCCAAATGAAATTGCAAAAAATGTAATAAACGAAGATGATATCGCAAAATAAAATAGTACTCCAACGAATACTTACACGACCAATTTGATCACAACGGAAGAAGGGAACAAAACGATCCGGTAGGCTAGGTTCTTGGAGCCGCGCAACCTCGCCACAGAAGCATCTAGGAGGATTTTTTACCCACTCCGATGCAGCCCACATCTTCTCAACGTTGTTCATCTCATGAGCCTTGGGTGGAGCAACCCATGGAACATAGTCGGATGGGGGAACACTCTTCCATGGGTCGTATGGAAAGAACATGATACGGCGATCCCACTTGTCCGCACCATCAATCCACCGGTAGAAGTCGCAACCGGTGCCAGGACGGCGACGGTGTAAATAGCAGAAGAAAGCACGACCTGAGGAATCTAGGTGCCTAGACTGCTTCACCCATGCCGGCACACCACAATGACACATTGGTGCCGGCTCATCGGGTGGGTGCAAATCTTTAGCATCATGAGTCGGCGGATGGTGAACAAACAGATCCTCCATCAAACCTATAACAGAGTTAAATTAATAGAAATTCAATACAAGTCATATAATACACCGAAATTGTACTAACACAACCCTAATTACCACTAGTAAGTGCATAGTACACATCAAACCCTAATAATCAATCCACATAACAAGCCTAAATCCACATTCTATCTCCACCAAACCCTAGAAAACATGAAGAATACATGTGGAATAAAAATTAACAACATGACAACATACAAAGGTACAATGGCACCAATACTTATTCAAATCCAATGGTGCTAGGGTTACAAGGTAAACATGCACAACATTGCCAACATGGTGCTAGGGTTCCAAGAAAAACAACCAATACAACAAAATCTAACCGGATAAAATGGAAGAGGGGAACAAGCATTACCTTGTGGAAACAAGAAATGGCCAGATCCGGGCTCCCAAGACTCACATTGAAGAGCTAGGCATTGTGGGGGGCGGAGAGGGTGAGAGAGAGAGCAAGTGGAATGAAGAAAGAATGGAGGGAGGAAGAAGAAAGGGGCTTGGCTCGGGCTTCAAAGCTGACACCTCGGCGTCGAGTCCGAGCACGCCGAGGTAAGAGACCTCGGCGGTAACGGGCCACACGCCCAGATATTGGGCCTAAGTGCCTTGCTGGGCCTTGGCCCATAGCTCGGCGTGCCGGGCGAACACGCCGAGGCTCCGCAGGTCGGCGTGCGCTGACATGACGCCGACCTGCGGGACCCGGTCCGTCAAACCGTCAGCGGCGAACGTGGTCGTCGCTGAGGTGGCACGACTCGGCGTGGACTGACCGCACGCCGACCCCCATACCTCGGCGTCATTACATCGCACGCCTGGAAAACGGGTCATTTTTAGACAAAGTTTCACCAGGGGGTCAATTGTAAAAAAAGTTTCCAAAAAGTACCAAAATGCAAAAATTTCACCTCCTCCTCAAGATCCACCTCGCCATGCCCATGCCAGTCAAAGCAGAGCAGCAGGTTGGCGAGCAGCAGCTCCACCACGGCCGTGGCGAAGTGCACGCCGGGGCAGCTCCGCCGGCCGACCCCGAACGGCACCAGCGCGTAGCCGCTGTCGCCGTGCCACGGCTTGTGGTCGTTGAGGTCCGCCGCGCCGCCGTCGCCGTCATGCCGCTCGGGCACGAAACGCGCCGCGTCATCGCCCCACGCGTCGGGGTCCATGCCGATCGCCTTGGCGTTCACGAGCACTCGCGTCCCGGTTGGCACCTCGCGGCCGAGCACCGTGCACGGCTCGGTGGTCTCCTGCGGCACCAGGAGCGGCGCCGGCGGGCGCAGCCGGAGGGACTCCCTGATGACAAGCTTCAGGTAGTGGAGCCGCGGGAGGTCGGACTCGAGGACCATATCCTTGTTGTTCGCCACGACGCTGCGCACCTCTTCCTGCGCCTTGGCGAGGACGTCCGGGTTCCTGACCAGCTCCGTCATCGTCCATTCCACGGTCGCCGACGTCGTGTCTGTCCCAGCAATAAACATGTCCTTTGGCATGCAAATATCACACACACAATGTCAGTCAGATCCATCAGTATAAGCGTACGTACGGTCGAGGAAGCAATGGCTATGGATATGATGTCGTATCTCGTATGTATGTTACCGTTAGGATGCCTTTGATCTGGCTACGGCTGCCGAACGTGCTCTGGTGAGCCGGGTCATTGTGCAGGCGGAGGAGCACGTCAACCAAGTCCCCGTCCTCCTCGGACTTGGTGCCCTTGTTGATGTGCTCGTCGATGACCTTCTCGTAGAACGCATCGAGCTCACGGAAGTTCCGCTCCAGCCGCCTCCGCAGGCCACGGAGTGCGTCCAGCCATCCAAGCCACGGCATGTAGTCGGCCTCGGCCACAAAGAAAGCGCCCAGAAGCCTCTGGGTCTCCTCCAGGATAGCCCTAGCCCGGACGCTGTCAGCGTCGTCGTCGCCGTCGTCGCCAAAGGCGACACGCCGCACGATCCGGTTGGTCGTCGCGACGAGCCTGTCGCTCAGGTTCACGGTAGAATCACCATCGTCCCTGCTGGACGACGACTCGTCCGCCACGGCGGCGACGAGCGCGGCGGCCTCGGCCTCCCGGACGCTACGGAACCCGCGCACGCGCGGGGCGCCGAGGAGCTCCGACAGGCACGCGCGGCGCGCCGCGCGCCAGAACGCGCCGTCCGGGGGCGCGAACGAGACGTTCCGCAGGCCGTACGAGAGCCTGGCGGCCGCGTGCAGCGCCGGGCGGCCCGACAGGGCCCGGTCGTTGTGCTGGAACCTGTGTTTTTTTTACCGAACCGGACGACCGAACCGGCCGAGAGCGGAACCGGTAAACCGGCCGGTTTGTCCGGTTGGCAAAAACCGCCCGAATTCAAATTTGAATTTGAATGGCGCAGTTGTCCCTGTTTGTACCGGTAAACCGCGGTTTACCGCGGTTTGTCCGGTTTACCGAGCGGTTTTTTTAAAATTCAAATTTATTTTTTTAAAAAAAATGCTAAAAAAATTCCTAAAAATACTTCATGATTTGTAGAATCCAATGATGTCAAAATTACTCAAATTTGAGTGTGTTTAGTATGTTTTTCGACCTTCATGATTTAATGGGCCTTCACGGCACTTTTTCTTTTTTTCAAACTTCTAAACGTCTAAATAAATATTAAACGAACTCAAATTTGAAAAAATTTTACACCATTGGGTTCCATAATTCAAGAGCTATTTTTAGGAATTTTTTCAGCATTTTTTTTTCAAACTTCAAATTTGAAATTTGGGCGGTCGCCGGAACCGTCGGTAACCGCGGTTTACCGCGGTTTACCGACCGGTAAAAAAAACGCTGGCTGGAACACGGCGCGCGCCGCGTCGGCCGACGAGACCACGAGCGTCGGCACGGAGCCCAGGCGGAGCAGCATGAGCGGCGCCGCGTGCCGCGCGGCGAGCGCCGCCAGGGAGGACTGTGGCAGCGCGCCGAGCTGGTGGAGGTTGCCGATGATGGGGAGGCCTCTTGGATGTGGGAAAGGAGGCGGCGTGCTGGCGGTGCGCCTCTTGGACGACGGTGAAGGTAGCATGCGCTTGAAGAGGATCGTGGTTGCAAGGACTAGGAGAAGGCATGCAAGGAGCTCGTGAGCTTGGAGAGTCTCCATGGAAAGCAAAGTTGGAAACTGATGCCGTGCTCGTGCTGTGGTCATCTACTGTTTGCCCATAGCTTCTGGTCTTATACTAGCAAGAACCCCGCGGCAATTGGCGCGGGCTAGGCAGAGGGATCTGATTATTTTTGGTTGGTGTCTGAAACATAATATGATGTTAAGGAATAGACAACCGATGTTGCACTTGAAGGTTGTCTATAAAAAAAAAAGACTCGGAGTACACAAAGGTCTTTTTTTTTTTCATCTAAGTACACAAAGGTCTGAAGGTTATATTTTGGAAAATAAGCAAAGAGAAAACACATTTGATAGTCATCTTCACAACATGTAACTAAAGAGTATCGCTAGAATGAGATAGTGGTCCATCCAGCACACTATCATCCATAGAAACTTTTTCAAAGAAAATCATTATTCAAAGAGAATACAATTTTTAGGAGGCACGACTAAAACTGAAGTAGAAAAAGCAGTGCTCATAGAGCTGGCCTATGGGTAGAGCAATGGAGCAACGCTGCTGATCTGTGAATCCTGAGTAGAAAGCTGCAGGGAAGTCCTCGCGTGTATCCGCTGCATGTGTTGCAGAAAGGGGCCAAAAAATACAGTTTTGAATTGACATCCTGAGTAGATGTGAGGTAGGCACAGAATGAACATAACAGATACACTGAGGTGTTTAGAAAAGCACTGACCAAGAAATGAAGAGGCAGCAGAAGCTGTCCTGCGTGTATGACGAACATTAGGCTGCATGTGGCGACTGAATTGGAGTTGTCATTGCCTTGTTTGTAAAGCTTGGGTGTTTTAGCACAAGGGCCACAACTATATTTTCCTAAGCAGGGAGAACACAAGCATAACTGTAAGTATAATCTATTGTTTTAATTGTATGATGCAATGTTTCTGTTCTGACAGCAGGTTAATTTGATACAGTCTAGAATAGTTGTGATCCAGCATGTATCTATGCCTAGAATCTCATCATGGAGAAGCTGTACGAGCAGAGCACAATATGGAATATCTGGAATTCATGTAAGCCAGCATAGTACGAACAAACACTCATATTTGCAAGAAGGATAAACTTGTAGAGAAGAGCTGACCCTGCGGGCCGCACGTCAAACGCAGCAAAATTAGCCAATTAAGGAATCTTATCGTACGCTGGTTGAGAGTGCACAATAAAAAACGAATGGTGACCCCTGCATATCTCATGTCTGACGAGTTTCTGTGAACCTGATAAACGCAGTATGGAAACCAAAAACAATTCGTATCGACAGCCGTATTTGGCCGTAGAGTCAGTACACGCAGCACGCAGCCGGTGTTCAAAGAGGCAGGGCAATACCTTGAGATTGGGTGCACGGGCAACCGGCGCAGGAGGCAGCACCAGCGCGACTCCGGAGCTGGGAGGGGCCGAACGGGGAGAAGACGAGGTGGCGGGCTGTGCACGGAGCGCCGAGGCACGGGCACCGCGTAGGTAGGTAGAGGACCCGGGCCTCCGGGAGGCGGAGGCGGGAGGGCCCAACGGGAGACGATGCACCCGCGGACGCGATGCGGCAGGACGGGGTGGCCTGTTTGAACGGCGATGCGGCAATCCGCTGCCACAGCGGCGGGTGAAGCGGCAGCGGGGAGCGGCGGAGGGAGGAAGCAGGGCAAGTGGCTTGGGCACCTAGCGAGCGCGGCGGCGGCGGCGAGGACGATGGCAGTCGGGGTCCGGAGTCGGGAGGTGGAAGACGCGCTGCGGATAGGGTCGGGCCGGGGCCAGAGATGGTTCTGGAGGCCTGGGATGGAGGGTGCGGATGTATCGACGCGTCACGATCGGACGGACACGGGAGAGGGAGTTCCTGTTGTACTGTTCATTTGGAACGCTGTTGTTACACTATCCGCACTCATGGAACTCTATTTTCATCCCTCTAAAGGAATATTCCGTCCTGGTCAGCCAGATTCTTTACTCTATCCAACTTTCTCCCGCACTCATCCACCCTTTACAGTTCACTCAATACCAACAAGTGGGACCCACGTATCATTTTTTTTCTTTTTTTTCCTCTTCCTTTTTCCCTCACTATTCTCTCTCCAGTCCCCAATCCCCATCCCATTTCTCTCGTGCCATGGCCGGCGGCTTGCCCGCCACCGCTGCCGACCTCCATGCCGCCACCCAGCAGGTGCCCATGCCGGCGCGCAGGCGCGGGCGCGGCCCCGCCGCCGGCGAGTGCGCCGAGGAGGCAGGTGCGGGGCCCCGCAGGCGCGACCTCTTGTCCCGGCCATGGCGGTCCTCCTCGCGAAGACGGCGAGGTCTCCATCTTCGCGAGCTCGGCCGCCGTTCCCTCTCCTCCCACGCGAGCACTCACTCCTCCCTCTCCTCCGGCGGCCATGGCGGGCGAGCAGGGCGCGCAGGCCGCCGCCCGGTGCTTCCGGCGGCCATGGCGGGCGAGCAGGGAGAGCCATGGAGGGCGAGCCCGCGCGGACGCGGCCGAGAGAGGACGCGCCGCGACGCCGGCGAGCTCGCGCGGACGCGGCCGAGCGAGGACCAGAGCCGCGCCCTCCCCACGGCGTCCATCTCCGGCACGGGGCGGGCTCGGCCCCCGGCTGCTCCACCTCCGCCCCGACGTCCTTGCGAGCGGCGGAGGTCGCCTGCCCAGCGGCGGGCGCGTCCACCTCCCCAGCGGCCGGCGAGGCGGCTCCCAGGTGCGGCGGCGCGCGGGGCTCCGGTCTCGCTGCTCCGTCGCGTCCTCTCCAGCGGCGGCGGAGGCCCGCGTCTTCCCCATCCGTCGCGCCTCCCTCCGCATCTCGCGCGACCATGGTGGAGGTGACCTCGGAGGCGGAGCCCGGCGGCGAGCTCGCCCATCCTCGTCCTCGTCCATGGCGAGCCCGGCCGCGACGCTCGTCCTTCTCTGCTCGTCCATGGCGCGCGGCCCCAGCGTCCCCTCCTCCTCTCTCTCCTCGGGCGGGGCCTACTTTTGCTTTTGCGTCTCCTCCCTACATCACCCAAACATACCGGCTGGCGGCTCGACCTCAACGCTTGCGGAAGTGTTACAGGCTACCGCTGCAGCGTTTTTGGACCTCTAAAGGCTTTTGCGGAAGCCTTACAGGCCCCCAGTGCGGGTAGTCTTAAGGCGGAAGAGAAACTATATATCTTATATGATTATAGCTATATAATCTGGTGACCAATAGTGTTACGTGAACTCCACACACACAAATAATAAAAAACGAATGGTACACTTGGCACCGTGTTTCTCATACGCCGTTCCGCGTACGTTCACCCTATGTATTGCAGAGTACAGACTGCGCTCACTGAATCTCCTGTCCTGTGGACTGTGAGTTACAGCAACACGACTTTCAAGCGGCATTGTGCTTCATGTATCGTCCTGCTGCAGCCAGCCTGCCGACCAACACGACTTTCAGGCTGCTGGTGCTCGTGGCGTCCCCGTCCCCGTGCGTTTGCGTAGGTGTAGAGGCCGCCGCTGGCACCGCCTACGCCGAGCTGCGCCTGGCGCCGATCGACGCAAACTCGTTTCGGCTTTTCGGGCGGGGAGTCGAGACCACAAAAACCCATTTGGAGATTTCCCCACATTTCCATTTCCCACGCGCTCTGTCCGTCCAAGGGTGACGGTGGCACGGCAGGCCGCAGGCCGCAGACCGCAGACGGTCGGCACCGCCGCCTGCGAGCGAAGCCAACACAGCAGCTGGCTTCTGACTGATGATCCTAAAACTTTATTGACAGGTTACGAATGGAGGATGGGATCCTATGGAGATGGAGGTTTTTGTCATCAGAAGACAGAAAGGTCAAAGCGGGTTATGGGATAACTAGTACACAGGCACAAAGAGTGTTTGTCACAGCAGTTGACTTATCGTGCTGTAATGTTTCTCTGATGAATCCAGAGTGAAAAACACACTAGTCAAAGCTAAGGATATTAAGGAATAACTAGTACACAGGCACGAGTTATTAAATGATGGAATGACATGACAACTTTAGCAAATAGTATCTTAACAATTCCTTATTTTCCTCGTGTAGTCACGGCATCCTTCATATCCTATGTAGTATATCTGTTATTACAAGTAGTTTTTCTTCCAAATGACATATTCACGGGTTCTGATGGTCTGATGCAGATTGAGACAAGATCTAAACATTGCTAAATGATAAAATAATTTGTTTTTTTGAACTTGGGTATTCTCATTACTCATTCGCTAACAAACCGTGAGCAACGATTACAGATATGTCATCGGGTAAGGAATCTGAAATGATTTCCTCGCCTTCAGTACACATATGACCCATTTTAGCCAGCTCATGAGCGGCTTCATTACAATTTCTTCCACATGGACACAAACAAAGCTACTAAAGTTTACTCTCACAAGAAACTTGATTTCTTCGATCATCTGAGCAGCAACAGAATCATCATATGCTGTTGAGTTCAACGCCCGCACGACCTCCTGTGCATCTGTCTCGTATGAGCTTGCAAATGCCCATGTCAACTGCTTTTTGCACACCGTGGAGACAAGCAACCAACTCAGCTTGGAAAGCATTCAGGAGATTATCAATCTTACCTCTCCCAGACATCACCATCTCTCCATCGCTATCACGTATCAGAAAACCTCAACTGCCAGCCTTTTCATTAAAGAGGAAAGAACCGTCAACGTTCAGTTTGAGCACATTGATTGGTGGTCTTGACCACTTCCTTCTATGCTGCCCTTGTTGTACTGTGCCACTGGTTGCTTGCTGCACCGTCTCGTGCACACGATGCTCCTTGCAATGATAGCAGCAGGTCTTTGACTCCCCTCCTCTCTGATATAGTTCCGTTCTGACCAGATGAACCTGAGAGTAATCACCTTTCGTATGATAAAGTAGCAAGTAATCTAGCATAAAGCAGCTGCCAAATTTGTAAATATCCATTATCTAAAAGAAAAGCTGCCAAATTTGTACAATATCAACTCCTATATAACAAGATTGCTAAATACTTGGGCCGTAAAATCACTTTCCAGAGAGGCTAATATGTTCATTAAAGCAAAGCAAAAATATTAACAGTGTTTACTCACAGAGGCCAATGTGTAGGATGCATATAGAACCTGAGAGGAATATTGAGGGTGCCACAAAGGCATGGGACAAGCATGTGCGTATGCATTATACTGCACATATCTTTACCTCCACTCGTTCTTGGCATGAGACTGCAATGGTAGAAGCGGATCAACAAGAAACAGCATTGAAAAGTGCAGATTACGAAATTAGCCACTTGATTGGAAAGCAATATTCTAAATTTTGATGTGCAAAGCAATAACAATTGGGCATTACCTCTTGGCATTTATTATCATATTAGCAATTCCTTGATACAACAGACAAATCCAACCAAGCTATATAGGACACCATACAATTTAAACAGTTATACCTCAAAGCCAAATCTGTAGAACATGGCGATGCTCCAGCAATTAGAACTAAACATCCAATTGAGAGTAACATTCCCTTTTTTTTTTTGCGATTCAGAGTAACATTCCCATGTAAGGTCCATTACCTTGTAAAAGTATGTTCCAATTCTTTGCTGAATTGTAAATCTGCAGCCTGACCTTGCAGCTTCAAAAAACACTGGAGTTTCAACAGAAATGTGGTAGTACCTGATTTGTTCATCAGCCATTCAGCCAAGAGCTAACATGGATAACTGGAAAGGTACAGGTTAATCGGAATTGAGAGCTCTTCCACCCAATTGCCTGAACAACAGATGCTTGCTACAAAAAAAAAGTGCATAAAGATGACAGCCATGATGCAGTACTCATGAGAGCAAATAGGGAAAAGAAGAGCATAAGTGAGATTACTGATTATTACTATTCATTAGTTCAGGGAAAATCACTTGAGGACACTACGTAGTTTTCTGACTAACAAATGAAGAGTCATCACACCATTTTATTTTGAACTTAGGTACATATCCTGACCCCGTTTGATCTTCCTATCCAAATACCACCATAGTGTGTGGATGAGGAGCACAAGGGCTATAAACATTCAGAACAAAGCAGATCAAAGCACACAAAAGGCATGCACCTGAGCAGCACTATGGTGTCACTGTGCAGCCTGATTTTTTTATGCACCATACCTAGAAACAGAAGGCAAGCACCCTGTCAGCAATCACTGGCAGTATACTAATAAAAGAACTCTGAAAGGCACATCAACTGAAATAATTTGATGAACTATATGTTATTTTTCTAGAAGTCTAGCTTTATGATTTGTATGCCAACAAATGTCAAGTCTGCATCCATGAAGATGATTCAAAAATCAGCAATCATTTTTCTGTGATAAATATGTCTACTTTGAATGCTGAATCAAGATCATTTCTTGTTATTTGCACACAGAATGCAAGCTGAAACCATGCTGCTCACCCAGATAACTGTTGACTACAATGTTGGCAGTGATCACACATAAACAAAAGGGTAGCCTCGTGCTTGTTGGTTCTGATCACAAATAAGCCAAAATGTATGAAAATCAAAACAGGCCAGAATTATGGTCCTATACTCACCAGAATTTCCAGTTCCACCAGTTGCCCGCAACCGTTGAACTTCTAAACCAATTGTAGATAGCAAAAAATTTAAGTATTCATCACATATCACATATTAAACTAACTGGAATACTGAATGTGATTACAGATTTAATTCAGGTAATATCTTTATTTGCTTCTCATATCTAGCAAAAAAATACTAAATTCTTACAGAGATAGTCTTCAATAGACAATATTAGTTTAAAAGGACTTCCATAGGGAATTAAAAATGACTTTTCATGCTGTAATGTTTATCTGATGAATCCAGAGTGCAAAACACACTAGTAAAAGCTAAGGATATTAAGGAATAAAAAACAAAGAAATACATAGATTCCATGAACCGTTGTGTGAAGCTAAGCCCATCACTCAATAATGGATATTCGATTCTCATATTTTGAGTTCAGGTTTAGCATGCCAATAGCATGTAGTTAGGAGGGTATCTATAGTTTCTCACCTCCATAAATGTAGACATGTAGTTACGAGCAAAAGGTTTAGCATGCCAATAGCATGAGAAGAATGAAAACATAAAAAGTACATAAATAAAAGGCAAAGAAAGATGAGTAACACGTGAATAAGTTCTCTGTGCTAGAAAATTAGAAATCTTATAACTTCATATATTGAACTAACAGCTCTGACAAATTGATATATGGAGCAAACATGCAAGGACTCATCTCTGAAATTGAAAAGTATGATATCTAAGTCTAGTTAAATCAAATGAAATAGATCAATTCTTATTGGCGTTGATGATACCACTTTATAATTTGTACACAATCACTATATATATGTACTAGCTTCACAAGTATTATTCATTAACATGGGGTTACCTACAATTGATGAACCTGATGCGGGTGGAGGTTTCCTTTTCAGGAACGCTAAATACAATCTTGTATTTACAGGTTACTATGTCAATCTGGTCTTCCACTCCCCACAAACTATCTGGTCTTCCACTCCCCACAAACTGGGCAGGGTGCACCTGATGTCCATCCTCATCTGAGAAACATTGAGTGCACTCGCTACAGCCAGAGCTGTGTGTACAAACAGAAAACTGTTTTCTACTGTAGAAAAAACCTGATGCAGCCACAGCCCAAAAACAGAGAAACGAAGAGTCTGGATCTTAGGAAAATACAGAGAACTGGTGTCACCAGTAATCATTGCAGGAGCAAGTACCATCCTTGAAATGATGAAATCTATTCCGGTCTCGAACAACAATCTCCCTATTGTACACCTTCGAAATCAACTTTGTGGCTGAGTGACAGTCTGTGCACACTCTTAGATTCTTCGATAAGCGAATTGTTGCACCAGGGTCCAACTTCATCAGGCCAAATGCAATGGCCAGCTTCTCACTGTGATGGGAAACAGATACTTCCTTCTCATGCTCATCAACTTCTAGTCTCACATCAGCTGTATTTGGGATATACCCAGCCATCTTGATCCTGTCAATCATCTCCTCAACTTTCTGGTATATCTCCCTCAATTGGGGGTGGTCACTGTCTTCAGCAAAGAACTCGAAGACAACGCCATCCAGCTCAATGAGACTACAACCTGGAGTTTTCTCAATCCCTCTATCCTTCATTTCCTTTCGAATTATTGCTGCATCCTTCCATTGTCCCACTGATGCATATATATTTGACAGAAGTATGTAGTCACCACTGTGGCTGGGGTTCAATGAGATGATCTGCTTTAGTGCTTCTTCCCCGATTTCAACATTTTTGTGAACTGCGCAGGAAGACAGTAGCACCCTCCAGATAACATCGTTTGGCTCAATGGGCATGGTTTGGATAAACTGGTACGCCTCATCTATCAAACCAGCCCGCCCCAACAGATCGACAATACATCCATAGTGCTCAACTCTTGGCTTAATGCCATAATGCTGGGTCATGCTATCAAAATGCCGGCGACCCTCTTCAACTAAGCAGCTGTGACTGCAAGCCATGAGAACACCAACGAATGTCACTTCTGTGGGCTCGATATTGGCCTTGCGCATGGATGAGAAGAGTTCCAATGCTTCCCTTCCCCTTCCATTGGTTGCCATGCCCTTTATCAAGGCTGTCCATGTCCATGAGTTCTTCACACGCATTGACTCAAATGCTTCAACTGCATCGTCAATGCATCCACACTTTGCATAAAAGTCCACCAAAGCAGTGCCAAGAATAGTTGTGAGAGATAAACGCTTCCTTCTTATGTAGGAATGCACCCACTTTCCTGTCTCTAGTGCACCCAGGACAGCACAAGCAGAGAGCACACTGACCATGGTCACATCATTCGGCTCAACTTCAGTAAGCTGCATCTCACTGAAAAGAGCAAGTGCCTCTCGACATTGATCGGCCTGCGTGTAACCTGAGATCATTGCGCTCCAAGCAACCACGTCCCTGGACCGCATCCCATCAAACAACCTTCGTGCCTTACGAAGCTCTCCACACTTGGCATACATGTCGATCAGTGCAGTCATCAAGTTTCTGTTCCTCACCAGTTCCTTTTCATCCACATATCCAGCAACCCACTTCCCAAGCTTCGCATCACCTATTCGTCCGCATGCCGTGGCGACACTCACCAATGTAACTTCATCAAAGGCCACACCGACCTCAAGCATGCCCTTAAACATCTCCACAACCTCCATCCAATCTCCGTTCTTCAAGTACGCCGCGATGATTGCGTTCCACATCACCACACCCTTCTCCTGCACTGCGTCAAACAGCAGCCGTGCCGCCGCAACATCCCTACAGCTCGCGTACATACGAATCAAGCTGCTCAGAACGAACCGATCAGCCATGAGCCCACGCTTGACGGCGTACGCCTGCACGCCGCGCCCTACATCCAGCGCGCACATCCTGGAGCATGACTTGAGGACGCAGGCGACGGTGTGCTGGTCGGGGCAGGCCGACGCCGCGTCGAGCATTTCGACGAACAGGTGCAGGGCGTCCTCCGGGTGGCCCGCGTGAAGGACAGCTCGCATAAGGGCGTTGTAGCACGGCGCGGAAGGCGGCGGCCGCGGGCCCGAACGGAACAGGCTGACCGCGTAGGGGAGCAGCGCCGGAGAGGCGGCGGCCGCCTCGAGGAGGGAGTGGAAGGACTTGGGCGAGGCGGTGAGCTCCCCGGACTTGATTAGTGCCGCGTGGAGCTGTGGCAGGTAGCGGGGGTCTGCGTGGAGTGGAGCATGAGCATGCGGCGGCGCCGGCCCGGCGCCGGCCGGTGCGGGGAGAGCCGCCGTGGGGAGGACGGCGGTGGCCATTGAAGTTGCCTTGGGCTTAACTGCTTATCGTTTGGTTATCCAAAGTAAGCAATCTACGTGAGACACTGACATCTGGGCCTACGGTGACAGGGCCCATACGACAGAGACACCTGCCCTCCATTTAAATTCCGGATCCACCCTCCGCAGGCCAACTAATCACCATGGCGGCCTCCACCTCTCCACTGCTCCTCCTCGCCGTTCTCCTCCTACCCGCGCTCACGGCGGCGGCCTCGTCGCCCCCGGCGCTGCCGCTCTCGACGGCGTCGCGGTGGATTGTGGGCGCGGACGGGCGGCGCGTGAAGCTGGCGTGCGCGAACTGGGCCTCGCACCTGGAGCCCGCAGCCGCGGAGGGCCTGGCGCGGCGCGGCGTGTCGGACATCGCGGCGCGCGTGGCGGCGATGGGGTTCAACTGCGTCAGGCTCACCTGGCCGACCTACCTCGCCACCAACGCCACGCTCGCCTCGCTGCCGCTGCGGTGGTCGCTGGAGCGCCTCGGCATGCTGGAGTCCGTCGCCGGCGTGCGGGTCAACAACCCCGACCTCCTCGACCTGCCCCTCGTCGACGTGTTCCGGGTATGTGTGTGTTTTTTTTTTCTGCTCAGTGGAGCACTCAAAATTGTATTAAATTGTTGCTCTAGAACTAGGATTGCTTGTTTAATCGGGGCTCTGTTTATTCCGTCGGCAGATTTTGTGCCACTATCAACCAAGCGCTGTTGATGTTTTTAGATAAGGGTTACTTATTCTGGCCTTCTTTGGCAAGTACTACTAGTTTTTGTTAAGTCAAACTTATCTAAATTTGATAAAATATGTAAATCAGAAGTATATCAACAATACCAAATAAATGCTATAACAAAAAATAGTTAATGAAATTAATTGGATGCGGTAGGTGTTGCCGTGTTAGTGCACTCTGTGTCTCTGTGTACACTTAGTCAAGAAGTTACAAAATTTTATACTAAGTAAAAGAACTCAAATAACCTATTTTTAGCAGATGAAGTAGTATTGCAGAATTGCTGGTCTTGCAAGGTCAAAATGAAGTCGAATTTAACAATGTCTTGTCAGTCAACAATGTACCTGGATTGCAGGCGTGGAATTATATTGCCTTGTCATGGTGTAAGGTATAGGACCTTAAATAAGGGTCCGAATACAATAATTGTAATGGACAAGTGACTCCCTTAATTATACTGTCTGAAGCAAGATTATGTCATGGATCAGTTGAAGTATAGCTATACCAGCAACTCGCACTGTTTTTGGCCAACACAGGTTGCTTAACAAGTTCAAAGGTTACAAACAAGACGAAACTTGAATGCATAGGATCTCATTAGTGCTATTTGATTTTACTAAAACAAGCTGTACTTGCTTCCAAACTCTGCTGTTGGCTAAAAGATTGATTAACAAGTCAAAACTTTACAGACAAGAGGAAACCTGAATGCGTAGGATTTCATTAATGCTATTTCATTTTACTAAAACAAACTGTACTTGCTTCAGAAGTTCAAACTCTGCAGATCTGGGATTCCTACTAGAGCACAGAATTTCATCAAAGAGCTCACCAAAGAAGCTTAGGATATTGTTCTCCTTTTAAAAGTATGAAACATCTTTTGCAAATTAAGGGCCGAAGCCCAATTAGGAAGCATCTGGTCCTTTTTGCTAGTTCAGGAAACACAAAGAATAGTTGCTTAATAGTTCTGTTTCTACCCTCTTGTGTGTTCTAGGAGAGAAATAGTTCTCCAACTGCTTATCCTATTAGTTTCAACACAGACAACATACCTACTACTCACCAAATCAATGGTCCATTGTGAGGGTGCCTTACAAGTATCAAAGTCCTAGCTAGAACAGGTATTGCTTTGTAGGTTTTATTATGATGACTATAAAAGATGCCAAATTGTCAACTGGTGTATTAGGTGTACTGTTCTTGTGACATGGACAGAATACTAGACTAGAGATCAAGTTAAACTAAAAAACATTTGGTATTAACTTATCAATGGATAAATGAATTATGATAATTGTAATCCTTCTGACATTAGCTGAATTCACCATAGGAAGTGGTGTCATCATTAGCCAGCAAAGGTATTATGGTCATACTTGACAACCAAATGACCACTCCAGGATGGTGCTGCAGCAGAAAAGACGGCAACGGCTTCTTTGGAGATGTTTACTTCGACCCTGATGAATGGTTGAAAGGTCTCAGTGCAATGGCGACTATGTTTAACAACACAAAATATGTTGTTGGCATGAGCTTGCGGAATGAGCTTCGAGGCCCGAAACAAAATGTTAGTTTGTGGTACAGGTATGTTGGCATGTTGCTGTGATGAAAAATGTCATTTTCATGTGACTCTTGGTATCAACAATTTTATTTACAATTTTAACTCCATCTTAGGTACATGCAGCTGGGTGCTGAAGCTGTGCATGCTGCAAACCCTAACGTCCTGGTTATTTTGTCGGGCCTGGATTTTGACAAAACTCTCAGCTTCTTGTTCAATGAAAAAGTTCATCTTTCATTTTCCGGAAAGTTAGTTTATGAGCAACATTGGTATGGCTTCTCAGATGGTGGCAATTGGGAAACTCAGAACCAAAACGATGTTTGTGGGATGGTTGTTGATTTCATATGGACTAAAGGATTATTCCTACTTCAACAAGGCTGGCCATTGTTTTTCTCCGAGTTTGGATTTGATATGTCAGGCACACATATTGGTGACAATCGCTATCTTACATGCTTCTTAAGTGTGGCAGCTGAGATGGATCTGGACTGGTCAATTTGGGCTCTGCAAGGGAGTTACTATATCAGAGAGGGTATTTTAGCTTATGATGAATCGTATGGATTGCTATCATGGGACTGGTGTACAGCTAGAAATCCTAGCTTCATTAAGAGGATCAATTCTCTCCAATCACCATTCCAAGGTTTGGGACTTCATCTATCTAATTAATATCTTCAACATTATGAGAACCACAGCTAAAATATGTCAAAAGGTTGTTGTTTATTACACATTTTTATGATCAAAATATGCTCATAGTAATACTTTATGTACATTTTCATTCAATTTTCAGTTCTCTCAAGAGATTAACTGCATATATATGAATTTTCAAGCTTTGATTCATTCAGCAGCATTACATGTAGATTTTATCTATAGAAGCTGGTTGTGCATAAACAGGACAGTAAGTTTTAAGCAAAAACTGAACTTCATGGAACATAAAACTTCACTACTTTTGGATCGTGGCAATTCTTACTGAATTTCTTCAGCTATTTCATAATGAATGTTCCTATATTTATTTATATGCTAGGTCCTGGTTTTCCAAACAGTCAAGAGCCATACAACGTAATATTCCATCCCCAAAGTGGGCTTTGCGTCTTGGCCAGGTCTTCAAAGTTACTTGAGTTGGGTCCATGCGATGAATCAAATGCCTGGAACTACACTTCAGCATACCAGCTAGTAGTGAAAAGCACAGGACAATGCCTTCAAGCAAAATCGGTGGGCAACAATGCAAAGCTTGTCACCGATTGCAGTAAACCAAGTTCGAAGTGGCACCTAATATCGAATTCAAAGATGCATGTTTCGGCTGAGCTCACGAAAAATGGAACCAGGGTGTGCTTGGACGCCAGCCCTGACGGTGCCATCATAACAAATCAGTGCAAATGCCTAAGCTTAGATCCAGCCTGTGACCCTGAGAGCCAGTGGTTCAAAGTGATCTTAAGCAGTAGAGACATACCTGGGGGCGACTCCATCTTGCAGTTGCCGTCACTTGGTCCCTGGCATCCAACATCCCTTAGTTCTTGAAAGTTTGAAAGCAGCTCATTTTCATGTTATGTGACCAAAGAGGAATACGAGCGAGAATTACGTGAAAAATATGCAGAGTTATTGAAGGCTGTTGGATAGTGTAGCATTGTAGTTTGGTATTTAATGTACAGTACGAATAAATATTCATTTGTGCTTTGGAAGTAAGCTGTTTCTTACTTGGTGTGGGTATTTGTGGCCATCAAGGCTGAGTATGTTGCTACGCATTTTGGTTTCATTATGTATAGAAGAGAAATTGTCCGAAAAGCTGCTATTTTGCAGCACCAAGATTGGATATACACCGTGTTCATGTTATTTTTTTTTAATTTTTCTCTCCTAGAACGAGTTTTGGCAATTTGATTTATCAATCCCACCTCCTAAAGTTTAGTGAACTAAAGTGTTTTAGTCATTTTTAGCACCTCTTGAGCGCTAGCGAAAGTGTTTTAGTTATTTTTAGCCCCTTTTTTGTGAGTAGTGGAAGTAAAGTAGTTCCTAACATGACTAAAGTTTAGTCACCAAAATTTAGGAGGTGAGATCCAAACAGGGTTTGGCAGACATGGAAACGACATTGTTACCTAAACATCACCCTTGCTTCAGTGTATCATCATCTGAAACTCTTGCTCTTCGCATTAAGTTACAGAGCCCATCTCGCTCGTACAAATCCACAGATAGTGACAAACAAAATGTCATCAAGCCGTGTTATATTATAGACATCCCAAATAGCGCAAAAGACAATCCTGGGTGTGAAGCGTGAGCCTGAATCAGCTTTAGAACAACCTTTTTGGTTTCTATATGGTGCGCTCTGTTTCTTCATTCTCATTCCGTCGCTTTCCGCCCCGTTCATTTGAACGAAACCGTACCAGCATTTGGCAATGCTTTACTCTGGTTAGAAAATTCCTAGCCCGTTTGATCAAGACATATATGGAATCATCACACGTATTAGTACAGATGATTTGGCAGCACTTGTGGAACGGCATGAATTCTTAGATTACAAGCAAAACCATCATCCTGCACATTGCGCACGCACGCACCAGTATAGATTTTCTGCTCACTGCAACCAATCCCAGTTGTGGCACTCGATCGAAGTACACTGAAATGGTACGCTGGTTGCTGATCAGGCACGGGCACGGCATCGGCGTCCTTGGAAGAATTGAGGTGCAGGAAGCAGGAGGTAGGTGGCTATTTAACTCCAACCCTCTACCGGCCGGGGTGGCCTCCGATTTGTTTTTCCCACCCGGCCTCCCCTCTGATGTGAATTAGGAGCACAGCACTGATGTCATTACTCACCGCAATGACCTTCCTTGAAGCATAGATTATAGTATCTGAAACAGTCTATAAGTTGTTGAATTGCTGCCATGCCGAGCCTTCAATCATCGGCAAGAAAGACTACTTGTTGAGATGAGATCATGAGATCCCTGCAGTGCGCTGCGCACGCACACATGTCGAGGCCCAGCGGCGCCTGTCCGCCCCGTCAGGTCAGGTCAGCCATGGCGTGAAGCAACCAGCCCAGCCCCGGCCCTGCTATAAATCTCCACGTCCACCGCCCTCCGTGTCGTCCCTCACATTGCCGTCCGTCGGCTCGTCGCCATGGGGCGTTCGTGTTCGTGTTCTCCACTCGCCGCGTGCCTGGCCCTCGTTCTTTTAGTGTGTCACCATGGGGGCTGCGCAGCGGCCGCCGTGCCGACGCTGTCGACGGCGTCGCGGTGGGTGGTGGACGAGAGCGGGAGCCGGGTGAAGCTGGCGTGCGTGAACTGGCCGTCGCACCTGGAGCCGATGCTGGCGGAGGGGCTGGGCAAGCAGCCCGTCGGCGCCATCGCCGGGGACGTGGCCGCCATGGGGTTCAACTGCGTGAGGCTCACGTGGCCCACGTTCCTGGTCACCAACGCCTCCTACTCGGGCCTCACCGTCGCGGAGTCCTTCCGGCGGCTCAACCTCACCGAGTCGCTCGCCGGCATCCGCGTGAACAACCCCGGCCTCGTCGACCTCAAGCTCATCGACGCCTTCAAGGCAAGTAGTCGTCTCTGTCATCTATCTCTCTGACGACGACGGGTACGGTCGTCGTCGTCGTTGTTGCCGCCGCCCAGCAGACCGAACGTGACATTGTGGTGTGGATCGGATGTGCATGCAGGCCGTGGTGAGCAGCCTGGGCGAGCACGGCGTGATGGTGATCCTGGACAACCACCTGAGCAAGCCGGGGTGGTGCTGCAGCAACACCGACGGCAACGGCTTCTTCGGCGACGCCCTGTTCGACCCGGACGTCTGGGTGGACGGCCTCACCAAGATGGCCACCATGTTCGCCGGCGTCCCCAACGTCGTCGGCATGAGCCTCCGGAACGAGCTCAGGGGACCCAGGCAGAACGCCAACGACTGGTACAAGTAAGCGCTCAAAACTGTTCACCATCACTTGTTAACACGATTAGTGCAAGTAAGCGCTCAAAACTGTTCACCATATCTATCACTTGTTCTTCTCTGAGGATGAAAACACGATTAGTGCAAGTAGAACACTGGGTAAGCCTGGTTTTACCGTACTAGATTCTCTCTGCCATGTTAATGCCCGATGCCCGTGCTCAGTGTCGTGATTAGGTCCTACCCACCCCAACCCGTGTTCTTCTTTGTCCTCTGCCGGGCCCATGACCTGTAAATGAACCCAGTGTGTGGTTGGCACTGGCCGCAGAGTATACTTTGCTACCTTTACATCTCTCTGCAGTCTGCACTGCCCCTGCACAACATGTGAAGATCAGTAATGGCCTGTCTTGCACAGTAGTACGAGTAGATTTCTTCATTGATCCACTGTAGTGCGCCGGTAGTGCCACCAACAATTTATCTGTTTGGAGGACGAGCTTTCAATGGCACAGTTGGAAGGCAAGCGGCGCAGTTGACTGATGAGCTGATGACACCCACCCGCGTGGACGGACACGCACGCAGGTACATGCAGCGCGGCGCGGAGGCGGTGCACGCGGCGAACCCGCGCGTGCTGGTCATCCTCTCGGGCCTCCAGTTCGACAACGACCTGGCGTTCCTCAACTCGCGCCCCGTGAACCTGAGCTTCACGGGCAAGGTGGCGTTCGAGGTGCACTGGTACAGCTTCTCCAACAGCCAGGAGTGGAGCTCGGGCAACGCCAACCAGGCGTGCGCGCGCATCATGTCCAGCGTCACCCGCCGCGCCTTCTACCTTCTCGACAAGGGGTGGCCCGTCATCCTCAGCGAGTTCGGCGTCGACAACCGCGGCGTAAACGCCAACGACAACCGCTACTACGGCTGCGCCGCCGCGGCGGCCGCCGACCTGGACCTGGACTGGGCGCTCTGGGCGCTGCAGGGGAGCTACTACCTCCGCGAGGGCGTGCTGGGCCTCGACGAGGTCTACGGCGTCCTCGACTGGGCCTGGTGCCGGCCCCGGAACGCCACCGCGCTGCAAAGGGTCCAGGCGCTCCAGCGCCCGCTCAGGGGGCCCGGACTCGCGGAGGCGGCGCCGTACACCGTGCTGTTCCACCCGGTGTCCGGGATGTGCGTCGTGGTGAAGCGCCGCGGCCGGTCGCCGACGCTGGCGCAGCCCCTGGAGCTGGGCCTGGGCCCCTGCAACGAGACGGAGGCGTGGGAGTACAGCGCGCCGCAGCAGCGGCTGGCGCTGCAGGGCACCGCCGCGCTGCTGTGCCTCCGCGCCGAGGGCCCCGGCAGGCCCGCGACCCTCGCTGTGAGCTGCGGCGACGCGATGGCGAGGTGGAGCCTCGTGTCGGACTCCAAGCTGCACGTCGCCGTCAACGCGACGTCGTCGTCGTCGGCCGGGACCGGCGACGGTCTGCTCTGCCTGGACGTGGGCGCGGACGGCCGGAGCGTGGTGACCAACCCGTGCCGGTGCCTGAGCGCGGACAACAGCTGCGAACCGCAGGGGCAGTGGTTCAAGCTCGTGACCAGCACCAGGAGCGTGGGCGCCAAGCCGACCAAGCTCGCGCAGCTGCCGCTCAAGCTCAAAGACTGGAAGATCAGGTCGTTTTGAGCGTTTCCACGTGCGTAGAATATAGCGCGTCATCTAGGCTCTCAAATACGTACCGTTCGTAAGGTGTAGCAGTGACGTCGTGGAACGGCGGGAGTAGAGAAGCACTGACCTAGTAGAACTTGAGCATTGTTCTCGAGGCGACTGATCAGCGGCATGTCAGCAATGCATGACCATGCGTTCTTTATGTCTGAAGAATTCTACTTGCTACGAGACTTTCAAAAAAAAAAATCATTGTATGCACGAGAAATATATTATTGTCTAATGGAAGAGTCAAATAAAAATGTTTAAGATATTAGATAAAATTATAGAAAGATGTGATAGCAAAAAAAAAAAAAAAGTATGACGTGGATGTATATTTAGTGAAAGATGATGTAGTACTCATTAAAAGATAATGTGGCGCTTAGTGGAGTGCGGCACTATGATATGCACATATCGATGGTTGCTTTTCTTCCATGCGTAAGTAATTAATTTCTAGATTTGTCTTAAGTAAAATCTTTTAAATTTGACCAAATTTATAAAAATAGAATTAAGATTTGTGACACCAAATTAGCATCATCATTATTAGATACACCATGAAATTAATTTTATAATATGGTTAGTATTATTAAATTATTACTATGAAATGCATTTTCATAGTGTGTTTATTTAATGTCATAAAACTTGGTTTCCTTTGTCTAAATTCGATCAAATAAAAAAGGTTTGACTAAAATAATTTTAGAAGTTGATTTATTTGAGAACGGAGGAAGGGCCGTGAGAGATAACCACTATCCCAGTAGCGAGTGATACATAGGGCACCGTATTACACGTTCAAGTTGGGACAGCCTGACAGCGTTTATTAAGGCACGATGTAAAAAAATCTCCCTTCATAGTCTATATATACCATGTCCATCACATTACAGCAGCTCAGGTGGCAAGACAATCATATATACAACACATATTTGCAGCACGGCATACTGCTGCACAATCAAATCCAACAAGAACACGGAGTGGTGGTTACTGAAGAGCACGGTAGAAATTGCATGCTGGAGCTTGAAGCGTAGAATCATAAGGGCAAGCGCCGTTCATGAATCTCTGTAGACAATCTCAACGTGTCTCAGGTTGTCCTGGGAAGAAGGGGGAAGATAAAAGGTCAGCAGGCCATCCTCTGCATGCGTGAACTCCACTTCGTTTTTATCAACTCTACAAAGCTCTGGTCTGGTGGCTGAATACGCCCCAAACCGCCCTGGTCCTCGGCATCTGATATGAATTGCTGTAGCTGAAGAATCTGCAACACTTGAAACATTGTCAAGTGCACCACCGGAGTTGAACATGTCGATCAGTCCAAGAGGCGCAAACCGGATGACTTCACTGAAAATCTAGTGTAAGAAACAAAGAATGTCTGTAAAAACATGATATTTACAATGCAGATTACATGTATGTAAGAAGGGAGAGTAGTGGGAAGTAATCTGACGTCTGACCTTTATTGGTGAAATGCTGTAAATCTCACATGCCATAGTAGACAGTGACACCTCCAAACTTTGGTGCTTCTGAAGCCTAGATAGAGAACCTGGAAGACAAAACAGAGGGCTAATCAGTCACTGATGGTATAGTGATAAAATGGGATTGTTAGAAAGAAACAGTCAGCCAACAAGATTTACATGAACCGAAAGCATATACTGCAGTCTCTCCATTCCAATTATCACCAGCTAACTCCTCGAGAGATTCTACATCGGACGGTGAGAGCTGACCAGTGATGTTTATGTTGATAGGAACATAAGCAGTTTCTTTCACTGGCCAAACCCACTGTCCAGCTCCCTGACAATTGAACACACCGATGACACCAGTGAAATTGTTCAAGTTCCATATCTTCAGCAAACTGCAGAAGAATTCACAGATTAGTATGACATAAGGAATAACTTAGTAGCAAAAGAAAATGGTAAAGCTATATTCGTGCTCATACCTTTTGCCATCCATGACTGGATCAGTGAACAGACAATCACGTGTAGGACGACCAGCATACCTTGCTCTTAGAATCGAGCCGTCTGGTAGAACAAGCTTTTTTAGAACACTGAAATCATGCACCCCAGGTTTGTCGCTGCATATCACAACAAATATACATGTATGGTGAACTCGTGTGCTTGGGTTAAAAGCAAAAGCAACCACAAGATCATAACTAGAAGATTGGTCTGCATAAAACTACCTGACATAAACACCACCTCCACTCAGGGCTCTAGCTGCTCCGTGAAATTCCGCTGATTCATGCTTGCTCTTCGCAAGGAATACGAAAATTAGCTGCTACTGAAGTATAGAAATGAGCTTAAATGTACTGATTGAGATGTCAAAATCTCACATGGAACATATCCCAGTCAGGTATGAAGATTTCTCCCAACAATAGGCTATTGAATGACACAGAAGCGATGTGCAGAGTTTGCAGTGTTGGTTCCCGAGGCATGAAATCTTCTGAGGCTCTAGCAACTGCACTCTTCAAGGCACTAGAAAACAACCAAGAATTATATCAGATTCTATCTACACACTAGTAGCTCATATTTTCCACAGCTAGAAATATGCTACCTAAAGATGCTGTCTGAATTGTGACTCATGCAGCAGATTAGGTTGTTTGTTTTGAAGTTCTGGGCAATGGATTCCTCAAGAGCCTGCTGATACTTTTGAGTTACTGCAACACGACCACCAAATCCGCGTCCAAGAGTTTCCAACAAGTTCTGAACATCAACCTTCACGCCATCCACACCCACACTAGAAAGGTAGCTGTGCTGATCATTGTAGAACTCATATATCTTGTCAGGATCAACGATGCCCACTCCAAATTTCTCCAAACTGTCCATGGCAATATCCCTCAGATTCGCAACATTACCCGGTGATTGAACTGGGTAAACAAGCTTTGGATTATACTTCTTCATAGCATCAGATGTTGCTAAGATGCCTCCCCAATATCCAAGTAAAGCATGCCACATGTAGACGTACCTATGGTTTCATGCATTGCATTTTAATCAGCCAAAAATACTACAAAGATTAAGTCATCATAGAACAAGTACTTTGACCAAAAAAAAAAAAATAATTACTTGACTCCATGTTTTTCTTTTATCTTCTTAATGAGGCCCTCAAGATTCTTGCAGGTTTCTCCCCTGAACTTATGGTTCTCCTTCAGATCACTCAGCCTATGCGCAAATCTGGCATAATTACAATATATATCAGGAATCAGCCCGCATCCTCTTTTATGGGCTATTAATAAAGGATAGAACACTAACATGGTCAGCTCACGGACAGCTTCATCCGCTTCCTTGAATTCGTCAACTGTTTCTTGCCAGCCATCATCTATAATCAGAAACCTTGGTGGCACACCACCTTCACGAAGACTGTAGGACAAGAAATGCATTATCACTTTATCAGTAAGTGATAGCTATGAAGAGGAGGCAAAAGATACTCTTCTTAGTGTTTGTTCTTGCAAACCTTTGAAGGCCCTCCTCAATCCCACTTGGGTTAACAGCTTTGTAAAATGCATCCCAAGTACACCACCCAAACCAGTCCAAATTTGAAGGAATCTGATATTTTGTGACAAATTTATACAAGACATGAGAAAGAGAGAAGAATTGATAAGCTTCCAAAGAAGCAATCCGATGTTGCTTTCTTAAAAGCTGAGGTTAATCCTCTTTAAAAAAGAAAAGAAAAAAACATTACCAAATCAGATAAAATGAGCATAGCTTTACCTCCTTGTCCTCTATATGACTGAAAGTTCCTTTGATCTTGGACAGCATCCTAAATGAAGAAGTTAGCATGCAATTAAGCCAATTGTCTAAAACCATGTCCATGTAGATTTCATTTTTATTGACCGTGCCTAAGCAAGTACAAGTATAAGAGCAGGGTTATTTTAGGATTTAAGAGATGGCATTACTTGATGGATTCCTTCAGAAGCTTGAAGGGGTTGTCCCCTGAGTTGATGAACACTGCATCAACTGCTTCCACTGTCTGGACATCAGGATCACCTACCAACAGTCCAGCATTTCCTCTCTCAGAAATTCCGATCAAAATCCCTTTCTTTTGCACATTTTGATGCGATCGAGTACTCAAAATTTCAAAATTCAGCAGATGGCAGCAGACGAAGCTCACCGCTCTCGAAGCAGAACTGGAGCTCGTCCTCGGGGCTCCCCTGGAGGCTGGCCCGGAAGCCGCCGTCAAGAACCGGCAGCATCAGCGCGTACAGTGAGCCACGCTCCGTCGCGGCCGCAGAACCCGCCTCGCCCGTGGACTCCAGAAGCAGCATCTGCGTCTCCGCCGGCACGGCCGCCGCGCCGGCTCCCGTGGCCGGGACCATCCACCAGATCTTGAACCTGAACAGTGACAGCCACCTCCACCCACTGCGTGGCCACCGATTCCAAGAACGAAACCATCGGTCACAAATGGAAATCGAATCGGTGGCACCGGCGCCCCCGCCCGCGCGTCGGCGTCGCGTTCTTGCACGACACGAGTACCGCGACTGACGACTTAGACTCACCTGGCCAGGGTTCCGACGGAGAAGACGTGGCGGCTGGACGCCGCCGCCGCCCTGGCTCCGAGGAACGCGGCGGTCTCGTCGTCGGCGGTGGCGGCGGCACCGGCGGGCCGTAGGGTGACGTTGGGCGGGGCGCGGACGAGGAGCTCGCGCCCGCCGACCAGCAGGGACCCGCGCTCGAGCCGCGCCATACTCTGCTGCCGCCGCGGCGTGGGCGTGGTGGTGCTGAGGTCCTGGCAGGCTCCTACCGGCATTGCTCTGCGGAGGAGTCGGTGACCGCGGTGGTGGCAGCGGCAGCAGCGCGATGTCTTATACGACGGCGACGGGAGCGAGCACGCCGGGCGCGAGGCCACCATCATGAGTAGCAGCCTCGTCAGCGCCATGTAGGAACCGCGTCGGACGTTGAACTTCCGGCCGTCCCGCGTGTCAAAGATGACGATGATGATAAGCTAGAGGAATAGTGAAAAGCCATGTGGTGGAGACGTGCGGAAGGGCGAAGCCCCAGAATGATCTCGATCTCGCAGCTGCATCTCGCATCTGTCGGGTCCCCGCCGCAGCTCGCTGCAAACCGGCGCCGGCGTTCGGAAAACCTCCCCCGGGTTCTCTGCTTTCTTCCATGCCGTTGACAAGCAGCCGGAATCGGCGAATGGCGGCCATCGGAAATTTCCACGGCCACACGCACATACGGGTGAGACTATCAATCGTGTGACATGTAACGCACCCAGACAAATGAGTGGGCTGTGGGTCCAATCTGATGGTTAGTGGCAATCATTTTTATGGCCCATTCGAAACATAGAAAAAAATCAGTTTATTTTCACAGAAAAAAACAGAAAAAAATCCGTGTTCCAGATAGAGCCTTTAATTTTTGTGAAATTCAGCCAATTTTCCTTTTCATGATAAAATAAATATAATTAAATCAAATAATGGTGGTCATTTATAGCGTCTAAAAAAAATACAATTCTTGGTTTCTGATAATCAAACTTTTCTAAGTTCGTTTAAAATTAAATGAAAATAATAGAATTTATAACTCTAATTAGGTTTACAAAAATATATTCTGTAATCAGTTTATAATGTATACTTATTTGATATCATAAGTGTTAGTATTTTTTTGTTGGTTTAGTCATATTCAAAATTATTTGATTTTTCAATAAGTAAGAATTACATTATTTTTTTAGACGGATAGTACTTTGACAAAAATATGGACACTCAATTATTCGACGAGATAGCTTTATTATCTCAAAAAGAAAAAAAAAAAGTTGACACGATAAAACAACACACCAGAAGCGTGCAACGGGTGAGCCTGCACGCTCCACGCTACCACCATGCTGTGCACACCGCCCCAGCCGCTGCAGCACTCATCGCGGCGCCAGCTCCGGCCAGCGCCGGCGCCACGATGCTCCAAGTCCGACGACGCCCAGCCCTCGCCGTCCACCACGGCCGCCGGCGGCGTCCGGCGCCTGGTGCTCTCGCCCGAGGGCCGCGCGAAGCTGGACCCGCGGCCGGACCGCGACTTCTACGCGTTCCCGCGGCTCGTGACGCACGTGGACGACGGCTTCATCGCCACGCTCACGGGCCTCTACCGGGACCGCCTTCGCGCCGGGTGGGACGTGCTGGACCTCATGAGCTCCTGGGTCAGCCACCTGCCGCCGGAGCTCCAGTTCCGGCGCGTCGTCGGCCACGGCCTGAACGCGCAGGAGCTCGCCAGGAACCCGCGCCTGGACTACTTCTTCGTCAAGGACCTCAACAAGGACCAGCAGCTGGAGCTCGAGAGCGGCACCTTCGACGCCGTGCTCTGCACCGTCAGCGTGCAGTACCTGCAGTCCCCTGAAAAGGTATCGATCATCTTTGGCCTTTGGATTGGGACACTTTCTGTCTATTGGCAAATGGCAGTTAGCATCATTGCATTGGCGATTTGGCAGGTGTTCGCTGAGATTTTCCGGGTGCTGAAGCCGGGCGGCGTGTGCATCGTGAGCTTCAGCAACCGGATGTTCTACGAGAAAGCCATCAGCGCGTGGCGGGACGGCACGGCGTACAGCCGCGTGCAGCTCGTGACGCAGTACTTTCAGTGCGTGGAGGGGTTCACGCAGCCCGAGGTGGTCAGGAAGCTGCCGTCGGCCGGCGGGTCGTCGGCGTCCTCGCCGCTGGACGCCGTGATGAGGCTGTTCGGCGTGGCGGGCTCCGACCCGTTCTACGCAGTTATCTCGTACAGGAACTTCAAGCCAATGTGAAGCCTTGACTGACAGACAGAACCAGTGCTAGCGTGCATTGGGATGTACATACAGTCTATATAATTACTAGTGGTTCTAATGGTACAAAGCTAGTTTGTACATATACACTACAGCAATAGCTCAGTTGCTGACAGATGAAAGTTCAGAAGCTGAAGCTGAAACATCATCCATCGACCATCAGATTCAGAAACATGCTAGCAATCCTTCTTATTCCAGAAACCATATGTGAAACCTTGATTTCAGAAACCCGTTCTACGCAGTTATCTCATACAGGAGCTTCAAGCCGATGTGAAACCTTGATTGACAGAGCCAGTGCCAGCATTGGGATATTCAGTACTACAAACAATCTATAGAATCACTACTGGTGCATAGCTAGTTTGTACATGTAGACTATAGCAGTAGCTCAGCGGTGGACAGATGAAAGTTCAGAAGCTCAAACATCATCCATCGACCATCTGATTCAGAAACATGCTAGAAATCCTTGTTATTACAGAAACCATCCTTTCACCAACGTCTTTCGTGAACAATAACGAACTAAGACTGCCTAGCTATTCAGAAGAAGAAACATTAACAGGTAAGACGTAGCAATCACATAGGTACAGACATATATGATCGAAAGTTCAGAAGCTGAACCAGCAATAGCTCAGCTGCTGACAGATTTTCAGAAGTTGAAGCTCAAACATCACGCATAGACCATCAGATTCAAAAACATGCTGGTAATTTCTTCTTATTCCAGAAACCATATTTTCTACTGTACAACACGTTCCTGAAACATGACCGAACTAAGACCACCTAGCTATTCAGAAGAAGAAACTTGAGCAGGTAAGACTGTAGCGATCAAATATGTACAGGCATTTCGTTCGAGGTACAGACCACAGAGCATAGTGAACCTTATTTAGGGGTCCTGCAACTGCGCGGAGCGGTTGGTCAGTGGGACATAGCGCACGGACGCATCGTTCTGGATGCTGATTGATCCATCAGTGTTTTTGTCGACCACCTGCAGGTCCTGCAAGTAGGTGCCAACCGGTATGACCATCCGGCCACCAGGCTTTAGCTGATCAAGCAGAGGCTGAGGGATCTCGGGTGCCGCTGCACCAACATGGATAGCATCATAGGGTGCCTCATCTGGAAAGCCAAGTCTGCCATCTGCAGTTTTGAACGAAGTCAGACATCTTAAACTCCAGGTTATTTCAGAGTTAGCTCTTAGCTGCCTCAACAGAAGCCAGGTTCTCTAGCTAGTAAGGACCATCGAGAACAAGTTTCAGAACCAGGATATAATGAAAAAGGTCTACATTTGAAGACAACTTTTATATCGCCATTTGGCACAACAGTAACATGTATCACACGAACTGAACCCAATTTGAATTAAAATGTACTGCAAACTGTCCACATTAAAACAGCAATGACAGCAAGGAAACAGGAATCAACAGTAGCAATGAAATTAACAGCTCAACATATTAAATAAACCTGTCATCATACCTGTAACATGAAAAGAGAGCGATCCATCCCTCAGTAGTGGAGCTGCAGCACTTTTTTGCACATTTTCAATAGAAGAAGCAACAAGCTCAGGGATGTGTTCAATTCCCACTGCACGGCCTTCTGGTCCAACCATCATCGCAAAACAAGCTGTCAGGTAGCCACTACCTACAATGTGGCAGGAATGTATTGTGACATCAGTTGTTAAAGAAAAAAATAAAATTAGAAGTTAGCAAGCTGTTTATTCAACCGTAATTGCTGATGGACACTGGCAAATTGCAAAACTATCAGGCACAGACCTGATCCAACATCCAGAGCATGCATTCCTGGTTGCAAATGATCCTTCAACAGCTCTAAGCAGGTTGCATGCATGTGAGGAGCAGATATTGTTGCGTTGAAACCAATAGGCATAGGACTGTCAACATAAGGGGTACCCTCCGGTACAAATAGCGCTCTATCGATTGTTTCCATTACTTCCGCCACTTTATCAGTTCTAAGAACACCATACTGCTTTAGGTACTCAACCAGAGCCTTGTTCCTGTCCAGTGATGGTTGGGTCCAATATTGCTGAAAGGTAACCAAGAATTGGTGAGACTACACTTTATATGCATGCCTAGAGGATGGAATTGCAGCAATAAACAGGTCATCACAAATTCACTTTCTTTTCTTTTACAGAAAAATGATGAAGCATAAATGAAACTGAGAGGACTAGTGTGGCAACAAGCCCTTTAACATTGATAAAAGTTATTAAATGCCTATTTACTTGGATATTTCACAGGGGAACTACAAATTTGTATGAAGCTTCTGTTGAAGAATAATTATGCGAAGATTCAACAATCTCATCAAACTACAAGTGCACGCAAAAACAGTATTCATACAGCTAGTTCAACTCTTGGTTCATGAACCTCCTCATCTTGTCCACTTGTACAGTATATTGCCCTATTCAGAATTACCATGGAGCAGCTAGATATTTGCAAGCAGCAAATGGCCCGTCCAAAATTCTTCGTGGATTACCCTAAGAAACTATTTGTGCCAGAAATTTGCAGCAAGAGGTGAGCTTTAGATACATCAGCTCTGCTATACCTGACATGAGCTGGTTATCTTCCGATAGACAAGAAGGGAACTTGATATTTTTTTCATTACCAAATCTTAGAGTAGCAAAGCCATGTACAGAAACAAGCTCTATGCTAGAGCAAGCCAATTTCCAAATTGGTTCCTCGAAACTAAGCCAGCCGCTTATATTCCACACAATTTCCAAATTGGTTCCTCGAAACTAAGCCAGCCACTTAATTCCACTTAATCTGCTTAACCTAACCCGTGTAGCCATCCAATTTACTGTAGCCATTAATAAAACAACTTAACCGGCGCCCGAGCGAGATATTCCGGGTAAATTCCACGACCAAGGGAGCTCATACACGAAACAGATTGGTAACGTGCGTACCGCCATATGGTAGAACTTGAAGCAGCGCCGCAGCAGCAGAGGCGGTGGCGGCGGGGAAGAAGGCTTCGTCGGGGCGGCGCCGAGGAGGCTGTGGAGGAAGCGGCGCGGGAGCGCGGTGGAGGGTGGCGAGAGGCGGAGTGCGGGGCAGGAGCAGGCTGACGCGCACGCGGCGGCGAGGCACATGGCGATGGCAGCCGTGTCGGGAAAAAATCGATTTATAAGAGAGCCGGAGGAGCAGCGGTGGCGGCTTGGAGAAGCCTCGTCTCGACAGGTGGGGTGGGGGTGCCGCCGCAGGACACGGCCGGTCCTTCTAGTCGCTGCTACAGGCTGCCAGCGCCCTCGCGAAGGCACACACACTAAACACAGACACGTCGCGACGGCGCGGCGAACCGACAGCACAGCAAAGGCGCCGGCGAGTTTTTACTACTGCTGCGGTCGCCTATCCATATTCCATTTCCATCACCTGTTTTCCATCACGACCTAGAGAGATGTTTTGATAAGGTCCTAGAGAGGAGTTCAGTAGAGATCAAAAGTCGTTTTGATACAAAGGTCTTTACAGTTTGTTCGCTTAAATTTACCGGTCTTACTATTTTTTCGAAACAAAATAATATCAATCGGTTCATCAGCCGCAAAATCAATCATCTGAACAATGGTTCACGGCAAACAAGACAAAAATAGTTCTGTGATGAAGGCTCACATATTTATCACCAGGATACTGCATTCCAGGCGCGGTGATGAAGGCTGGACTGTGTTTTGCTATGTCAAATAGCATAACAACACAAATAGTACAAGAAATGCATTCGTAATACTTCCGAGTGTTTACAAGACGGATCGGCAATAAGATTCAAGCATCTTTATCCTTTCATGCAGACAGTACAAGCTCAGATACATTCATTCGCCCAGATAAACGATTTTGGAAGCTCATTGGGGAAACTCAAAAGTCCAAGAGCAGCTGTGGCAACACACGCTCCAGGTGGGTGGGTTCAATGACAGTACCATCCTCTGCTTCGGCGATGAAAGCAGAGCGTTGAATAGCCTCTGCAAGAAAACTTTTCAGTTAAACTACGGAATAGAATTGCTTACCAAAATAATATTATTAGATTGTAGTGATGCAGAATGTTTTCAGAGGTGCAAACCTGTAACAAATATTCGCAGAAGTTCGCAGCTGACTTTGAGAGCATTCGCATTGGCTGTCAGGTGAACATATCATGTCAGCATATCATTAACAAGAACAATGCACGCAGTGAAGTTACTTTGAACCGTATATTGTCCACTAGAAACCAAAGGGTGACGATAGTTGAGTCAAATACATCTTTCCAACTCTTTCTTGTGTCAATTCTTCATCCCTTATATAAAAAAGAAAAACCCTTAAAGAAAAACCATTTGTTCACCAAGTTCTATCTAATCGATACTCTTACCCTGAATCACCAGCAGAAATTAAGTCACTGAGACATAATATCCCTGTTCTGATGCTTGGTTTGGAAGCAGCTGCTGCAGCAGCTGATAGCGGTTGGTAATACATGACAGTAAACTGCCATAGTGGAAATTTTTAGTGGAAGTGCTGCAAGAACAGGCAGCTGAACATAGGCATAGAAGACAGAAATGCCAAAGTTCAGTTTTAACAAGATATCTGGGAACCTTACACCATCCAGTTTCATTCTAGACAAAAGAACAGATTTTTTTTTTAAGACAAAAACACTACTTATGATGTTGTGGGAGGGGATGGGGAAACAACTCAAGCCCCTGAGCTGCATTATTTTAATGGAACACAGGGAATTTCCCAGTTCAGTCATTCCTCATATATAGAGCTTCTCACTAAAATCCATCCAAGCTAACAAACGATGTGCATATCTATTGTCTATCAAATCCAGTTCCAGTCCTAATTATCAAACCAAGATAAAACTTGATAACAAAGTAAATAAAAATTTTGTCTAATGGCCTACAGTGGCTGCCACGGCCTTCTTGTGGCCGATGTTCAAATGATAGTCCCCATGTAACACATGAGATTCTACATAACCTAAGCATCAGTGCTTTGCGCAGGCAGCCTGAAGCCCTGAACGCTTGAGGCATGCACGTGCAATTACACAAGTAAATTCGTGACAAACCGTGTAAAATTGGCTTACCCATTTCATATAGCTATTGCCAAATAAGATGATATTACTATTACATCTTCTGTAGCAATACAGCTCACACTTAGAAGGCATAAAAGCCACCTACTTGGACAAAAAATGGTGCTAAGCTAAAAGGATTTGTGTGTGCTAGGTGATCAAGTTTTTACAGTTACAACTACTAATAAGAGCAAATGGAGGACTCGTTGATGAATAACTGATCAAACCCATCTACTGACGCTTGCCATATATAAACCTGCTACGAATTGGATTTATGCAGACCTCTTAGTAATTTAGGAAATATCTTTTAACCAAAAAAAATGTCTCTGTTTTTTTCCCCTAATGGGCATAAGCTCTGCACACCTATGTTAGGAGACAAAAGTTTAAGCACAAATTTTATTTATCGTGCTTACACTTAAGTTATGCAAGAGGACACATTAGTTACTGGGGAAACATTGGCTAACAGGTTCTTCGCAAACAGATGCCATTTGACTGCAGGAACACACGCACTTGAAGCCATTTCATGCCAAGCTCTAGCAAAGAAGAAAAGGACTCGCTTACCAGTTGTACTCCGATTCCTCCTGGAGTTTTCTGGAGCAGGCTGACAATTATTAGAAAAACATCAAAGCACACAGGTCAGTAGAAGGGGAAACGGGCAATAAAAAAAAACTGAACATCTAGGTTACGGGGCGACCAAAGAATCACCTCCACGTCGATGCCCTCATTGCCTCCACCGCCCTTCCCCGCCCGCCGCTTCCACACCAGCTTGAAAATGGCGTGAATCAGCTCCTGCTCAAGTCCAGAAGCGCGTCATCAGAATCAGATAGATCGACACAACTTGTCGGATAAAATGGGTTCGAGCCGAAAGAAAAATCGGCGAAGGGATCGGGCGAGAAGAGCACCGGATCGAATGTCTCGGCAGCGGAGGAGTTGCTCGTCGTCGCATGTTCGTCCATGGCGGCCTGCGATTTCGCCTGGGGAGGGCGGGATGCGTGGCAAGGCAGGAGCGCTGGCGGGAGTGGTCAGTGGGGGCGGCAGCAGCACCGCAGCGACGGCGGCGTTACGATGAAGAGACTAACAATTGGACCTCCGTGGGCCGTTAATTTAGGCATAGGCTTTCGATATGGACTTCTTCATAGTGGGCTTCGTGCTGCTAACATTTTGATATTCACCGGGAGCCTTACGTCCTGGTCAAATTTAGACAACTTTAACAGGTACGGACACCATAGTTTTTTTTTTTTTTGAGGAATCCCATACTTTTTTTGACACCTCTTGCACGGTGGAAGTGTTGGGAATTCTTCCTTGTCGACCAGGTTGAAAGCCAGCCGCGCTTCGACCACCCCCCTCTCTACTGCTGCTGCGCGGCCCAGGAGACTATTTGGCCCATGTGTGCTGCTGCTGCGCGGCCCAGGAGACTATTTGGCTCGTGTGCGAGTGCGGGAGGTACTGGCTGCACTTCTTTTTTTTCCTCCGATCAAGGTAGCGACTGCACTCAGGCCCACGCGGACAGAGCAATGCTCCAACTTCCATTCCGTCTTAACGTAGCTTTTTCTTTACTTTCAAGTATTTTTTTTCCTTTCCTTTACATCTTATTTTCATTTTGCCTTTTTTTTAATTTCGTTACGTATATATATTTTTTCTTTATTTTTTGTGCATTCATTTTCCTTTATTTTTTTTTCCATTTTTTATCGTTTTATATTTTCGTGATCTTCTCATTTTTCTTTGCTTTAATTATTCTTCCTTTTAATTCTACTATAATTATTTCCCTGTATTCTATTCACTCTTTTGTTTATTTATTCCTAGCGTTTGTTATTTTTGTTTCACTTTATTCTTCTTCTCTTTTATTTTACTTTAATTAATTATTAAATTATTAAATTTGTAAATTTCATGTTTGCTTTTTTTATTTTCATTATTGCATGATATACACATGAAGTCCATATAATATATACACGATGTTCTATGGTGTATTTTGTTATATTCACATAATATAAATGTGATGTTCTATTGTATAGACATTATGTTCGTGTAGTATATATACAATGTTCTGTGATATATTTTATAATGTTCGCCTATTATACATGTGATGTTCTATTATGTATATTTACAATATCATGTAGTACAATGTTCCGTGATATTTTTTTCATGATGTTATGATATTCTATGATATATTTTTCTGATATTCGTGTATTGTTAGTGTAATGTTCTTCAACTTTTAATGTTCGGTAGTATACATTGATGTTCTTGGATATATTTTACGATGTTCTATGCTCTTTTTTGTGATGTTCTTGTGGTTTGAATGTGATGTTCTACTATTATCTTTAAATACATATTCAACGTTACGTAAATGTTCACTAAAATTTTTATCGAAAACTATTCATGCGAGATCTTCTCTTAAAGTGTTTGTTGCAAGAAACACAACGGTGCAATTAGATTTTAATTTTGAAATTTGATTCAGAAAATATAACTTTTTAAATTATGAAACGCTTTCGCATGTGATTATGTCATCAAAATTATTTATTTTATTTTATTTTATTTCCCATCTTCTCTGGCTGACCGCTGAACTCTATCCGCTCTGTGCAGCGAGCGGAGCGCTGGACTTGGTTGCATGCGCACGCGATCTACGCTGTTGAGCGGGCCGGCGCTACCTGGCCCATACATAGCCCAGCGAGCGAAGCGAACGAAAAGGAAAGGGCGAAGGGAGCATGACCGGGACTCTTTGGGCCAAAAAAGCACAACTTGGGCCGAAAAAGCAGAAGCGCCGCGGGACCTGGTCGAAGGAGTGCCGCTCTTCGACCAGGTCGAAGGCTAGCGCGACCCGGAAGTGTTAGCGATTTGAGCGACTAACTAACCAGTAATAATCCTTAGGGCACTGCCACTACTTGTAATTTGTGACATAAAAATGGGCAGTGAAAGTTTGAGACAACTCAAATGGTTGACAGCGCCGATTCGTTTGGTATGCTCAAATGGAGCCCATGATGAGTGCGTAGCAACTCGCCACTCCGATTCCTTTCGTATAGTACGAGTACTCCCGATGTCGACATGTTAAAAGCAACATGGGCAGACACGACGATCCATTCACCATCTGAATCGTGATCCATAAACTGCTCAAGAACAGGTAAGCTAGCTACCTAGTAGATCCATAGAGTACACCATAGAGGCATACTAGAGGTTCTTCAGCAGTCAAACGCGTGCATGCAATGGCAATGATAATGCAGTGCAGCGCAACTTGCATTGGCAGCACAGCTGCACCGCGTGAACAGCTGCGCATCAACACTCGAAACAGCACTGGAAAGAGCCGGAACAGCGGCTGGAGCAGGACGCTGTAGCGGACTAGGACTAGCGGTTGGAGCTGCGTCCTTCTCGAAGGTCAGGTCTCTGCTCCCCGACGCTGTAGCGGACTAGGACTAGCGGTTGGAGCTGCGTCCTTCTCGAAGGTCAGGTCTCTGCTCCCCGTGCCCGTATCGATGGGCGATCGCTGGCGCGCTAGCTTCCGAGATCTGAAGCAGTTCTCGACGCGCTGGGTCGGCTCAGCAAGTTCAGACAGCCCTATCAAAAATATCCTTAATTATCACCAGTCATTATGCTCATGCATGGGCCCGCCGGACCGACGAACTCGATCCCGTACGTGTCGGCTACCTTTGCTCTGCTCCCCAGTGGCGGGGCACACAGACACATGAGCATGCGTGACAGTTGACCAAACCGCATGCCATCATCACTTGAGCTTTTCTGCGGATGCGGTTGTTTCAAGCGCATGATGATAGTACAGTAAACCACAACTGTTTCGTGCACCAGCAGCTACAGCGATCAGGTACTGCTGTTTGATGAAGGTTTGTAAATGATGATAGTACAGTAAACCACAACTGTTGGATGCGTTTGTAAATGCTTGCGCCTGCTAGGGAGTGTACGTACTCGTGATGAAGGTTCTAGTCTTCTAGAAAGGGAATAAATCGAGTCCAATCAACCATATGGGGCCTGCTGCCTCTATATTATTGAACTCACACTATTCCTACTCCTAGAGCACGACTTAGTAGGTGACTAGACTAGATCAGTAGCTACGATATTTTTCTTCTTCTGCTCTCCAACTCGCCATGCATGGCATGGCCACATGGACTTACCATGCATCATGTTGCTTAGCAGAGATTACACTTTGTTGATACTTGATACACTCAGAATCACTGTTACGAGTAACACACTTGTTAAGATATGCATTGTAACAATAGTTAGTTGGGATTTATCCCATGCCGTGTGTTAGATATTATCTACACCGAGCAACTTGTAACACAAGTAAGATGAGAGATTCTCTCTAGTTTGTTGTAACAAACCCTAATTGTGTACGCCACGGTGAGGGCTTTTCTCACCCCTATATAACACGGTAGCAATTTTATTTTTATTTGATAATAATTGTCCAAACATTGATTAATTAGGCTTAAAATGTTCGTCTCGCAAAGTACAATAAAACTGTGTAATTAGTTTTTTATTTCATCTATATTTAGTATTCTATACATGTGCCGACATTTCGATGTGACATGGAATCTTCTTTTTGCATAGTGGAATTTGGAAGTGAAATCTGGAATCTAAACAAGCCCTCGAGGTTGGTTTTTGGTTCGGGCCTTGTTTAGTTCCCAAATTCACCCCCCAAAATTCACTATGCAGAATTCCTATTCCCCATCACATCGAAATGTCGGCACATGCATGGAGTACTAAATATAGATGAAATCAAAAACTAATTACACAGTTTTGTTGTACTTTGCGAGGCGAACATTTTAAGCCTAATTAATCAATGTTTGGACAATTTTTACCAAATAAAAACAAAAGTTGCTACAGTGACGGGACGTGCTACAGTCCCGAATTGGGTGACCCGATTTGGGAACTAAACATGGCCTCGATGCCGCCACAATTCAACTGATTATTGTTTTGTGTTTGGTCTATCTATCTATGTTCGTCCAACCAAGGTGTTTGGCGCGCGCGTGCCCTTGCATAAACCGTCGTCGTCGTGTCAACTCTCAATGCCTCAATCCGATCCATTCACGGAGGTCGGCTGGTGACGGCTATCTCATGCCTATCCAGTTTTATATTATCGCCCTGTTTTGTTTTGTTCGCATCGCAACCGATCAACCAACGCCGGTCATCACCGACAAGCAGGCCATGAAGGTACACACATAACACACTGGTGACTGGACATACACACAGGCACACATGCAATGCAATGCAAGCAGACTTGCTAATGACCAAGTAATAATCGATCCAGTGATCCAGTTGAGCTAAGCTAATGATCGATGTACATGGCCGAATATTCCAAGTCTCCACCCTGACTCGATCTCCATGTCACCATGTGCCACCACCAGGATATATACTAAGTACTCCGTACATCTATTTGTAGATGTAAATGGATACAATACAAGCCCACGATCTTAGTTAGTTACGGGTGGTCAGCTCAGCTAACTCGTGGCCGTGGCGTGGCTTGCTCTGTTCAAGCCTGCCTCTGCCTGCATGCATGCACCTTCTTCCCAGCCCCGTTGAAACCACGCACGAGTGGACGTGGTTTCTGCCGAAACACCGGCCACTTGTTTCTGACATTGACACGGATTTTTGGAATCATGTACAGGCCCAACGCGGGCAGCACGAGCGTACTGCTTCGAGCAACACGTAGACGAAGAGCACATAGCACGCAATGCAGGCAGATGAAGGCTTGTTTTTTTATAGTCATGTCACTGTGTACATCTCAGCTTTTGCATGTGGAATCTTTTGTGTGTGCAGACGTGGCCCCCCAGTGAAGCAAACAGCCACCACGCCACAACGCGCTGCCCAAGTGCTGCTTCCGCTTTTTGTCTGACGAAGAGGTCGCAGCTTCTGCGGGAGACACTGACACCCTGCGGAGCGAACATACATCGTGACATGGACTCGTGCAGCCGATGTGGGCATTGAGGCAGTACGCCAACCTGTAGCGTTGGGGAAGCCCACCAACTTCTTCCAGAGTTCCAGGCTGCCTCGCCGACTTGGCATTTAAGAAACAGGTGCATTCGTTCAGTCCTTTCGCATTCATGTTGGTCAGATCGGTTTTTTTTCCATTTTATTGTGGCTAGACTAGAGTCCACATTCGTTTTTTTGTTTTATTTTTGTATTTTCTTCACACGTTTGTTGTTTTGATACGTACGAGTTGAAGATATATACACACAGCAAGTAGCTAGAATCGGATGGTTGCAGATGCACATCGATCGCATTTGCATTTATCAAGTTGCCTACGCGTCCACCATATTGATTTTCGAACTAAATCAGTAAACACTTTGTCGTATTCTCAACCGCATTTGAATTTGAATCCACACGAATAATAGCTCGGTCCTGCTTGAGCCTTCAAAACAGTCCAGAATTTGATTGATTGACCGACTAATTAATTAACCACCTATGACATTAGAATCGGTGATTACAGGAACGTGTGGAGACGTGTTTTAGTGGAGGGCGCGAGCTTAAAAAAACTATTTCCACTCTTGTGCTGCTCCATGGATTAGGCCCACCGCAGCGACCTCCTGGTAGCCCTGTCAACGTCTAATCAGCTTAATTAAACTCTATGCCACTCTGCAAGACACACTCTCGTTTGTCGCCTAGCTAGTGTAACATCCCCGGTGTTACGATCTTGCTTACCTCAGAGTTAACGCCTAAGAGAAATCTTCATAAACAAATCTCTCGAGTTCTTAAATTTTAGCCTACATGAGTTATAAACAATTCCCATAAAGGGATATATATACTCAGGTAATTGTCTCAATAAGCATTCTGCCGTTATAAATATATATAAAAGCATACAATGGATATATGCATATATGCACATAGATTAGTAGCAACGAAATAATGATGTATTTCTAATTATATAATTATTTGTATGAAAGAAGAAAGAAATTGGAAAAACAAAACACACATGATATACACTCACACACGCATGCACTGCTAAGCCTGTACCGCTTCTGCTGGCGCTGCTGGCTCCTTGCTAGTCGCTGGTGCATGCCGTTGCCCACCGCTGCTTGCCTCCGCCGTGATTTTTGAGCAAGCCGCAGAGTTGCCGAGTCGGTCACCGCACACGTGAACCTGCTGCCAGCCGCTGGCCTCCAAGCCTCAATCACCGGCGTGCCGTGCGTGGAGTCCAACCACGGCCGCGACCATCGTCGCCTTGCCGCCGTAGCGTACCTACCGTATCAAGTTCCCGGTCCTGTCCCACTGCTCGTCGCAAGGTTAATGACTCCGGACGCAGGGGTGACACGACGCGTCCCAGCCTCGTTTGTCCGCTCAGGTTTGGCTGCTTCAAATTCAAGCGCGTCGCGCCATCCGCTCGCTGTGCCTGTCCCCGCGCTGCTGCCCGTCTCGTCAAGGTCGTCGGACCCCCGGTCACGGTCACAGTGGCGATGGGATGCCTCCCTGCCCTGCCCGCGTGCGCCTTGTCGCGCTGCTCCCTCTTCCCTGCCTTCTTCTGCACGATCCGCTCGCCCAGCACGTTCACTCGACCTCGCCTGTAGAAGGCCGAGCCTTGAAGAGCCGCTGCCTCGTCTGCCTTGCCGCTGTAGGAATCGCACTGCTTTGTGAGCTGAATACTTGTTGTACGCGACGTCTCACTTCAATCCAGCGCTCCGGCAGCTAGGCATAGAAGCTAGCTAGCACCCCGACCCGCATCAACGCGCAGACCAGCACCACCGGCCGCCATTTTGGCGTTTCGCTCGCCGCCGGCCGTACACGCCGCCGGAGACGATGGGGCGGGGTAAGACTCGAAAGGTACGAAGAAGTTTGATGGCTTGTACTCCCGAGCTCGCCTTTACTCCCTCTGTCCGGTGCTCGCCATATCTTGGACAGGGAGCTCGTCAACGGCGTGCTGACGCAATCGGTGTTCGCGGCGGAGCGCCGTCGACCATGCTGAGCGCACGTGGCCAGGCCAGTTCGGCACTCCACCGTCCCAACCATATCTGCAGAGTGATCCTCGGTGAGCCTCTCATGCTTCTCCGCCACCTCGTTCGAGAGTACTTAGGTTCGCCGGGACAGTCGCGTCCGTGTGCTCCTCTGTTCGTGCGTGAGATTAGACGGAGGGAGTACGTATCTGTTAGCTTTCTGCTTTCTTCAAAAGTGACCAAACGAACTAGATCTTGTAAATTCTATATAAAATTGTGTAGATATCCAAAAGTGGTGAAACCAATTTTGTTAGGTTCCTAAAATCATGATCTATTTGTTAGTATATTTGTTTCATGTAGTTTAAACTGTTTCCAGGGTTGCTCTAATTATTTTAAATGCTTATAATATCATTAAGATATAAACTTGTAAGAACTTTTGTGAGGGGAACGATGATAGCTTTGGTTCAAAAGATTTTACAGTAGATTCCAAATGTTCTTAGTTGCCCTCTGTAATTTTTGTAGCTCCAGAATAATTAGTTTTCTAATATAGCTAATGAACCCCAGTTCGGAAAATATATTAAATCAATAAAAATGGAGAAAGCAACACTTTGGGTTTGGGTGATCAAAATACTTGTTGGAAATTAAGGTCTTGCCCGACAACGTGGATACGTAGCCTAGTACGTTAGGCGCGAGAGCAAGTTCGTTCTTAGCTTGAGAGACACGATATCGTATTTTAATAGTTGCGATTGCCGTTGGTTAATTACGTCTCTGCGTTGCATTCACATATATCGTAATAGGAAAGACGATGGACCGTGGAGTCATCTGGAGTACAGGAAGGATGGTGTTCTGAGGATCACGTCGTCAAGATGAAATGCTAACTTTGGTTAAATTAAATCTTACCCAGGGCAAGCCCCGTGCATAACCCCTATTATTCTCGCACTTTACTTTATGCTTGTGCATTAAGTTTTAAGGAGTTGAATGAAATCCACTTGCATATATATATCTTGATCCCATGAGTCTTACTAGTATGCCAGGATCGTGTAGCTTGCTATGCTATAGGATTTCGCGTTAAGTCGAGTGATTGTTGTCACTCGCGAGATATAGGAAAATATTATTGTTAGTATTATCTTATATTATGACATGGAACATATATATGGATGATAATTGGAGACCGGGCGGGACTGCATTTGGATTTTTATCTGGACTTGGTTTGGGCAATCGAGCGAGGCTCGGTTGCGTTTGTCCCGCCCGTGTCAATTAAGGACCGTCCGTTGCTGTGGATGGTAGTCGGGTCACGTACTTATTATCCTCGATCACATACTTGCGCATGGGAGCGGGAAGACCTGTCTCTTTCGTGTCTTGGTTTTCCTCTTTTCCACCTCGGGCGGATGGAGGCGGGGATAGGTTGGAGGTCCTTGCACCATATTGAGGCCGGGCCTCAAGTATGGGGGCTTGGAGTCCAAGTTTGGAGTGGGGAATTGGAAACCTTGACAGGAAGGCGGGAGGTTAGTCTTGCTTGTGCCTAGGGTACGAGTGAGGCGTGTGATTCGGGGTACCCAGCTGGGCTATATTGATTCGCGAATCGCCGATTGTTTCGGTAACGACTTGACTATGGTCTAGCACCGTAGTAAGAAGTGGAATATGGAAGATGGAATTAAGATGGATCTGACTGCTCAACCCTTGCTTGAAAGTAGAACAGGTGCTTACATAGAAATGTTAGGTAATGAGTTTAAAAGATGGCTAATAATATGAAAATAAGGATACATATTTAGTAATGCTTCTTGCAAATACAATCAACCCACAAGCTAGATAGCCTTGCATATCCCTTGGAGTCTTTTATTTCCTCCCCGACGGGTAAGTCTTGCGGAGTACAATTGAGTACTCGGGGTTTGTTCTACCCCGGTGACGTATCTTTTGCTTAAGCCGATTATGTGTGTGGAAACCTCCCGGTGGGCTCGTAGAGGGATTTCCTTTACGATGCGGACATAGAGTTTATTTGTAACCTTCATCAAAAATATTTTTACAAAAGAAAGAATCACCTTTACCTTTCAAATGATGAATACAAATATTATTATGTTAATATTTAACTTGTCTTATTCTCAGATAATTGATTAAGATAATATACGATGTTGTAATTAATGTGATGTAAGAAATGGCTAAAACCGTTGTAAGCTTTACTCTCTCATTTATGATCCGGGTTGTAAAATGTGGATTGTTTCGAGTTCTCCTTCGGATGTGCTCGATGTAATCGTTTGATTTAGTACACTTTGGAGGTACTTAGTGTCTAGAGGAAGACAAGTACTTTGAAAGTGTATTATTTTAGGCGGTTCTGCCACAGTGGTATCAGCTCAATAAATGAGAAAAAAAAATAAAGCTTACAAAACCCTTTCTAAGTTAAAATTTCATAACAAAGTTTTGAAAATGTTAGGACGTTTGCATACGAAGTTATATAAGTAGCCCTACTACTATGGTTATGCACCTAGGATAGATGGCACACTTTCTGACCTAGCTAGGCTTAACCCGTTTTACGTAGGTACACTAACTCGAGCATAGTTCGATAGTAACCGACTAGCTTCGGGGAGTGTACGTTGTGCCCAAAATGTGAGAACGGTTGCCCTATATGTGGCAATAATATGAGGGTGGATAAGACATGCATTCATGTATATCTTGAATGTGCATTTGTGTGATGGTTGGTGGGTATGATCTTTATGGGGTTTGGCTAGGCTTAGTCTATCTCTATCTAATCTTTCCTTAATTCCTCAAGTCGGCAACGATGCAAGCAAGGAAACTAAGCCAAACATAAGATGATCCATCAGTGGATGAGGTGTGAATACTGTTGTCGCTTAGTCATGGATGCCTCAGTGGAGCACTTGACCCCTACCCATTTATGCTATGTTGATCGGTAATCCTTCATCCTCCGAAGGAAATTCCTTGACAATTTTTGACTGTTTTTCCCTAACCTCATTCCTTGCCGGTATGATCCATAATGGTTCGGGAAAGTACTTGGTGCCGCGACGAAACCGAGGGCTTCCCCGTGGAACAATTTGCCACATGGTTGCTGCTCAAGACGCGCCGGTATCGAGGCCCTTGACCGAGTCATGACCGGGTTATATCTTTTCTCTCTCAAGAAAGATACTACCTTGAGAATAAACTTGTGTTTTAACGAGAACTCCATGAATGGCTGATAAGGTGGCGCGCTATATTCACATAAAGGGAAAGCTAAATTTATCCTTTGGGGAGCAGTGGATCAGGAATCTGGAGTATATGTGTTTCTGTTGTTTTTGTTGTTTTGTGTCATGCTCTTCGCTGGGTCGCGTCAAGCTTGGCTTGCACGCCTCTCTTCTCTTTCTCTCTTCTCTCTTCTCTAGGTGTGGTCATTCTTGCTTTCGAGATGTGAGCCCGACACCTCGCTATGGCCACGCCACTAAAAGCCATCGGTGATGGTATGCCTCGATCGTAGTCTCGTGTTATGGCCTCGTCCCATCCCTTGTTATAGCTGTCCGACATATTTTCCCTCTTCCTTAATGCTGACAATCATGTTTCCCTCTTTCTTACCGTCTTGCTGTAGATGATAAAACTCTTGGGAAGCTGTAATAAACCCACTACAAAAGAGAGCCAAACCGGTGATTGCGAACCATGCCTCACCGTTCTTAGCCACTATTTTAACCTTCTTCTCCCTTGAGCAAAAACCCATGGCTTTCCAGGATTCACTCTGTCCTTGTTTCCAATCCACCCACCTTTCTAGCCAGTTCTCCGTTCTTTCAGGAGTCCGGACTACCCGGACTTGCCGAGACATAGAGGGTTTTCCCAAGCTTTTGTATACCACTACGCAGTGGCTAGGGATCCGTGACCGTCCCGGTATGAGGGTTGTGAGTTCATCGAGCATGGCATTGAGCGGTGCGAGGTCACCGTCTACATAGGAAAGAGTGAGAACTCCCCCGTGTGGATGGCTGGAGTACCACCGCCTATGGCTTTCGCTTCTCCGACACCTACCAAGCCGTGGCGTACAAGGCCTTGCGGAACCCGAGACGCATCTACGCCGACTCCCTTGCCCGTACCCCCATGCGGTTCTTCCCACCGACGGACCGGGACTCTCCCTTCGGAGGGCACGTATGGAAGTGCTTGGAAAAGCACCGCCGCAAGAGGATGAGCCCACGGTGGTCTCATTGGCCACATATCCGCGGCCCCGGACGAGCACCATGATTATCTCGCCTCCGTGCCGAGGACGTATATCACTCGGCCGAGGAGTCCGACCTCTACATCCGGAAGCTTCAAGTCAGCCTCGCCACGGCACGCGCTCAGGCTGTTTCCGCCGAAAGCCGTGAGACCGTCACCGCGGAAGCCATGCGTGAGGCGGAAGACCGCTTCGCCAAGCAGCTGAGAGACGTCTACCTCACCGCCCGGGACCATCGGAGGACTCTTGCTCCAGGGGAGCAGCCACCCCGGATCTTGCAGGGGATACCTCTTTGCCCCTGGGGACGGGAGAGACCAGTTGCCCCGCCACCCACCCCCATGGAGATCCCCGAAGTCGAGTCCCCCATACCCCGTACTCGGCCCGGTCCCCGCTGTCACGGCACTGCCAGCCCGTGAAGCCCTCTCGCCTCGATGAGGTGGATTAGTTGTCTGGTGCTGTACCTTGGCCCTGTAGCACGTGTCTTGCCTTCTCCAGATGTACCCTGTCTGTTGTGTTTGGATGCAGTGTGTTGGTTTGCCGTCCCATGAAGTGAATGAAAAATGCCTGTTGTTTTTCTGCAGAATTTTTGTTCATGCGCGATGTATGTCTTGTTAAGTACAATTAGACGCAACGGTCAGTATAACGTTTTAAATCTGAGTAACGGTAAAAGTTTTCGTATAATTTTAAACCGTGCAAAATGATCATTGCCATCCTTATCTCTTAAAAAAATCTGATGCTTTGGTTCCCGTTAGCTATCCGTACCGGTCTCCTCTTTCCCTTACTTTTCCCACCCGTGCCACGCTCTCGCATGGCCGCGGCGTTGTGCCGCGCCGCCGCCTCCGCACGTGCGCCCCTTTTTTTTTTCCTGCACCCCCGTCGGCTCTCGATCCTCGCCCTCGTTCCCGGACCTGACCCCCCTCCCCTCTTCTTTCTTTTGGACACGCCGCACGCATGCCTCCTTGTCGAGCGAATCCCATTCCCCTTTTCCCTTTCTCCCCACTCGAGCTCACGCCGCGGAAGCGTGCCATGGTCGACATTCTTCCCGTTCGGTGACTCGTCGGCAATTCTCTTCCATCCGTCTCCACCTCCGCCGTCTTTGCATCACCACCTCCGCCCACCTAGCTATAAGAAGCCACCCCCGCGTGCTTCATTCCCATCCCAGATCCGAAGTAGTGCTCGAGGTGGAGAAACTCGAGAAGCAACAAAGTTGGAGGGAAGAAGCAAGATCGAGTTACAAGGTCTAGTTGTTGCTCGTGGATCTAGAGTTGCCAACTTGAAGTGAAGAAGAGATATGTTTTTCATAGAAGAAGTTCTGATTTGCCTTGTGTTAATTTTCGTGATAGGGTACACGATGGTCGAGTTCACGCCCTCTGTTTTCTGGACCCTTTGGGCATTCGCCATGTTCTGGATAATCATTTTCTTGCTCCTTCTTCACTGTCCCCGTCTTAATCGCTTTCTAGATTAAGTCAGTGGTTGTATTGGTTGCTCGTAGTCGTGTTCTCTCTAGATCCTGAGTGGCTTAGCGTTCGAAGTTGTGTAATCTTCCGTGTAATTCTAGATCTCGTGAAATGTAATCACGTTTTCCCTTTTCCCGTTCTTGCTTCGAATCTCGGGACGAGATTCTTTTAAGGGGGTGATTGTAACATCCCGGTGTTACGATCTTGCTTACCTCGAGTTAACGCCTAAGAGAAATCTTCATAAACAAATCTCTCGAGTTCTTAAATTTTAGCCTACATGAGTTATAAACAATTCCCATAAAGGGATATATATACTCAGGTAATTGTCTCAATAAGCATTCTGCCGTTATAAATATATATAAAAGCATACAATGGATATATGCATATATGCACGTAGATTAGTAGCAACGAAATAATGATGTATTTCTAATTATATAATTATTTGTATGAAAGAAGAAAGAAATTGGAAAAACAAAACACACATGATATACACTCACACACGCATGCACTGCTAAGCCTGTACCGCTTCTGCTGGCGCTGCTGGCTCCTTGCTAGTCGCTGGTGCATGCCGTTGCCCACCGCTGCTTGCCTCCGCCGTGATTTTTGAGCAAGCCGCAGAGTTGCCGAGTCGGTCACCGCACACGTGAACCTGCTGCCGGCCGCTGGCCTCCAAGCCTCAATCACCGGCGTGCCGTGCGTGGAGTCCAACCACGGCCGCGACCATCGTCGCCTTGCCGCCGTAGCGTACCTACCGTATCAAGTTCCCGGTCCTGTCCCACTGCTCGTCGCAAGGTTAATGACTCCGGACTCAGGGGTGACACGACGCGTCCCTGCCGCGTTTGTCCACTCGGGTTTGGCTGCTTCAAATTCAAGCGCGTCGCGCCATCCGCTCGCTGCGGTCACAGTGGCGATGGGATGCCTCCCTGCCCTGCCCCGCGTGCGCCTTGTCGCGCTGCTCCCTTCCCTGCCTTCTTCTGCACGATCGCTCGCCCAGCATTTCACTCGACCTCGCCTGTAGGAGGCCGAGCCCTGAAGAGCCGCTGCCTCGTCTGCCTTGCCGCTGTAGGAATCGCACTGCTTTGTGAGCTGAAAACTTGTTGTACGCAACGTCTCACTTCAATCCAGCGCTCCGGCAGCTAGGCATAGAAGCTAGCTAGCACCCCGACTCGCATCAACGCGCAGACCAGCACCACCGGCCGCCATTTTGGCGTTTCGCTCGCCGCCGGCCGTACACGCCGCCGGAGACGATGGGGCGGGGTAAGACTCGAAAGGTACGAAGAAGTTTGATGGCTTGTACTCCCGAGCTCGCCTTTACTCCCTCTGTCCGGTGCTCGCCATATCTTGGACAGGGAGCTCGTCAACGGCGTGCTGACGCAATCGGTGTTCGCGGCGGAGCGCCGTCGACCATGCTGAGCGCACGTGGCCAGGCCAGTTCGGCACTCCACCGTCCCAACCATATCTGCAGAGTGATCCTCGGTGAGCCTCTCATGCTTCTCCGCCACCTCGTTCGAGAGTACTTAGGTTCGCCGGGACAGTCGCGTCCGTGTGCTCCTCTGTTCGTGCGTGAGATTAGACGGAGGGAGTACGTATGTGTTAGCTTTCTGCTTTCTTCAAAAGTGACCAAACGAACTAGATCTTGTAAATTCTATATAAAATTGTGTAGATATCCAAAAGTGGTGAAACCAATTTTGTTAGGTTCCTAAAATCATGATCTATTTGTTAGTATATTTGTTTCATGTAGTTTAAACTGTTTCCAGGGTTGCTCTAATTATTTTAAATGCTTATAATATCATTAAGATATAAACTTGTAAGAACTTTTGTGAGGGGAACGATGATAGCTTTGGTTCAAAAGATTTTACAGTAGATTCCAAATGTTCTTAGTTGCCCTCTGTAATTTTTGTAGCTCCAGAATAATTAGTTTTCTAATATAGCTAATGAACCCCAGTTCGGAAAATATATTAAATCAATAAAAATGGAGAAAGCAACACTTTGGGTTTGGGTGATCAAAATACTTGTTGGAAATTAAGGTCTTGCCCGACAACGTGGATACGTAGCCTAGTACGTTAGGCGCGAGAGCAAGTTCGTTCTTAGCTTGAGAGACACGATATCGTATTTTAATAGTTGCGATTGCCGTTGGTTAATTACGTCTCTGCGTTGCATTCACATATATCGTAATAGGAAAGACGATGGACCGTGGAGTCATCTGGAGTACAGGAAGGATGGTGTTCTGAGGATCACGTCGTCAAGATGAAATGCTAACTTTGGTTAAATTAAATCTTACCCGTGCAAGCCCCCGGTGCATAACCCCTATTATTCTGCACTTTACTTTATGCTTGTGCATTAAGTTTTAAGGAGTTGAATGAAATCCACTTGCATATATATATCTTGATCCCATGAGTCTTACTAGTATGCCAGGATCGTGTAGCTTGCTATGCTATAGGATTTCGCCAGAAGTCGAGTGATTGTTGTCACTCGCGAGATATAGGAAAATATTATTGTTAGTATTATCTTATATTATGACATGGAACATATATATGGATGATAATTGGAGACCGGGCGGGACTGCATTTGGATTTTTATCTGGACTTGGTTTGGGCAATCTGAGCGAGGCTCTGGTTGCGTTTGTCCCGCCTGTGTCAATTAAGGACCGTCCGTTGCTGTGGATGGTAGTCAGGTCACAGACTTATTATCCTGATCACATACTTGCGCATGGGAGCGGGAAGACCTGTCTCTTTCGTGTCTTGGTTTTCCTCTCTTTCCACCTCGGCTGGATGGAGGCGGGGATAGGTTGGAGGTCCTTGCACCATATTGAGGCCGGGCCTCAAGTATGGGGGCTTGGAGTCCAAGTTTGGGGTGGGGAATTGGAAACCTTGACAGGAAGGCGGGAGGTTAGTCTTGCTTGTGCCTAGGGTACGAGTGAGGCGTGTGATTCGGGGTACCCAGCTGGGCTACATTGATTCGCGAATCGCCGATTGTTTCGGTAACGACTTGGCTATGGTCTAGCACCGTAGTAAGAAGTGGAATATGGAAGATGGAATTAAGATGGATCTCGATCTGCTCAACCCTTGCTTGAAAGTAGAACAGGTGCTTACATAGAAATGTTAGGTAATGAGTTTAAAAGATGGCTAATAATATGAAAATAAGGATACATATTTAGTAATGCTTCTTGCAAATACAATCAACCCACAAGCTAGATAGCCTTGCATATCCCTTGGAGTCTTTTATTTCCTCCCCGACGGTAAGTCTTGCGGAGTACAATTGAGTACTCAGGGTTTGTTCTACCCTGTTGCAGGTGACAGATGCTGCTTAAGCTGATTATGTGTGTGGAAACCTCCTGGTGGGCTCAGAGAGGATTTCCTTTACGATGCGGACATAGAGTTTATTTGTAACCTTCATCAAAAATATTTTTACAAAAGAAAGAATCACCTTTACCTTTCAGCTGATGAATACAAATATTATTATGTTAATATTTAACTTGTCTTATTCTGCAGATAATTGATTAAGATAATATACTGATGTTGTAATTAATGTGATGTAAGAAATGGCTAAAACTGTTGTAAGCTTTACTCTCTCATTTATGATCCGGGTTGTAAAATGTGGATTGTTTCGAGTTCTCCTTCGGGTGTGCTCGATGTAATCGTTTGATTTAGTACACTTTGGAGGTACTTAGTGTCTAGAGGAAGACAAGTACTTTGAAAGTGTATTATTTTAGGCGGTTCTGCCACAGCTAGCTAGCAACCACTACTACTAGCCCGGCTTGATCGCCCAGACTGAACTAAACTGTCTGTTAATTTTGAGATCAGGAGTTCCAGAGTTCAGACTCACATGATGCTGCTCCCATTCCCCAGCCCTTGCGTTCTTTTTCACATGTCGTAGTGAATCTAAAAACATAAACCATGTAATAAGATGTATATTTTTATATTAGATTTCAATATGAAAAATACCTTCATAATATATAATTTGTAGGTTGTAAAACTATGGCCGTGTTCAGCTTGTCTTATGCAGGCAGATTTCGGCTTATCACACCTCACAGAATACTACTGAATCAACCGAAATTTGCCGGCTTATCCACCAACTGAATGGGACCAAGGTTTTGTCAAAAAAAGATGGTCAAAGATAGTATTATTTGGCTCAAGACAAACCAAATGTGCATTGAGAGAGAGAGAGAGAGGAGCTTATCACAAGCTCCATCCCTAGATGCCGTTGTAAATGTTTTGACGATCTGTCAACTGAGTAATGAATCCGCCAAGTTCAAAAAAATGTATACCGGTGATGTGCCACAAATCTGCATGGTAGCTGACTAGCTGTTTTCAATAGCAGGTGCGTACATGTGTCAACCCACAATTGTCATCCACATCATCATGCTGTCATCAGCACCTGCCAAAATATCTGCAGCAGATACGCAGCTTGTTTCTTTGGTTAACCGCGCCAGTTGGACAACACAGAAAGGATAACATTAACAAATGATCCTCGGTACTAATACTGAAGACGATGGAGATGCTTAACCTGAAGAAATTGCCAAAGCCTGCTGGCACCATCGCGTTTGCTGCTGGTGCCATGACAAATCATTCTATTGTGTCTATTGCTTTACTAGATAGAAGTGATAAAATAAGCTCACGCTTACCCAAAGGGCCTTTAAACAACGAAATAAATCAGAAAAAATTAAAATTAAGTTACAAGAAATTAGTTCGATCTCCATATGTATTATTATAAAAGATTTTTTTTAAAAAAAATCACAGATTCAAGGACAGGTAGAACAAGTATAGAAAAATAAACTATATAAATTAGTCAACGTCACAACTATGGTGGTATTACGTATACATGCATGCGCAAGATGCGAGTTGGACATCGATGTCCATGAAAAATCATAGAAAACCACTTTCAATCCATACAAGACTTTTTTTTGGGCACCCTGACAGGACTATTTACAAAAACATAAGCTGGGTGACAGAGAAGCAGCAGAGGTTTCATTATCTCATTAGAGTGCGAAGCTGAACGGCGAAACATAATGCGAAGCATGGCATGGATGATTAGGTCATTGAGAAAGGTGACAGAACAGAATCATGTTATCGTAGTCAAGCCCAGCAGACGGGTAGTAGCGAGCTAGATCGTCACCTGATAGATATGCTCACGTCCACCCCAATCAGCCACGCCACTGCCCACTAGCGTGAGAACGACTTCACCTCACCTGCAGGCCGAGATGATCCAGCTCCAGCTCCCCAGCCGATAGGCACACAAGGCCGCTTTACAGGCTCACACATCTTCTTCAGCCTTCATGCGTTGCGCGTTCGCGTGCCCACTCCCCACAGGCCACAGCTCGCTTGCCTTTGACTGACTAAGATAGCAGTCGATAGTTGTGTCCCTTTTGCTTTTGAAAAGCAATGATCGACAGCGGAACATCGACCTAAACAAGCAACCTGAATGTTTTCCGGGCTGTCTTGTCCACTTTTGTCGATAAACAATTATATCAGAAACGGAAAAAATTACGAAAGGCAGTAAACCTTAAACCACATAGAAAAAGATGTAGTAGAATTTTTCAACATATTTGCAAAAAACATAAAAATCAATCAATTAATTAATTAATAATAAATAATATAGATAGACACTCATCACTCCGCTCTATCTCTCTTCTGTATCCACACAAACGTACAATACGAGCGTGCCGTATTTAAAAGCCAAATCAAAACTTGGTGATAATGGCATATTAAAGAAAAACACTGCCACCCTACGTCAAAAGATCGCGCGAAATCGTACCTACTACGAACCCGAGACACGCAGCGACCACATCCGCACCTCGCCGTCGAAGCTCGCGCTGCACACCTTCCACTTCTCCTCGTCGCCGCCGCCGTCACCGCCTGCCCTGGCCCCCTTCTGGACCGACAACGACACAGGCGCCGCCGCGACGGACCTGACGGCAGTGTCGTGGCCGTCGATCACGGCGACGCACGCGTACCCCCTGCCGTCGGCGGCGCGGCGCCAGGCGCGCACCGTCTGGTCCGCGGACCCGCTGACGACGAGCCCGCCCGGCGCGCACGCGACGGAGAGCACGGCCCTGTGGTGGCCCCGGAGGGCCCCCACCGCGGCCATGTGGCTCGCGCTGTCCTCCCGCTCCCACACCACGACGCACCGGTCGTTGCCGCCCGAGTAGAGCGCCTGGCCCCCGCACCCGACAGCCAGCGCGTTCACCGCCGCCGTGTGCCGGGACAGCGTGGCCACCAGGTGGTAAGCGTGGTGCTTCTTGCCGCCGAGCGCGCGCCGGGACGGCGGCGGCGGTTTGTCCGTGCGGGGCGCCCACACGCGGACGCGCTTGTCGGCGGAGGCCGTGTACACGGTGCCGTCGGGCGCCACGGCGACGGCGTTCACGGCGTCGTCGTGCGCCGGCAGCGACTGCAGGCACCGCAGCGACGGGAGCGCCCACACCTTGAGCGTCCTGTCCCAGGACACGGAGAAGAGGAGGCGCCCGTCGGCCGACGCCGCGACGCCCGACACGGCGTCGGCGTGCTCGATCCAGAGCCGGCGGTGGTGGCGCCGGACCGTCACGTGGTTGGACGGGACCGGGAACCGGCGGAGGCGATCGGAGACCGTGGGGAGCGCCGCGGCCAGGCGGAGCCTGCCCGGCGAGCGCGAGGACACCCGCCACAGGCGTAGCCGCCCGTCCTGGTGCCCCGTCACCGTCACGGCGCATCCGCCGCCGTGGAGGTGCGCCACGCACTTGACCGAGCCCGCGGTCACGGCGTCGTCCGCGGCGTCGGAGGTGGAGGTCGCCTCCAGCGTCGACAGGTCGTGGATCGCCACGCACGCCGGCCGCGCCACCACGACGAGGCCTCCGCCGCCGTGGAGGGACTCACCAACCGCCGCCGCCGCTGACGCGACGACGGCGGCGGCGGACGACGACGCGGACGGAGGGAGAAGCGTGGTGAGGTGGGCGAAGGACGCGGCGAGGCTGGCAGCGCTGGTCGCCGAAGAGAGCGACGGGAGCGACGGGAGGGACGTCGAGGACGACGACGCCTCCGACACGGCCGCCGCCGCCGCGGACGACGTCGAGACGGTCGACGAGGACGACGACACCGCTTTGCCCAGCTTGCTGCTGCTGCTACCGCTGCTGTTGCCGTTCCCGTCCCCGTCCCGGTCGCCGCCGGTGCCGGTGCTCGTCGCCATGCAGAGGCGCGGAAGAAGCTGCATTTGGAGCGTGACGGGTCACCACCACTTGTCTTGGTGGGCTATACTCTGCCCGTGGCTGGCACAGCTCGAGACCTCGAGACGAATGACGGGTCAGCCGCGGCTGCTCGACGGCAACGCGAGTCTATTTGTACACGGCGCGGGGGGGCCGGGACCGGGCATCCGACGGCCCGGCACGTGTGCGAGGAATCCTTGGACGGTCGAGATCGGCCCTGATGTGACCCGTCGGCACGCGGTCGGGACAAGGTGTCGGGGGCTGGAAGCGGGTGTCCGGAGCGGGTGACGGCGACGGTGAAGGCGCTGGCTGTGAGTCGCTGCCGTGTCAATGTGCGACGTGATGAACGGGTGTGTGTGGGCGCTTCCTTCAGGTCCCGATCAGGCTGACAGCAAAGATCCCGACTTGATGAATCTTGCAGCGATTTACTGACAGCAAAGATCTGTGAATTTGTGCTTCGCAGAGTCGCAAACAACAGTGGTTTCAGATCTCAGTTTTGGCCAGCGACAGTAACTGATTTCATCAGATTTCAAATGTGTCAATAAACAATCATGCATGTTCCCAGTCAGCGGTTTAATTTGCGTCCCGTGTCTCCCGCTTAAAACGGCGAAAGTCTGTAAATCCTCGGTACTTGAAATGCACTCCGTACATGTCTAGATAGCTAGCGAAGCTAGTCGCAATTGTAAAAAGATTGTAACGCATGGGCGAGACATTTCGGCTTTCTGTTTTCTTCTCCTCCTCCTTTTCGGCAGCACTTTCTTGGCCTTTTTGTGAGTAAAGTATTTCTGAATTTTTATCAAATGCAAGGATGCAGCTCAATGGGATTTGTGGTCAGCAGATAGTAGTATGCAACACCAGTTCAGTCGTGTGTGTGTATGATGGAACAAGCACTAAGCTAATGCTCACTCACTTTGCATGGTATTGTAGCCGCAAGTAGTATGTAGCAGCAGTAAAATATTTGCCGCCAAAGTGCAAACTAAATAACTAGCGTTTCAATTAAAAAGAGCACCGTTATGATCTAGCATGTTCAGAGAAAAGCTAGCAACAGATTTGGAGAATAAAATCTTGCAAAGCGACGCCCCCCAAAATGGTGGAGGTTAGAAACAAACTTTCTCGAAAAAAAAAAAGTTTTGAGGACAAACTGCTCTTTTGTGCTTACGATTCGAACGAACAGAGACAAAATTGCAGCCTAGTGTTGCGTCCTGCCGCAAAAACTAGCTATTGTCCTGAAAGTAAAACAAGCATTACGACGACAGACATTCAGATTCCACCAAGAGATATATGACGCGTGGCTCCAATACACACAGTGCTTGCACGTTCCCAAAAGCAAAGGATTTCTTTGATCCAATCCCAGCACGTTCTGCCCAACAGCATTGGATTGATTAATTAGGGAAAGATTAGGCTCCAACATGCATGTAATAATGGGAGAAAAAGCTAAGACGACAGCGACAAATCTCAGCTAAAATATGATGAGTGAGTGAATATGATGTATCTCCCTCCCATCACGTCTCAGAAAAGGCAGGTGTGTGAGGATCATGGGCCATGCTCCAATCTCTGCGTGTTCCCCAACTTAACTACTATACGATCGGAGCGCTCCACTTAATCTTAGGCAAACAAAGGTTAAATTTAACAGGATTTAATTTGGGCAGGCCGCTTTTGAGTGCTGCTTTTGCGCGCACCCTCTTGCTCTTGGTCCCCGGCCACCTCTGTAACCGCCATAGCTAGAATACAATTGCATATGTTAGGTTTAGCGTTAGTCTTTGCATCATTCAGCTCGGATCTCAAAATGTTCGGCGTGTGCAAAGAAAATTAGTCAACTTGTGAAGCAAGCCGGCCGGCCAGGAATGCTGCGAGGGTGCAAGGAATATCATGGCGCCAGCCTTGTTGTTTTGAGTGGAGAAGCGGCAAAGAATATGTGTTATCTATGTTATATACCCTTGGCCTACACTTCCTATGTCACACTACTGCAACTTTTTCTTTGAGAAATGCTAAACTACACATAGTGTTCAACATTTGATTTCTCTACCGCCTCCTGCCCTCCACCCACGCGCTTCACCTTCCTCCACCGCCGTCGCTATCCTATCCACACACACGTGCCCGCACCCTGTGTTCGTGCCGAAGAGGAGCCGCCTAGGGTTCCGGCGAGGAGATCGCCAGCGTCGGAGACAGAACGAGCTCACCGGTGCTAGGGTTCTGCATCCTCTCTCTCTCTCTCTCTCTTCTCTCTCTCTCTCTCTCTCTCTCTCTCTCTCTCTCTCTCTCTCTCCAATTCCGACAGGCTTAATTAGAAAGGGGTTCAGGGGAGATAGGCCGACTAGGCGGTGGAGATGGTGGCAAGAAGTATTAGGGGCATTGGTGGCGGTGAAGGCAACAAGCTTAATTAGAAGGGGCTTCGGGGGAGGCAGGCCGGACAAGAGGTGGAGATGGTGACAAGAAGGTTTAGGGCATTGGTGGCGGTGAAGACAGCTAGGCTAGGTCAAGGCAGAGGTGCCCATGGCCGGAGCTCACCGCGAAGCCAAAGATCCGAGAGAGAGTTTAAGAATGTCATAGTGTTATGTAAGGATATCCATGTCCATGTTATGATATATATGAACTAAAAGTTGGAATCATGCAAGTGAGAAGTTGTCTAAGAGCAAAGTAAATTCTAAGACATTTTGGTCTATCGATTTTACTATGCATCTAGTCTAGACATAAATGTATATTTTTTTGAGGGCCGACATAAATGTATATTTAGATGTATAACAAAATCTATATATCCACGCATGCTTAAATATCTTGTAATTTGGAATGGATGGATCGGAGTAGCTCACATTGAGATCGTACTAGGTGCTGATGGAAAGAATATCGGACATATAATAATCGAAGATTACTGATTACACGACGTTTGACTAGCGCCAACCTGATCAGTCATCGCGAGCGTTTCAGCAATGCAGGCTTATTATAAAGATCCACTTGCGTACGTACGTACGTACTATATATACGTGGAGCAGGTCCCAGCGGCGCTGAGCAAGTGGCCACTCTTGTTGTATGCTAACATCGGTTTCAAGCGACATTTGCAGGTAGTACACAAGTAGTAACATATACATAGAGCGAACCATGTCTATTGTCCCGGTCAACATAAAACGGTCGTAACAACGGCGACGTGCTCGATCGATCGACGCTGAAATATGTATATACTCGTATATACTCCGTATGTAGCACTGCCCGATCGTTAGACAAAAGACACAGGTGGTGTTTCTGACTGACGAAAGGGGTTTTAGGTTCGTAATGTACTATGAATCGCGCGAGCGTGACGTAAGCAGCCGCCACCGTTGATGCTGACCGTCTGCTGAGCCAGGGAATTATGCCCACGCCGCAGGGACGCAGACCTGGAAAGCCCGGGCCTGGAAAGCCCGAAGCGATGCTTTAATGGTCCTTTTTTTTAAGAGCACGCCGTTAAGCACGTTTTTCATTAAGGAGGAGTAGAGTTAAAAACAAGTACAAACAGGTAACGAAGGCGTTACCAACCCCTAGACTACTGGATCTTAAGCAAGACATTACATGGCTGAAACAACTAGCTTTACACCCAAGGAATCACCAACTACAGCTGCGACGCTCACGCAAGAAGAGCAGCAACCCCTTTGTTCCCCGCCGTGCTCCACAGCCGAGCCTCATCTCTGATGCGCGCAGCAAGAACCGGACGCGTCGAAGTGAGCCGCTGGAACGTCCTCGCATTGCGCTCCTTCCAGAGCAGCCAGCCGACGAGCATAAACATGGAGTCAAAGCCCCGGCGGAGCGACTTGGGCACCAGTTTCCTGATGCGCACCCACCAAAGAACAGCAGACTCGCCCCGGAGATCGAAATCCACCTGCAACCGGAGAGCAAGAAGACACAAGTGCCAAACCTCACGGCTCAAACTGCAACCCAATAGGATGTGATCCATCGTTTCCGCTTCTTGGTCGCAGAAGATACAGGCGTTGGAGTCCTGTAGACCATGGCGGAAGCGACGATCCCCAGTCCAGCACCGTCCATGCATGGTGAGCCAGAAGAAGAAACGAACTCTCGGCGGAGCAGCCGTCTTCGAGATCAGCTTGGCCCCAAACACCGGTGAAGAACCCAGGAACATGGCACCATACGCAGATGTTGAAGAGTAAGTGTGTTCCGGAGTGAGGCTCCAAACAAACGTGTCTGGGACATTAGAGAGTTGCACCCCCTCAGTTAGATCACAAATTTGCGCAATATCCATTAGCATCTGCAGTGAAGAATGACCCCCAATGTGCAAAACCCACGCATCAGCAGGCAAGGCCTCGGCCACCGTTGCCCTCCTCCTGCGCTTGCTCACAGCCGCAAAGGCAGTAGGCGCACCGTGGTCCTCAGCAGTGGCGGATCCAGCCAGGGGGCTGGGGGGGCTGCAGCCCCGCCTAAAACTTGATTTAACCCTATAATTATTGTAGCAAAATCATAAAATTACCATTAAATCTTCATATAAATTAACATCTCCATTGTTTTAGCCCCTCCTTATCTCTAATCTTGGATCCGCCACTGGTCCTCAGTGCTCACTCCACCACATCGATCGTTCACAGCAAGCTCTGACGAGCGAAAGGGCGATCGGCACGGTGGAGTGGTAGAGCAAGTCAGGGGCCTGCTCTGCTGTACCGAGAACTACTCTTCGATGCAGGTTTTGTGTACATGGGGACAAATTGCTCAAATTAATTGGGAATCATCGAAAGAGAAAAGGGTCGGAAAATGTGGCCTCCTCGTACGGTCTCTAGCTACCCGATGGCTGTCGATATCATTGTGTTGGGTGAATGGGTGTGATAAATCAGTCAGAGGACATATATGCTGTCCAGGTGGCGAACGCAGCGTGCAGGCAGTACTAGTAGGTCAAGGACTGCGTCGAGTATAGCCAGGGGCCTAAAATCCCTTTCCATGAAGAATGTCAACCCGCCGCGCCGCACGGCACATGTTCGTGTTCCTGCCCGTGCTCATCGATCACGATCATGTCGTACGATGAGGCGGCCCCGGCACCCGAAGCAGAGAACACCTGGCCTCGCCTCGTTGTCGTTGGCGACGCCCGAATTGGGCCCGAGTAACGCGTCGCTTTCTCGCGCCGTCTACCGTGTTTTGCTCTCTTGCTGCATCGTGTCGATCGTGCCTGCGTCTGCCCCTGCTGCGGTTGGCCGTACCGTAAAGCGCCCGTGGTGCGGATGATGATTGGACTAGTGAGCGCGTTTGGTCCCGCTGATTGCAAGTTGATACACTGACATCGGTGTCACGCCGCATATGCGAGATACACGCACGCTCCTTATGTAGGCGCGGACCAATTCAGACACCGATGCAGAAAACCCAAAGCAGAGCAGAGCAACAGACCCCGATCGAAGGCGACACGATGGACATCCGGTGAGTGCGCGCGCGAGAAGGCGACCTGCACACAAGTTCCGTGAACACGATTGACGCGCGTATAGACACGTGTATTTTCAAATATTAATTGCAGCTGCTAGCTAGCCAGTAGTAGCACAAAGCGAGAGTCTCAAAATGCGGTGGATTTTCTCGTACTAGAATCCAACGACGGACGTCGACATCATCGCGTTCGGTGCGATTTTGTTGCCTTCGCCGGCGGCGACCATCATAGACGCTCGGTGCGGCCAGCGGCCAGGTGGCGGCCTCGCAGGCGGTAGGTTAAGAGCCGCATCGATCATCAGTAGGGACCCGGACGAGACTTGTAGTACGATGAAGCAACCGGCCAACAAAAGGCTACTCTAGCTCCATTGCTGGCCGGTGGCCGGTGGTGCTAGCTAGCCCGGCAGCTCCGAGTGTTCGATCGAGTGCGGCTGCACTGCTGCCAGGCCCAGGCACATGCAGACATGGGCTCCGCCACGAAGCCTCTCGGTACTGGGCTAAATCAGTGTTGAGATGCTAGATTTGATGCAATTGTATTAAATTTTGACACAATAGGCCTAAGTACTACACAATCTTGCTTAAGACAAATCATACTCACCCCGTGCTGCAGCCCGGGCAGCACGGGCCGTAGATCCGCCGGAGATTGCAACATGCAGACATTGCAGACATTGCAACACCGCCGGAGGAGTGTTTAGTGATCACGCTGGATGTCGTCTCCGAAAAGAAGAGGATGGACCCTGAAATGGGAAAAAAGCTAGCGGCGTGGTTCTCAACTGCTCGACAGATCGAGTCGTCTAAGGGTCCGGCCTAATTGCCAGTGCTTTCTTCGTCCCCTACCATAATCTAGAGTGAGTTTCTTGTCTGTCTGGCTACTGAGTTTCCAAAGAGAATTGACGCCGGCAACGACGGCAAGCGAGAAGGCGCCTCTGTCCCTTCGTCAGCGACTCAGCGTGGCATGCCATTGCCATTGCCACTTGCCCATAGCCCAGCCCATACCGTAGTAGCTGTGACCTGCTTGTCATCACCGCACGAGGCGACGATAGAAGATGCGTAGACGAGGACGACTGTCCCAGACGTGATGGTATCCAGATTCTAGAAGAGGCGGATTTCCATTTCTCCAGAGTGACTTTCACGCGCCCTCGTTACAAGGCCCATGGCAGCGCCTTTTGCGCGCGCAGTACAAAAACGGGCCGGGACGAGCGGCCTGGAGACTTTGATCGGTGCAAAGCAAGGGATGGGCCTCCACCGCCGTTCCTGTGACCGTCACTAGCCCTACCGGCCACACCCATGCGTGATGCATCCCGACCGCACTAGCAGTGCCCGCCCTGACGCGGTACCTGCGCGGCGCTGAGGCTGTCGCTCCTCGTCTCGAGCTCGGCCGCTTCCGATTCCTACTCGAGTAGACTTCATTTTCTTTTTCTGTTTGTGTGACTGACGTGATAGAAAAGCGAAACCGACTAGAATTCCTAGTTATCGTATCGTCGTTTCGGATCCGGACGGATCACGCATTGTTGGATATACATGTAAATCTATCGCTGCTTGCGTTATTTTGGGCTCGATTCGCAAGCATACGCCATCGTCCTTACTCAAGTAGATCTGAGAGTCGAGGCTGCTCAGAAAGGAGAGAGCCAGAGAGGCCAGGCCAGGCCAGGCGGGCCAATGGAACGTCACGGGGAATCGCTTTCGCATGCGCATGAAGCCGACGCGAAGAAGATGCAGTCACGTCCAATCGTGAAGACGCAAGAGGAGGGGGGTGCTGGCGCGGGCGCGGGCGCTGGAGCCGCCGCCGCCTGCTACAGGTTGTGGAAGCATCGTCCACCGGCTCGCGTGTTGCTTGGGCTCGCCTGCTTGCTGATCTCAGAGTGGATATGGCCCTATTCAGAACCTGAAAGTATTCACGGGCGCTTTAGTTACCTTGTCGGCCAACTTGTAACCCTGCTGCACTATGTCCTGCTCGCTGTCGGGGTCGAGATTGGAGCGCACCGTCTCGCAGATCATTATGGATTCTGACTTAGAGGTTGTTATAGATTACTATGGATTCTGACCTGGAGATTGTTATTATTATCATCTAAGAGGAGATTTTCAGGTTTTATATTAATTCTCTTACTAAACCATGTGAATTGTAAAAATCTAGAAACAACTGGTGTTATGGATGCTCTGCGCATGATGGTGTCAAATTAGAACCCTTTCCATTCCAAATTATAGTTCATTTTGATTTTAACATAGCAAAACGCATGCACTAAAAAGTCAAAATGAACTACAATTTGGAATGGAGGGAGTAGTTATTTGCACTAATAGTTTACTATACAAAATAATTTACTATAATATAAAACTATAAAAGTAGTTAAGTAGTCAACTAGACTGAATTTATCATAGTACCTTAGTAAATTAAACTGCCGAGTGACGGAATTGACCCATATCTTCTCCTCGGCGAGAAGATGTTTTACCGCTGAAACTAACGCTTGCTACATTGAACTATGCTTGCTTTGGCCTATATTTTATAGGGTATATATCCACTTGGGTCGACCGACGGTTTTATTTTCTATTAGAGTTTACTTTGTATTGGTTGTCTATAAATCAATCAGTATTCGTGATGGAATTTTCATAATAAGGAAAGAGAAGAGGTGATAATTCGGAAGAACAATAGCATTTTAATGTGTACAAATGTCTGAATTATTTCATTGTACGTGTGCTTATAAAATAACTCTCAGTTGGGCAAAAATTAAAAAGAATAAGTTAAGAGACCCTAAACATTCTAAGATCATTTTTTTGTGTGTGAAAGAGTAAAAAAAAATGGAATTTGGAGGGGAACTAAACAAGGCACAAAACTCTTTTTTTTATGTGTAATTGAATTGATAGAAAAGCGAAACCAAACCAGACTAGATTTCGGTTCGGATCCGGACTAATCACGCATTGGGTACATAAATCTATCGCTCCTTGATTTTGGGCTCAGGTTAGCAAACACAAAACTCGTCTTTTTACTCGAGTAGACTTGAGTCTCGAGACTGCTCAGGGAAGGAGAGAGCCAGAGAGGCCGACTGCTCAGGGAAGGAGAGAGCCAGAGAGGCCAGGAGGGCCAATGGAACATCACGGGGAGTCGCAAGCGCACGAAGCACGCAGCGACCGTTGCGCGGTAGATGATGTGGAGACCCTGCAGATGGCCGACGCGAAGAAGATGCAGTCACGTCCAGAGGAGGGGGATGCGTGCGCGGGCGCCGCCGCGTGCTACCGGTTGTGGAAGCATTGGCCACCGGCTCCCGTGTGGTTTTGGCTGGCGTGCTTGCTGATGTCAGAGTGGAGCTGGATGTATTCAGAACGTGAAATTATTCAGCGAGATTTTAGCTACCTTGTTGCCGAACTTATAACCCTGTTGCACTATGTCTTGCTCGCCATTGGGGTCGAGATCGGAGTGCATCGTCTCGACGATTATTATGGATCCTAACTTGGAGGTTGTTATTGTTGCCATCTACTGTATGAAGCAGGGAGAAAAAGCGGACATTTTTATGTTTTATGTTAATTCTCTTACTAGACCATGTTGATTGTAAAAATCAGAAACTGCTAATGTTATGGATGCTCTATGCGTGATGGTGGCAAATTAGTAAGTATAGTACTGTAACAACGTATACATGCCTGCTTGATCCATGTTACTTTAGTTATACACCTGTACTATTCAGTACATCCGGTAAAGTTATAATCAAAAGATGAATCAAATGATGTCAGTTTAATGAAACAAAGCATATAAAGAGAGAGAACTGGACAAGGCTAGAAGGGTATAGGCCAGTAGTCCTACGAAACAGAACAAACGTGGTACTTCCTCTGTCACTTTTTAATTATGTTGGCAATTATATGTTAAAAAATATTAATATTTATAATACACAATTGCTATCATTAGAAAGATCTTTGAATCTAGTTTTTTAACAAATTTATTTGGAGATATAAATGTTATACATATTTTCTACAAATCAAGTCAAACTTATTCTCTTAACTCATTCTTTTATTTTTTTTGCCAATCAGAGCATTATTTCCCAAGCACACATACAATGTTTTTATACACATTAAGATGCTATTGTTCTTCCAAATTATCGCCTCTTCTCTCTCATTATTATGAAAACTTTATTGCCATTAGAATATTGATTTATAGACAACTAATAAAAAGAATTCTCTAATAGAAAATAAAACGGTCAGCCCAGACATAGACGGTCAACCCAGATGGATATATACCCTATAAAATATAGGCTAAAGCAAGCATAGTTCAAGGTGGCGAGCATTAGTTTCTGTGGTACAACATCGATCTCCTCAGCAAGGAGAAGATATGTGCCAATTTTGTCGCTCGCCAGTTTAATCTACTAAGGTGCTACGATAAATTCAGTCTAGTTGACTACTTAACTACTTATGTTATAGTAAATTATTTAATATAATAAACTATTAGGGTAATCCCAATGTAAGACTCTATTGTAAAGTCCAAGACTATTTATTATCCTCTTATTTATTGTACTTTGCTGATGTGGCGGTATATTTACCTCGAAGATTGTGGACTTGGAGTCTAAATAAGACTTGGAGTATTGGTTTTTCTACCTCTCTCTTCAATAAATATAGTGCCACATCAGCAAAACACAATAAATAGGAGGGTAATAAATACTCTTTGACACTATGGTAGAGTCTGCACTGTGAATGCCCTTAGCATAAATGACTACATAACTACTTATATTGAATTACTATTTAATACTAAATTAATTAGTTACTTCCTCCGTCCTAGAATAAAGAGCATTTCTAGCCTTTGAGAGTTGTCCCTAAATATAGTGCATTTGGGGAACAAGAAGATAACATTTACCTAAACAGTAGTACGTGATTATATTTTGCAAGTAAGGTAACTCATTTGCCTGCCATATTTTGTATAAAGACAAAGAAATAATAAATTAGAAAGGTAAGTAAGGGGTACATGCGTCTATTGTCATCTCTCTTATTTTGTCTTAGAATACTAGAATGCACTATAATTTAGGACAGAGGGAGTATGAGTCTAGTACTATACCCTTTTCTATCTTGTCCTTAGACATGCAGCTGTCCATGAAAAAATCATTTGTAAGGACGGTTCGTAAACATTTGCCTTTGTTTAGGAGTAGTTGCTCTATGACAACAGCCCCTAAAACATATTTCTAGATGTGCTTGCCTTAGTATAATTGCTCCTAGAACCACATTTTAGTGACAGTTATGATAACGCAACCACATCTAATAAAAAACATTTTTTAGGATTATTGAATTAAATGAATCACTTGCACTTGAAAATCTATTTCCATGACCAGTTTTTGGTTTAAACTGAACTGCTACCGGAAATCCATTTTGAATTTTTAAACTTTCCCGCCATATTTTAAATCTCGGTTCCCTTGAAATTGAAATTTTAGACTGTATTCCATTTTGTTCAAAATAACATGAGAATAAATATATGCACACATTCAAGTACTAGTTAATACGCACACAATTTACAAACTATTAACATTGTGATTAATGTTAATAAAAATGAGAAAGGCATAACAATTGAAGTGTAAAGAGCCTCATGCTTAGGGTATTTTGCATACCACAAAATCCGATCATATAGAATAGCTCTTCTCGTTGATCACCTCACACATTTAAAACTTCCAGAATTCAAATTTCTTGAAATTTCTCTTGGTCAACTAAAGCATAGGGAACAAACATTGTGTATGAAAAATATTTTTGGACCGAAGTCAGTAAGGAAAACCCCAGCCTAATTATTAAATTTTCTGATAATGCAGACCTGTTTAAATTCGCTTTCATGGGGAGTCGAACTCAGGTCTGCTAGGTGCTACTCAGGTGTTCTAACCACTAGGCTAGAGGCCCTTTCGCATTTATGGAAAATATTGAAAAAAAAGAGGAGGTCCAAATTAATGATCATATATATGCGTGTAAAGTTATTCAATTCTTTACTTTTCTGGGTTACTATAGTAGACCCTGTTTGTTCCAAGACAAACTCCAACAGTTTGGCAAACATTACTTGGCAAATCTCTAGTTTTGCCAAGTCTAAAACCCATTTGCCAAGTGAAAAAATAGCCCTTCTTTAACAGTTTGCTATTTTGGGCTTGGCAAATTGAAAATTAGTGGTCCACATGTCTTAATTTTTTGTGGGGACGCATACAGCATGGTGATTCCTCTTCTCTCGCGTGAAGGAGATGGCGCATGCACCATTTGCCAAGCGTTCTCATGCGCGCATATTTGCGCCGGGAAGGCCTCTTTTTGCCAAGCTTGCCAATTTGCCAAGTGTTTTTGCCAAGTTGTTGGAGGAGGTTTTTTATAGGTTTTGCCAAAAATCCTAATTTGCCAAGTGATTTTGCCAAACTGTTGGAGTTGCTCATACATAGTACCCACCAAGCATGCTTCCAACAGGTTGGTTCACACACTTCAAACCAATGACATGCAAAAAAAACGATATTTTCAAGTGCGTTGTTATTATATCTAATCAATATGCCCAATATTTGAGTACTAAATGATCATACGCATTGACATAGAACGGCATTCATATTCTTTGGCTTTCTCATTATGATATAATCTACATCTTATGTACCCTTGGATTTCTTTTATATTAGATTAGATGCATACATAGTTTGTATGATATAATCTATAGAATAGTTATTGGTCAAGGTCAAAAAAAATATTCGAATCTTAGTTAAGTGTCTGAAAAAAGAAGCGACTACAAAAATACTACTAGGCCCACGAACATTCTGATGATGAGGTGAAGTCAGCTCGATGATTCCCATCGAATTCACAGGTAGGTGAGACGAGGTGGCACAGCATCAACATATGTTCTCGTCTGTTCTTCCAGATAGGTTCGGTTTGTCCGTATCGCCCGGGACAAGAACATTGGGCACCGAAGCTTTCCATCCGGGCGCGGAGGAATAAGCCTGGAGACCCGATCGATGACACGTCCCCTTCCGGCTTCGCATATTCCGCACCTGAAAACCTCCGCGCGACTCCAGACTAGGTGACAAGAGGCTCCCCTGATCACGACGCCATTGGAGCATGCAGCCTGCAGTGGCAGTCAGTGGATCGTTAGCTGTTTCCATCAGATAGCATCGTCTCCATCACCCCGATCTCACCGATCACTAACTGTTAAGCATAGGTTGTCCACTTCACATTCACACGCAGGTACCAACCGTACCATCGAGGACTGAGCTGACTGGTGAGCGAGTCTGGTCGGCGCTCGATCGGCCGGTAGGCTCGATGGCGGCGGCCGGCAGGGAGAAGGCCTCGTTCCTGGAGCTGGTCCGCTACGCCGACGCGCGGGACCGGTGCCTCGTGGCGCTGGGCGTGCTGGGCAGCATCGGCGACGGCATGATGCAGCCGCTCGCCATGCTCGTGCTCGGCGACATCGTCAACAGCTACGGCGGCGCCGGCACCGCCGCCGACAGTGCCTTCAGATCCATCTCCGCCGACAAGGTAAATTCTTTCTCAGCCACCAACGTACGTTCCCCTGTCACATTTGCCCGCACGGGCAGCCGTCTGAACGTTGCACACTTGCTGCAGTTCGCGCTTCGGTTGCTGTACGTCGCGGTTGCCGTCGGCGCCTGCTCTTTCCTAGGTGAGTACCGAGCAGCAAACTGGTAGCAGTTTCCAGTTTTTTGCCTATTGACGCTGTCAAGATGTTTGTAGAGGCGCTGTGCTGGACGCAGACCGCGGAGCGTCAGGCGTCCAGGATGAGGCGGCTGTACCTGGAGGCCGTGCTGCGGCAGCCGGTGGAGTTCTTCGACACATCCGGGCCGTCGTCCGCCTCGCAGTCGCAGGCCACCACGTTCCGGGTCATCTCCACCATCTCCGACGACGCCGACACCATCCAGGAATTCCTCGCCGAGAAGGTCTCTCCATCTCTCCTTGCACGCATTGCCTGCCGTGCCGGGCCGCTTAATCAATCTCTCCTTATCCATGTTTCATCAGCTGCCCAACATGCTGGCGAACATGACGCTCTTCTTCGGCGCGCTGGTGGTGTCCTTCGTCTTCGCGTGGCGGCTGGCTCTGGCGGGCCTCCCATTCGCGCTCCTCTTCGTGGTCCCGAGCTTGGTCCTGGGCAAGCGCCTGGCGGCGGCGGCGGGGGAGGCGCGCGCGGCGTACGACGAGGCAGGGGGCGTCGCCGAGCAGGCCGTGTCGTCCATCCGCACCGTGGCGTCGTACCGCGGGGAGGCGCGGACGCAGGAGCGGTTCGGGCGTGCCCTGGCCCGGAGCACGGCGCTCGGCATCAAGCAGGGGCTCATCAAGGGCGCCGTCATCGGGAGCCTCGGGATCATGTACGCCGTCTGGTCCTTCATGGCCTGGATCGGGAGCGTCCTCGTCATCCATTTCCACGCGCAGGGCGGCCACGTCTTCGTCGCCTCCATCTGCATCGTCTTGGCCGGGATGTCCATCATGGTGGTTCTGCCAAACCTGCGTTACTTCGTCGACGCGGCGACGGCGGCGGCACGGATGCGCGAGATGATCGACAGGCTGCAGCCTCTCGAGACGGAGGGCAAGAAGGGCGCCACGCTTGAGACCATCAAAGGCCAGATCACGTTCTGGGACGTGCGTTTCACGTACCCGTCCAGGCCGGACACGCGGGTGCTCGACGGCCTGAGCCTCGCCATCCCTGCGGGCGCCACCGTCGGCCTCGTCGGCGGGAGCGGGTCCGGCAAGTCCACCATCATCTCCTTGCTGCAGAGGTTCTACAGCCCAGACTCGGGCGAGATACTGCTGGACGGCGTCCACATTGGCACGCTCAACGTACAGTGGCTCAGGAGCCAGATTGGCCTCGTGAGCCAGGAGCCCGTGCTGTTCGCCACGTCCATCAGGGAGAACATCCTGTTCGGCAACGAGGCGGCCTCGCTGAAGCAAGTCGTCGTGGCGGCCAAGATGGCCAATGCCCACGATTTCATCACTAAATTGCCCCACGGATACGAAACCAATGTACGAAGACATTTCAAATTCTTGCCACTTGTACTAACAAGTTTGATCACCCTTCAGTAAATCAATGAAACTGCTTGAGCTTGCAGGTCGGGCAGTTTGGGACGCAGCTATCGGGAGGGCAGAAGCAGCGCATCGCCATCGCCCGGGCGCTCATCAGGGACCCCAAGATCCTGCTCCTCGACGAGGCGACCAGCGCGCTGGACTCGGAGTCGGAGCGCGCGGTGCAGGACGCGCTGGATCGGGCGTCCGTGGGCCGGACGACCATCGTCGTGGCACACCGACTCTCCACCGTCCGCAAGGCCGACATGATCGCCGTTCTCGATGCGGGTCGCGTGGTGGAGTGCGGCACGCACGACGAGCTCCTTCTCGGAACGACGGAGGCCGGCGAAGGCGGCGGCGGTGTCTACGCACGGATGGCGCTGCTGCAGAAGGCGCCCGTGCCGAGGGTTGAGGAACGCCAGCGGGTGGTGGAGGTAGAGCCGGAGAGCAGCAGGGTGTCGTTCCGTAGCGTCGAGATCATGTCGGTGCACAGCGACTTCCGCGCAAGCCCGGTGCCGTCGTTCAGGTCGATCGAACGCTCCGTGGAAATGGAAGACGACAAGCTCGATGGTCGCGCCCACGACAAGGGGCGCGGCAGAAAGGCTTCGCCTTCGCAGCTCCGCCTGCTCAAGATGAATCGGCCGGAATGGAAGCAAACTATGCTCGGATGTGCCGGCGCCATCGTCTTCGGTGCGGTGCTGCCGCTGTACTCTTACAGCCTCGGATCTTTGCCGGAGGTGTATTATCTCGGCGACGATCAACTCATCCGCTCAAAGACCAGGTACTGTGCGATGTGTCCTTCTGTGCTCGCTGATATAGATTGCAGAGTGCGAAGGCGATGTCATTGACGTTTTTCTGAACTCTGTTCTGAACAGGCTGTACTCCCTCGTCTTCTTCAGCATCGCCATCGTCTGCATCACGGCGAACATCGTGCAGCACTACAACTTCGCCGTGATGGGCGAGCGCCTGACAGAGAGCGTCCGTGCACAGATGTTCGCCAAGATCCTCTCCTTCGAGGTCGGGTGGTTCGACGAAGACGAGAACTCGAGCGCCGCGGTGTGCGCGCGGCTGGCCACGCAGGCCACCAAGGTGCGCTCCCTCGTCGGCGACCGCATGTCCCTCCTGGTGCAGGCGGCAGCCAACGCGTCGCTAGGTTTCTCTCTGGCGCTCGCCGTGTCGTGGCGGCTCGCGGTGGTGATGATGGCGATGCAGCCACTGATCATCTCGAGCTTCTACTTCAAGAAGGTGCTCATGACCGCCATGTCCAAGAAGGCCAAGAAGGCGCAGGTGCAGGGGAGCCAGCTCGCCAGCGAGGCCGTGGTGAACCACCGGACCATCACCGCGTTCTCCTCGCAGCGCCGGATGCTCCGCCTGTACGAGGCCGCGCAGGAGGTGCCGCGGAAGGACAACAGGGTGCAGTCGTGGTACTCCGGCTTCTGCCTGTCGCTGTGCCAGTTCAGCAACACGGGCAGCATGGCGCTTGCGCTGTGGTACGGAGGCAGCCTCTTGGCCAGGGGCCTCGTCACACCCACGCACATGTTCCAGGTGTTCTTCATGCTCATGACCATGGGCAGGGTCATCGCCGACGCCGGTAGCTTGACGTCCGACCTCGCAAAGGGCGGTGACGCCGTGCGTTCCATCCTCGACACGCTGGACCGTGAACCGATGATCAAGGACGACGGCGACGAAGGCAGCGAACCGAAGAAGCAGATGAAAGGCGCGATCGAGTTCAGGAACGTGCAGTTCAGCTACCCGACGCGGCCGGAGACGACCGTGCTGGACGGGTTCAGCCTCGAGATCGGCGCGGGGAAGACGGTGGCGCTCGTCGGGCCGAGCGGATCCGGCAAGTCCACGGTGATCGGCCTGATCGAGCGCTTCTACGACGTGCAGAAAGGCTTGGTGCTGATCGATGGCAGGGACATCAGGAGCTGCAGCCTGGCGCACCTCCGGTCGCACATCGCGCTCGTCAGCCAGGAGCCGACGCTGTTCTCTGGCACGGTCCGTGACAACATCATGTACGGCAACGAGCACGCCACCGAGGACGAAGTCGCTAGCGCAGCCAAGCTAGCCAACGCCCACGAGTTCATCAGGTACGTTGAGATTCTGTAGCTGGCTGTGATGTGCATGTCTTTGTTCGATTCTTCACATGAAACCTTTTGATTCTGTGCCACAGCGCGATGGAGGGCGGCTACGACGCGCGCGTCGGGGAGCGAGGGGCTCAACTGTCCGGCGGGCAGAGGCAGCGGATCGCGCTGGCACGCGCGATCATTAAGAACGCGCGGGTCCTGCTGCTGGACGAGGCGACGAGCGCGCTGGACACCGTGTCGGAGAGGCTGGTGCAGGACGCCATTGACAGGATGCTGCAGGGGAGGACGTGTGTGGTCGTGGCGCACCGCCTGTCCACGGTGCAGAAGGTCGACATGATTGCGGTGGTCAAGGGCGGCAAGGTGGTGGAGAGAGGGCGGCACGCGGAGCTCGTCGCCGCCGGGCGTGGAGGGATATACTACAACCTGATGAAGTTGCAACAGGGTACATCGCCGGGCCTTAGTCCCATGTAAACAAACTGCATTTTTGGGTGTTCTATGTATAGCAAACTAGGAAGAATGGTCGGTCAGCATGTGCAACCAATCTTGAATGATTAGTAAATGATTTTCAAATAAAAAGTTCATAAATTACAAAGTTCATCGACTACAATACATTACCTAATCATAAAAAAGTACAACACCCGTCCAGCACGAAGTTTACGACCGGCTTGACAAGATTGGCCAGACGGAGTCGGCCGCCCAGCCCGCGGCGTCCCGCAGGAACGCGACGATGGCCTCGCACTCCGCGATGATCTGCTTGTCGGCGCCGGGCCGCGTGATCGGCGGGTAGAAGAGCCAGAACGCCGTGACGCCCACGAACGCCAGCGTCAGTGGCGTGGCCAGGGCGCGCTTCGGGCGCGGCCACCGTTCGTGCCCGGCCCACCACCCCTCCACCACCGCGCACGCCCCGTGCAGCGGGAAGAACGCGGCGGCCTCTCCCGTGGGCGGCAGCAGCGTGATGTAGGAGAACATGGCCTCGTGCATCGCGCCGGAGACGGCGAACGCGGCCAGCACGCCCGCGGGGGCGCCGAGGCGCGCGCGCACGGGCCGGAACACGCACGGGCGGAGCAGCGCCGGGACGGAGAGGTTCCACCGCCGGCCCCAGAAGTCCCGGAGCGAGGACGAGAGGTAAGGACGGTCGAACTGGGGCTCCAGCTCCAGCCCCGCCAGCGCGCGGGACGCCGCCGCGGCCGCCGCCAGGACGAGCTCCAGCACCAGGTACACGTGCACGGAGTAGAGCGTGAGCAGGACGTACCCGTTCATCCGCTCCTCGTACCGGTACAGCGACACGATGGCCGCCAGCAGCGCCGCCATGACGGCGGACTCCACGAGCCCCAGCCCCGGCCTCGCGGGCGCGGCGGAGGTCTTGGGATTGGGACGATCCCGTAGCGTCACGGGGAAGGTGGCGATGGCGACGAAGGTGGGCAGCGGGAGGGCCGGGTGGAGCGGGCCCTGGCCGCACGCGAGGAGCAGGAGCTTGAACTCGGCGGCCCAGGCGACGAAGAAGCCGGAGATGGCGCGCGGGTGGACGGCGCGGAAGGCGAGCGGGAGGAAAGGCAAGACGGCGAGCACCGGGAGGAACGCGGCGAGGCGGGGCAGGCCCGGGCGGAGCCGGCGCGCGGCGAAGCGGGCGTAGCCCATGCACGCGATCGCCGTTGCCGCGACGGTGGCGAGGCTGCACAGGTCGCCGCCGGCAGCCATTTTCGGTTGGAGGGCAAATCTAACAAGTGGCACCGGTCGGATCCAGGAGCGCGAACCAGAAGACCACATCGGGAATTTGGGTTGGCCCATGAACAATTTAAAACGGTTACAAAACGTGTCTTTACCTTTACGAACAAGTCTAGATAACCTCTGAACTATGCAGCAGCGTCTAATTTATGACACGAACTATAAAATCGGACATCCAGCACATTAAACTTTGAAGCGCAGTTCAATTTACCCCCTTGGCGGTTTTAGTAGGCTGTTTTGCTTGTGTGGCATTAAACGTGGCGTGGTTTTGCCATGTTGGCCTATGAGACCCACTCGTCAGGTGCCACATAGGCTGAAATACGCCTCGTCCTGCTCCTGCTCCAAGCCGCCCGTGGCTGCGCGCCGACGCCGACCGCGCGCCGGTGCCGTCTGGGCGTGGCAGGGGCGGAGCACCCTGTGGCGGCCGTGCGTGACCCCCGCGGCGCCGCAACGTCTTGCTGCCGCCGCCACCGAGCGCGAGCCGGCGAACCGAGGCGCCAAGAGCGCGCCCCAGCCCCGCCATGACGTCCGTCGTGGCCTCGCGATGCCGAAGCACCAAGAGCGCGCGTCGTCCGAGAGGAGCAGGGGCGCAGCGGCTCTGCCGACGCGGAGTGCGGGCGCGCCCACGCCATCCGCGATGAGGCGGAGCAGGGCGAGCGCGCGAGCAGGCGCCGCGGGTCCGCCGGGCGCGCGAGGACGGCGGCGGCGCGTGCGAACGCCGCGTGCGTGCGCGGACGCCCGTGCTCGGGACGAGGACGGCGGCGCCCGTGCGAACGCCGCGTGCGTGCGCGAGGCCGGGCAACGATGTGCCGGAGCAGCACCGCCGTGGGCCGCGCCCCACCGGCCGCCGGCGAGGAGAGGAAGGGAGGCGAGAGCGCCGCCGCCGGGCCGACCTCGCCCCGTGCCGCCAAGGCTCCGCGCGGAGGGAAAAGGAGCCGCCGCTGCCGGAGATGGAGACGGGGCAGGGGCTCCGGCCGGTCTCGCTCCTCCGCGCGGCTTCGCTCCTTCGCCCGGGGAGCAGCACGCCGCCGCGCTGCCGAGCACCTTCTTTCGGAGCGGCGGGGATGGAAGGGATGAGGAAGGGCGAGGGAGCCCGGGATGCGCCGCCGGGCGAGCTTCGCCGGCGAGCCACGCGGGCGAGCCCCGCCGCCGGGCGCGCGGAGCACCTCCACCGAAGCCACACTCACGACCATGGAGGACCGCTAGCCGCGGAGGAGCATAGGAGGCACGCCCGTCGGCGTTCGGCCGCCTCACCCCGGCCTCGCCCGCGGAGGAGCAGAGGGGGCGTCGGTGCTTTGCCGGCCGAGCTCGCGCAGGGACCGCCGGTGGGGAGCAGGAAAGGGATTTCGTGGCCAGAGTGGCTGAAGTTGCCATATTGGGTGGCACCGTGGCTGAAGTTGCCAGTTGGTCGCCACGTCAGCCAAAACCACCTACCTAAACCTCCCAGGGGGTAAATTAGACTGGAATGTAAAGTTTAATGTGTCAAACGCCCGGTTTTATAGTTCGTGTCATCAATTAGACGCTGCTCCATAGTTCAGGGGGTTATCTAGACTTTTTCCTTTACCTTTACCTTTCGTTCATAGTATAGTTTATTTTGAATCTTTACTTGAGCATAGTTTAGACAATGATTGCGCAGTCCTCATGTTTCAAATAGTTAGTTTTTGTTTTGTATCAACTCATCAGTCGTGTTTTATAGAATTTCATAATAACTCTACAATATTAAAATAAGTGCAAATAACAAAATATATTTCATGTTATATCCTATAAATTATTTTGGATATTATATATGTTTATGCATTTTTTAATAATAAACTTGGTTAAAAGTAATAAAATTGAGATTTAGGACAAAAACTATGTAAATTTCTTCTCAATGTAAATTTGTTCTCAATCTAATAATTTGTCCAATTAATAGTACAAATCAGTGTAGATTTGTTCTCAAACTGTTATAACGTTAACTAACTTTTTTATTAAAATATGTATTAAATAACAACTTAATATTGACATCGCTAATATTATATTGAAATATTTTTCATAGTAAATCTAAGGATGGCAATATTTAAGTTGTCAGTCTATGTAAATATTAGTGATCAAAGTTTAAAAGTAAGTTTGACTTCGGTTTACCTTCAATCCATTGTGTTGGGTTGGATTAGAATTAAGCTTAATTAAATTACATCGTCATCTACCTAGCACACGATAGAATCCAAAAAAGGCCTCTAGTAGTTTTGTAAATCAACTTGCTATTCTACTTTATTTGGCAAAACCACAAAAAACGTCCTCCAACAGCTCCTCAAACGAACTTGCTATCCCCCGGCCTCCCACTGCCATATTTGCAAAGTTGGAGACGACTTGCCATCGCGAAAATTCTTCGTCGCCGACTCCTCTCCCGCGCGAGCTCCTTTCCTCCCGTGCGCGTGAAGTCTCTTCCCATGTTTCTTTCCCTGGTGCGCGCGAGGAAAATGGCATGATTCCTGAACGACAAAGGTTGTAGAATGTACAATGGCACGCACAATATCTGAAACCGCAACACCTGTAGAGGTCGATGGGATGTGGAGGCCGATTGGAGGTGAGAGACCAACCTTGATCGGAGCAGGAGATGGCCGCCTTCTTTCACGCTACAGACGGATGGCCGGCTCCCTCCACGTACGTAGAGGAGGAGGAGAAGAACGTAGATGCAGCAGGGACGGGCGGTGCAAAGAACTTCCCTTTCTCCTGTCCACCATGACCAAGGACGGTGGAAACGATGGTTCCCTGTCCTGCGGATCGGGATCCCATCATGGGTATAAACTATTCTCCTCTCTCATGTTGTTAGGATCCACTGCAGTTTGTGTCGGTAGTGGATCCGTATGTGCGATGTTTATTTGGTTATTACTGTTGCACTTGATATCGAATTTATGGGTAAAGCATGCCAAAAATTGAACGAATTTCCAACAAAAAAATAAAGTTCAAAAATTTTAATCGAGAGCAAATAAATCGCCTTGGGAGAGGCCGAGACGGGATCTCAAATCTCCAAGCTATTCACTGTTCAAAATTTGAAAGCACATCAAGGCGTTATGCACTGTTCAAAATTTGAAAATCACAGAAAAGCGTGGGCATAGATGATAATAAAAACCATCACAAAAACATGGGCACACCGAACGCAAGAGCAAGAAGCAAATGTAGGACGCCATATGGTCCATTTTTCTATACTCCAATCATGTAGTAGATAGAAAAAGAAGTAAAAGAGTGTGCCGAGTTCAGCTTTCGAAAGGAGAGAGAGACAACAAACAAGTACTAATAAACTCTCACGTACTCCTTCCGTCCCATTGAATATGTTCTCCGAAAAGCGTGTTTGTGAGAGGGGTACGGATTTCCAACGGCATCTTCAATATGACGGAGGGAGTACTAAGGCCAGTCTCAGTGCATGGTGTCATTGCACTGTTTTCTAAACAAAATTGCTAAAAAAGCCTCCATGAAACAAACATTGAAACACCCTCCACAATGCAACAGTTTCAATGCACTGTTTCCAGGCTTAGAAAAGCACTTAATTGCCGCATGTGTATGGGATCATACACTTTAATCCTGTATGGGACGACGAGATGAAACGGCTCAGTACTGGTTTCATTCGGGTTTCAATGCCTGGGAAACGACGCCACCCCAGTTTCACCATGGTGAAACCATATGGCTCTCTCTCCTACTCGTTTCAATCAAATTGCTGATGTGTCACTGTATTTAATGTGCATGACACTACGGTAAAACGCCCACTGAGACTGGTGTTGACGCTAATTTAGGTCAGCACACCGGGTAAGGAGCTAGATCGCTCGATGTAGGGCAAACCGAATACGGGGATCGGTCGGCACCTAGTAGATGTAGGGCAAGCCGAATACGGGGATCGGCCGGCGCCTGATAGACGTAGGGCAAGCCGAATACGGGGATCGGCCGGCGCCTAGCGGATGTCCACACCGGGACCTTGTGCCTCCGGCGATGAGCGCGATACGCAAGACACGTCGCCGGAGGAGCCTCGTCGGGAGCGCGATACGCAAGACACGCCGGCGAAGTCTCTTGAAACCCGAAACCCCACACGCCCGGGACGGACCCTTGTGGGCGCACGGCGGCAATGGGGTGTCCTAGCCGGCCTGACCGCTCTAGGGCTTGTGGCCGTCGTCGATCACCTGTTCATGGCGGCGGCGACGGGAGAAGGAGGAGGGAGAGGAGAGGTAGGAGAAGATAGATTAGATCATGTTTGATCGTGTTGTGTTTTGTCGATTGATGTGGATGGGATCAATCGGCCATGATCCTCTTATATTTATAGAGGGGTGGTCTTATCCCAAGAGGAAACATCTCCAAGGCATAATCTCCAAGTTTCCCACGTCCAAAACCGACCCCAAACCGATCTAGGAACGAATCGGTTCGGTATTCCGAAAGCTAGATTCGGAACAGGCACTCCCGGTAGTACCGACGGGTTACCCGTCGGTACTATCGGCCTTTCCCGCAGTGCGGTGGAAGCCCGGTGGTACCGGTAGTTCAATTTTGCGCCAATGCGCACCAAATCTCCGCCAACCGTCGGTAGTACCGGCCTCTGCCGGTAGTACCGACGTAATCCCGGTAGTGCCGGTAGTTCATTTTTGCGCCAAACTGCGTCAGCCTCCGCCAATCGCCGGTAGTACCGACCTCACGGGCCGGTAGTACCAACGCACTTCACGCGGTCTTCCCGGAGCATAACTCTCGCATCCGGACCTCAAATTGGATGATCCATATATGTTTTTCAATCGTCTCGACGAGAGGAACACAATGGTGAAGTCCTTTTTTACCTTTGACAATTTACAAAAATAGTCATTTTACCCTTGGCCAATTTTGAGTGTCAACACATGCCCCCCTGTTTTCAAGCGAATTAGTCAATGAACTTGAAAATACTCTTCCACTTGCAACCAACTAGCAACGATACCCATCACATCGGCTAGCCGGCTACTAAGGGCGATGTATTACATCGGCCATTTTGTTCTAAGAGCGATACATGTATCGGCCATTGTTTGGAAGAACACTAGGCTTCTTGCCAAACACTTGGAAAATACTTCTAGACATTTTCCGTTGATTGCTCTTGGGAGATTTATCAAATTTGCATCATCTCCAAATTATACGAACTTCACAAATTACTTCATGGATCTCTCCCGACCACTTTTGCTTGATCGATCCTAAGTACTTGAGCAATAAATCATCATAAATCTTCCGATAGAGTTCACTAAATGCAACTCTCCGGATGCTCTTATCAACTTGATGCTAGGATCCCGGAAATATTTTATTCTAGGAGTCTTCCAATTCCCTAAATCGGCACTAGTATTACTAAATTGAACTAGACCGATTCGAGAAATCACGGCATGTACCTCGAAGAATTGGTTAATCCCGACCGATCACAAATTTGAACCAATTTACTAGTACCTGCACAGAAAAATATGCATCGGCTATTCTTACATATGGAAGTTACATCCACCAATGCAATAGCCAGATGATAGTTGAGCTTATCATGTTAACCTTTAATTTTTCATGCCTTTGGCCTCAACATGTTTTACCTGCATGGAGTGCAACAACCCAAAGCCGAATGAAAGAATATGTTCGGCTCTTGTCTGCGGATCAAGAAGACATTAATCAATAATAGCATGTTCCTTTTTTCTATCTTCTTGAATCAAGGCAACACATTTGCAGTCACTTCGGCAATGCTATGGATGAAAATCAACTTAGATGCACGAAGAACAAGTAGTGTTGACAAAGAATCTTTGAGAAGCTCGATTAATTATAATCGGCTTCTAAATTTTGTTCAAAGCATGCATCGGCCATGGAATAATTTCAATATCAACTTGCTCATATAGATTGGCCGATGATATTCCTATTCAAGCAGAATTCATATAACATGATGATATGGAGCCGATTGTCGATCGGTTCTAGAGAGACTGGAACATGACTTCCTCTATTAATTCAACATTAGTAAGATCTCTCCCTGACAAGCATGTCATATCACCATGCCCCCCATGCATAGGGACGTCAAGCATAGCATAGGTGAATAAATCGCATGAACAACTTCAACCTTGTTATCCACCCACCGAATGAGGAACTGGTGCAAACTAGAAGGCACACATTGATTGTTATGAATCCAATCTCGCCCAAGGATCAAACCGTAGTTCCCTTGCACCTCTACAATGGAAAATTTGGTGGCTAATGTCTTACTCCCAACGGTAAGCATCATTGAGACAAGTCCCTTGACCAAAGTAGGTTTTCCTCCTCCAATTCCATTGATCTTTCTCTTGGTTTTAACTAGTTCCTCATCAGATCCACCAAGCTTCTTATAAAGCGAATAAGGCATCAAATTCACACCGGCCCCGGTGTCCACTAACATGTGATTGACCAAATTGTCATTGATATACCCCGTCACATGCAATGCTCTAAGGTGTTTCACCGGATCGATGGCCTCCGAAGATAGCGTCCCGAGGTATGCAATCATGACCTTCGAAGATTCTCGACATGCACAAAAGCAAGATCATCAACGTGGAAACCGAATCAACCAAAGTAGCATCGGTAGGCACTACAATAGGTGTATCTTTCATGCATTGAGTACGCTGAAGTTTACGCTTCGTGTTTTCGACACACCGCAGGGCACCATGGTGGTTTGAAATTCTTAGGAGTTGATGCTTTGCTCGAGCTTCACAATTGCTAGCACTAGTGCCCCTTGACATCTTTTCAATGTTTGATTGGTCCGGATTATCATCAATAATCGGTCCATCATTTTCTTTGGTTGAAGCACCTGTAGAAACAACTTTAGCAACAACTCGCTCATTGATCTTTTGCTGGACCTGATTAGCAAGTTTGCATGGAACTGGCTTAATCGGTCTTACTTTGTTAAGGCTCGATTGGCTATAGCTCAATCGGCCATGGGAAACGCAGTGCTGCGTTTTTTGCTTAAAACTAGCTTGACCGATTTGAGAAATCGGTCTTGCTGATTTTTTCTGCTTAGCAATATTAGAATCGGTTTGGCCGACTTTTAAAGTCGGCTTAGTTACTATCTTTTGCATAATAGTATTACTAACCGATTTTTGCTTCTCCACAGAAGTTTGGGCTTGCCCCCCGAGCCTAGAAGACTTGATAGTAATCTTGAGACTCTCCCGGTTACCATCGGTCTTCTCTAGCACCACTTCACGGTCCAAAATCTGTTTTCCCTTCTTAGGCTCTCTTGGCTCGCCGATTATCACATTCTTTCCAATAGTAGAATCGGCCTGCTCCGGTCGGATCAAGATGGCCGGATTATTTATCTCCAAAGTTTCAGCCATGGAAAACACTTTATTGCAGGGTGAAGGATTTACATCTCCAGAAGTATAGTGCTAGCCTTTTCTAAATTGGTCTTATCGGTTTCGGGCGCGCCGAAGGGACCAATTTATGTTGCTTCCTAAAAACAAGCTTGCCCCGTTGATCAATGAAACAATAGGACAACCTCATACCGGAGGTATAACGTTAGTCTTTTCTAAACCGCTCTTATCGGTTTCGGGCACCGAAGGGACCAATTTAGAATGTTTCCTAAAAACAAGCTTGCCCTGTTGATCAATGAAACAATAGGACAACCTCATACCGGGAGGTATAACGTTAATCTTTTCTAAACCGGTCTTATCGGTTTCGTGCGCCGAAGGGACCAATTTAGGATGTTTCCTAAAAACAAGTTTGCCCCGTCGATCAAAGAAACAATAGGACAAGCTCATACCGGGAGGTATAATATTAGTCTTCCTAAAACTGGTCTTATCGGTTTCGGACGCCGAAGGACCAATTTGGATTGACCTTTGGCCGATGACTTAATTGTAATCGGCCTTTTTCCATTGGTCTTGCCAAAATGTTTACGGAACAATTTTACCAAACAAGACCATGATCCAACGACAACATTCTCGGTAAAGATGTAAACCATACAAAAGCGGTACCGAGTAAGAGATAAAGGAAAATTCCGCACTTTCATATAGTCTTCTTCACCGCGCACTACATATCTCGCAAACACTCAAGATACCAAATAACGTGTTCCGAAGCGGTATGATCATCATCTTCACCGCTAAATTTTTCAAACTTCGATGCAGTCCAACCACTAGGTGACTTTAAGTAATCATAATGTAAAGTGTATGGCCTATGATAAGCGGGTACCTTCCATTGAGAAGAGCCATATGGATTTCTAGCGTGGGCTAAATCCTCTTCGATTCGGCTAAAGCTACAAGTAGCATATGAAGCCGAATCACAAGTAATGACCTTCTTGCACTTTGTTGAATCCTCATTGATTCGGCTAGAGTTAGTAGCAACACATGAAGCCGAATTATTAGAATTGTTACTAATGCACCTTGCTGAATTTTCATTGATTCGGCTAAAATCATATAAAGCCGAATTATGATTTTCAATATCATAAGGTGCTAAGTCTTGAGAGTAATTGGCTAAATTATCATCATAGCCAATTGTCTCATTCATCGGCTCCTCTTGTGGTGAAAACAAATAATGTGAGCTATTAGCCGATGAATATGAATCTACATGTTGCATGTTACTAGAGGAATTAAAATCATCAAACATCGGTTCTTGATCATGATATTCATCAAGAGCATTGACCGATGCAAAATATCTATTATCATCACAAATAGCAACATCAACATTGCAATTTGTATCACTTGCAAAATAATTATAAAACTCATCATCGAATCGCAAGTTGTACCTCGGGGTTATTATAGTGATAATGCGATGATTCCCCTTGATACTCCATGACTTAGATCTTCGATCTCCTTGCTGAATTCTTCTAGTGAATAGCACAAAAATCACGGGAGATCACAACCAGATGCGACCGGCCTTGTGGGCTAGACGCAACGGTAATGGCGAACACAAAAAATTAAAACCAATGGATAGGCTAGGTCAGAAAGATTCAGCTACAAAGTAGAGCCGAAGCAATCGTTCCCCAGCGGAGTCGCCAAAAAGTGTGTTGACGCTAATTTAGGTCAGCACACCGGGTAAGGAGCTAGATCGCTCGATGTAGGGCAAACCGAATACGGGGATCGGTCGGCACCTAGTAGATGTAGGGCAAGCCGAATACGGGGATCGGCCGGCGCCTGATAGACGTAGGGCAAGCCGAATACGGGGATCGGCCGGCGCCTAGCGGATGTCCACACCGGGACCTTGTGCCTCCAGCGATGAGCGCGATACGCAAGACACGTCGCCGGAGGAGCCTCGTCGGGAGCGCGATACGCAAGACACGCCGGCGAAGTCTCTTGAAACCCGAAACCCCACACGCCCGGGACGGACCCTTGTGGGCGCACGGCGGCAATGGGGCGTCCTAGCCGGCCTGACCGCTCTAGGGCTTGTGGCCGTCGTCGATCACTGTTCATGGCGGCGGCGACGGAGAAGGAGGAGGGAGAGGAGAGGGTAGGAGAAGATAGATTAGATCATGTTTGATCGTGTTGTGTTTTGTCGATTGATGTGGATGGGATCAATCGGCCATGATCCTCTTATATTTATAGAGGGGGTGGTCTTATCCCGCAGGGAAACATCTCCAAGGCATAATCTCCAAGTTTCCCACGTCCAAAACCGACCCCAAACCGATCTAGGAACGAATCGGTTCGGTATTCCGAAAGCTAGATTCGGAACAGGCACTCCCGGTAGTACCGACGGGTTACGTCGGTACTCGGCCTTTCCCGGTAGTACCGGTGGAAGCCCGGTGGTACCGGTAGTTCAATTTTGCGCCAATGCGCACCAAATCTCCGCCAACCGTCGGTAGTACCGGCCTCTGCCGGTAGTACCGACGTAATCCCGGTAGTACCGGTAGTTCATTTTTGCGCCAAACTGCGTCGCCTCCGCCAATCGCCGGTAGTACCGACCTCACGGGCCGGTAGTACCAACAAGTACTTCACGCGCCTCTTCCGGAGCATAACTCTCGCATCCGGACCTCAAATTGGATGATCCATATATGTTTTTCAATCGTCTCGACGAGAGGAACACAATGGTGAAGTCCTTTTTTACCTTTGACAATTTACAAAAATAGTCATTTTACCCTTGGCCAATTTTGAGTGTCAACAACTGGCCTAACCTGCAACATCACAGCCTTGACCGATGGCTCCAGTTGTCCCCTGCCAGCCTGTCTTGGTGATCGTTGTGGTCACCAAAGCGTCATGGGCAGCACATCTGACCATAGTACAGAGCTTTAAACTGAACCTAACCGTAATTCATTTCAGCGTGGCGGATGGCAGTGCGTAGTTGGCATGGTCCATCGTGTCTGCGTCTGACCATGCGTGATCCTACCTGTTCTCAACGGCAGCCTTCACTATTCCAGCACAAGCATCAACATAAACCCTTCACGATCCATGCGTTTATTCCATCACAACCATCAACATATATAGACCTCTGAATAGCAGTAGCACGATTCACAACACAATATCATTACCATATAACGCGACAATGCAGCACAAATTCATTCATCCACGGAGTCCGGTGCTGGCCGGCCGGGGTCTCAGCCGGGGCGTCGATCAGCCGTAGCAGCGGATGGGGTCGCTGCAGCGCTTCTTGGCGGACTGGCCGCCCTTCTCGAGGTACTGCTGGTGGTACTCCTCGGCGGGGTAGAACCGCCGCGCCGGCAGGATCTCGGTGACGATGGTGTCCTTCCACTCCTTCTGCTTCGCCGCCAGCGACTCGCGTGCCAGCTTCTCCTGCTCCGGCGTGTAGTAGTAGATGCCTGACCGGTACTGCGTCCCGACATCGTTGCCCTGATGTGATAGAGAAAAGCATTGGAGGCAAAGCAATTAAACAGGGTAGTACAGATCAGTTGGGAGTGGCCGTCGTCGTCCAACAAAAAAACGTGGATGTTGATGTTAATGGTCAGGTTTCATACTATTAACAATCGCCTGTCTATTGTTGCTCATGTTTCTTTTATGAACGAATATGATGCTTCTCTACAAGATATCGACTGTTGTTGACTTGTTTACCATTGATTGAGATATGAGATCGATTATCGATAGTACTCTGTCCATTTCAAATTGTAGGTTATTGGTATATATCGATTTTGCTAGGTAAGTCTAATATAGCAAAATCTATTTAAGTCTAATTTGAAATGGAGGAAGTATTTCTGAATTTCACCGCCACTACCGGCCGGAACAGCCAAGTCAACGATTTGGGATACTAGGAGCTACGTGGTGTATTAAAGAAGCAGAGATAATGTTCAACGGTTGCAAAAGGCGCAACTTGGCGTATCCTATACCGTGGAATCGGACAGAGTGACCAGGTCCATTGAACCTGGCATGCAGTCGACCCCCAAGTCCCAACTACCGGCCCTGCCACGTCGACGCCGGCGACAGGATCGGCTACCGACGCCGGCGCGGCGGCGCCATAGATGATAGAGCGTGCGTATTTTCAGGAGAACGCGGGCGGGCGCACCTGTCTGTTGAGCGTGGTGGGGTTGTGCTTGGCCCAGAAGACGTCGAGGAGCACGTCGTAGGGACAGGCGTCGGGGTCGTAGTGCACGCGCACCACCTCGGCGTGGCCCGTGCCGCCGCCGCAGACGTCGCGGTAGGTCGGGGCGTGGCGGTGGCCCTGCGAGTATCCGACCTCGGTGCGCTCCACGCCGGGGAGGCGCTGGTACGCCAGCTCCACGCTCCAGAAGCACCCCGCGCCGAACTGCGCCAGCGCCAGGCCCTCGCCCGCCGGCGCTTCCCCGTCCGGCGCCAGGGCCGGGCTCGCCGCGTCAGCGCTGGACATGGCGGCGCCCGTGGTGGTCGGTCGTCGATCTGTTTGGGATGCTGGTGGTGGCTTTGGTCGTCGAGGAGCCGAGTGATGGATGGATGGCTTCTGCTGGTTTGTTTTTTTCTTTTCTTGACTGGGCTACTAGTGTTGTATCTTTCCGTTTTCTCGGATCGCGCCGGCCGGGCGTCACGGGTGACGTTTGGCCACTTGCTCGCTAAACACGATCATTTCTAGCTAAACATTAGCCACCACGTTTAAATCTAAAAGATAATAAGTGCGATATCTGATACTACATCTATACAAAATTACAGAACATTTTAACCTTTTTAAAGTACTTATTTTTTATATACACTTAGATATACACTATGTCGAAATATGATGCTTTTTTTTGCAGATGGAATATAATATATTACTAAAATTAATGTATCTGGACAAACGAAAACGTCTTATAATTTAAAATAGGCATAATACATCTAATAACAACAAGCTACAAATCTAGAATACCTTTTTTTGCTCATTATTCTTTTTCTTTCTCTTCTTTAATGACTCCCTTCTTAGGTCTAGTTATTGTCATGGTCATGACATATGCGAGCTCCACTTCACCAAGCATGTAGAAGAGGCGAAGGCTGATCTGACGAGCTCTAGCACAACGAGTTTAGCCAACTAGATCAACGTGTCTCAGACCAGCAAGATGGCTAAAATATAGACTTTGGGTTGGAGGTGAGTTTTCCTTAGGGAACACAGGGTTGTTGGCTTCTCTCTCGCCATTGTCCTTGTTCACTAGGTAGAAGCACCGTTCAATGACATTAGTTTCTTGCGCTCCATCATTGCCCTCCAACAATGTTGGGTCAATGACAACCAAGCGGCTAGGCCACATGGACACCCCCAACAGACGTTCACACCACCCACTATTCCTAATGAGGTCATCCCCAAATGTCCAGATTATAGGCTAGAGGTAATAAGATCGCATGAACGATTAAATCGTAGAAGAAGTAACATCTACATAGAGGAACAAACACACGCCATGGAAGAAAATATATAAAACATAAAAAACTATGTAAAATCGAGTAGGAAATACTCCCTCCGTCCGGTAAAAAATGCAATTGTAAGACCATGGAAGGGTACCAAGGATGTATGGCAAATTACCAAAATGCCCCTGCACAGTTTAGTCACTCTCTGCCATTGTCCCTGAAGGTTGTGTATGAAGGTTCCGGAACAATGCGAACTAGTGTTCCTGACTTTTTTTATCCAAGTGCAGCAGCTTTTTTTAGCAGAACTGTGTACTTGGATACATGGGCAAGTGATCACTTTTGATGCAAGCCTTGTTTACCGGGCAATTAATATTTAGGTTTCTGTTAGAGTTGTTAGAGCATCTCCAACAGTTCCCTATTTTTAACTTGTCAAATGTTATATTTTAGCAAGTTGCTAAAACAATATGTCAAGTTAAAAATAGACTATCTCCAACAGTTCTCTATTTTCAACTTGCCGAATCAAAAAAAAAAAAAAGGGGCCCACCATAAAGTTTGTTGATCGGTACCTCACCTCTTCCCCGTTGTGCCGCGTTCCTCTCTCTCTCGTGGCCTGGCTACTCGTTCACTTGATGAGTCGGGAGCAAATTGGACCATGCAACAGGACCATGCAACCATCAGAGTACAAGGCGACAGGAGCAAATTGGATCATTCAACGGGTCAACAAAAAAAAAGCAAAGAGATGTGGCACGAAACGGATCGAGCGAGGAGGGTGCCTGGTCGGGACGGATCGGCGGCGACGGGCCTTGGCGCGCGAACGGCCCTCGCGCGGGGATTTCTGGTCACGCGAGGACGACGGACGGCCTTCGCGCCAGGACTCCTCTTCACGCGATCACGATAGAAAGGTCACGGCCAGAAATAGATACACACGGGATTGATGACATATATGGCGGCTGGGTTGCCTCGCGTGGGAAGTGTCCGGATTTTTCCATGCGAGGGCGCGAAGGAAGGCCATGCAGCGGGAGAGCGCGATCGGGAGTGGGATACGCGCGCGGAGGCTCTCGATGGCAACCTACTAAAAATACCAACCTCATTTGGCAAACTGTTGGAGAGCAATTTTTGTTGTTTTGCCAAATTTCAAAGGATAGCAACTTCATTTACCAAACTGTTAGAGATGCTCTTAGGTTGTTCTCTTTGCTTTTTCGTGCAAAGACTTTCCATCTCGTTGATACTCTTAGTTTAAAAAAGCACCCCTAGTCGGCTGTGTTTTCTGAGTTAAATATGTAATCATCTTAGTCGCTTCCAACGTGATACACATAGGGCAAGTGATTCATTTAATTCAATAATCCTAAAAAATGTTTTTTTATTAGATGTGGTTGCGTTATCATAACTGTCACTAAAATGTGGTTCTAGGAGCAATTATATTAAGGCAAGCACATCTAGAAATATGTTTTAGGGGCTGTTGTCATAGAGCAACTACTCCTAAACAAAGGCAAATGTTTAACGAACCGTCCTTACAAATGATTTTTTCATGGACAGCTGCATGTCTAAGGACAAGATAGGAAAGGGTATAGTACTAGACTCATACTCATCTGTCCAGAATTATAGTGCATTCTAGTATTTTAAGACAAAATAAGGGAGTTTTGTTCATTGTATGTGTTCTACTCGATGGTGTGCGTGCCACAAGTTTGACTTGATTTGTAGAAAATATGTATAACATTTGTATCTCCAAATAAATTTGTTAAAAAACTAAATTCAAAGATCTTTCTAATGATATTAATTATGTATTATAAATATTAATATTTTTAATATATAATTGCCAAATTTGTTTCTTGAAAGCGCAAGCGACAATTAAAAAGTGACAGATGAAGTACCACGTTTGTTCTGTTTCGTAGGACTACTGGCCTATAATATATCCCCTTCTAGCCTTCCAGTTCTCTTTCTTTATATGCTTTGTTCTCTTTAAATAACTTTGTCTCTCCATCATTAAACTGACATCATTTGATTCATCTTTTGATTATAACTCTACCGGTGCATGTACTGAATAGTATAGGTGTATAACTAAAGTAACATGGATCAAGCAGGCATGTATACGTTGTTACAGTACTATACTTACTAATTTGCCACCATCACGCATAGAGCATTCATAACACTAGCAGTTTCTGATTTTTACAATCAAAACAATGGTCTAGTAAGAGAATTAACATAAAACATCGCTTTTTCTCCCTGCTTCATATAGTAGATGGCAACAATAACAACCTCCAAGTTAGGATCCATAATAATCGTCGAGACGATGCACTCCAATCTCGACCCCAATGGCGAGCAAGACATAGTGCAACAGGGTTATAAGTTCGGCGACAAGGTAGCTAAAATCTCGCTGAATAATTTCACGTTCTGAATACATCCAGCTCCACTCTGAGATCAGCAAGCACGCCAGCCCAAGCAACACGCGAGCCGGTGGGCGATGCTTCCACAACCTGTAGCAGGCGGTGGCGGCTCCCGCGCCCGCTCCCGTGCCAGCATCCCCCTCCTCTTGCGTCTTCACGATTGGACGTGGCTGCATCTTCTTCGCGTCGGCTTCGTGCGCATGCGAAAGCGACTCCCCGTGATGTTCCATTGGCCCGCCTGGCCTCTCTGGCTCTCTCCTTTCTGAGCTGTGAGCAGCCTCGACTCTCAGATCCACTCTACTAGTAAGGACGATGCCGTATGTTTGCGAACCGAGCCCAAAATAACGCAAGCAGCGATAGACCAAAATAACGCAAGCAGCGATATATTTATATGAGTCTTTTTACTATGCTTATAGTTTCCTCCGGTTTCCTCCCGTTTCCTCCACAAAATTCTAACTCTGCTCTAATTATTTTCGTACAGGGCACTTTGGTCTTTTCGCAAACCCCCCGCCCCGCACCGCAGGCCCGCAGACCGCCCCGGACGTCCGCTCCCCCGAGCCCCTCCGTCCGTTCCCCGTGGCGCTCCTCTCCGTACGCCTCAGTCCTAGTCCGAGAGGACTGGAGAGCTCCTCGCCGCCGCCGCCCGCCCCTCGATCTCGACGAAGGTGCCGCCGCGGCTGCCATCTCCCCACGCCGGGCCGGCCTGTCCTCACCCCACGCTGCCAAGCCCTCGCCATCGCCTGTACAGCTCAGCCGCCGGCCCAATCTCGCCCGCCCTGCGCCGACGCCGACGCCCCTCGACCTCGCGCCCCCGCCACGAGTCCAAGGTGCCCGGTGGGCTCTCATCGCTCAGCCCCGTTCTCGCCAAAGGCGCCGTTGCCCCCGCCGTCCTCAATTTTACCCTCCGGATATCTTCGCCATCGTCAAGATCCTCTGTCACTACGTAGTCTGCGCCATGGTAAACTCTCTGATCCATTTTGGTATTGTGCCATTTAGTGATAGTATTGTTCAATTGCTAGTGTCCGATTCCTATTGAGACGGTGACCTCTCTGATCCGTTTTGGTATTCAATGGCATGTTCTTTTATGCATAGGATAGATGTGAAACCTGACATGATTAGTCAAAATATCATGTATTGAGAAAGCTCACAACATACTTCTATCAATATTTTTTATTTAGGTGATGTCAGCATCTTTCAGTCAGTATTGTTCCTTAATGGTTTTTAGTTCATCTCATCTTTCTGTATCTCTCAGGTATCTGTCAGTTATTCAATATTCAGTACATCTCAGTATGTCCTTAGTATTCGTTAGTTCATTCTCATTTTCAGGGTCTCTAAGTCTGTGTTTTCAGTAATCAGTATAGCCTTCATCAGTATCGACCATTCCCTAGTCTTCATTATATGGAACATACCGTACTCAGTAGCATATCTTCCAGTATCTTAGGTCGCCGGTGCTGCTGCTCTCCTGATGGCGTGGATCCTTTTTTTTTTTTAGGTTCAGTAACCCTTGGTATCTTGTAATTGATTCAACAATGCTAAGAATTATTTAACAATTCAGTCAACACTGAACATGCTCATTTGCAATATACTAAACATTCAGTAGTCAGTACCCCAAGCAAATTAGCAGAACAGATAATCTCTCATCCAATTGTTTGCTCACCATGCCTTTTCTGAATCTGTTTGCTACAGACTAGTATATAATATCTAAAATTTTTATGTCAGCCTGCATGTTGTAATGAAATCTTCATGTTTCAGGAGGGAATGCCAGATCTTGATTCTTTGATGGAGTATAGTGAAATTGTTAGGAAGACGTTTGGCAGTGAAAAAGAAGGGTTGCGGTTTTACAACCGCTATGCTTATGAGAAAGGATTTAGTGTGAGGAAGGACTACTGCGAGTGGGACGGTGGTCATGAAGAGAGGACGAGGACCCTTCGAAAGTTTGTTTGCAGTTGTCAAGGTTTCCGTGCGGCGAAGGAGCTGAACAGGGAGGATATGAAGCGGAGGCCGCGTGGGTGCCCAGCCAAATTTGTGATTGCAGAGGATCAGCATGGGCAGTGGTACGTGAAGGATTTCATCGACGAACACAACCATCCGATGATTGAACCGGGCCTTGTTTTCTGCGTTCACATAGGAACATCAGCGATGATCAGAAAGCTCAGATTATGGAGATGCAGATTGCTGGGATTCGCAAACGCCAGATAATGGATGTTATGGAAAGGCGTTACGGTGGGTATGATAAGGTTGGATTCATAGCAAGGGACCTCTATAATTTCTGCCATCGCGATAAAGCGGAGGCGCTTTCCGGTGATACTCAAACAATACTCGGCTATATGGTAGAAAGCAAACGTAGAGATCCTGATTTCTTTTTCAGGCACAAGACTGATGAGAGAGGGTGCCTGACAGGTCTGTTCTGGTGTGACTTTCAATGTCAGGTTGATTATAAAGCATTTGGTGATGTCGTCGTATTCGATGGCACGTATAAAACGAACAGATACAACCTGCCACTTGTTCCCTTTGTTGGGGTGAATCACCATCGCAGCACGGTTATGTTTGCATGTGGAATTCTTTCTCAGGAGACCACCGAGTCCTATGTGTGGCTGCTTAGGCAGTTATGTGATGCCATGACTCAGAAGCATCCAGTGTCCGTGATCACTGATGGAGACCTGGCTATGCAGGCAGCAATCAGGATTGTGTGGCCCAATTCCTCGCACAGGCTATGCTCATGGCATATCGAGTTGAACATTTTTTTTTTGACAACAATATTGAGTTGAACATTGAGCGTAATCTGAAGGACGATAAGGTGAAGGAGGCTATTAAGTGCTTTCTTTATGATCGTTGCTCTATAGAAGAGGTTGAGAGGAAATGGGTGAAATTCTTGGTTGACAATAAGGTTACAGATCATGAGTCGTGGCTCTATCAGATGTATGAGACAAGGGAACTCTGGTGTGCTGCGTATCATGATGGTAAGTGTTATTTAGGACTGAGGAGCAACCAGCAGAGCGAGAGCCTACTCTCAAAAATTCAGTTTCATCTAGATCGTAAAATGACAATGTATGACCTTGTGCGGCACATCGACCTACGTTTTTTTCGTGAAATGTTTTTTAAAATATAGAAGATAATAGCATAGAGAAATTATGATATACTTATATACTATATTGAAACCAAATTATGATATATCAATAAACCATGTCACAATCCCATATTGATGTTTTTAAACTCTAAAAGATGAAACCAAATTGCATATTCTAGCGACGGTGAATGAACATACAATTGAAAGACAACAGGCTAGCAGCGGCCAGCAGTGCAGTCACCGTCGGCCATCCGCAAAGCAGCAGGGCAGGCGCCGAGCTGAACGTAGATGAGATTGGAAACTGAAACAACCACGGAGCTAGACGTACATACTTTTCACGAGTAAAATGCATCCTGGGTCCTCAAACTTTTGCCGTTATCTCGGCCTCAAACTATCAAAGCGACTATCTGGGTCCCTGATCTAATGCCATCGCACACCAAAGGTCTAAAACTAGTCACGCGAGCGTCAACCTCTGATGTGGCCGTGCCACGCGGGCAGCTGGGCACCGTGGCTGTGGTAACTTTTCAATAAAAACCCTGTCTTGTTTCTTGTGAAACCAAATGAAGACAGAAGCTGCCGGAACCGGCCGCTCATTTTGCCAGCTCCATGGCTCGAGCTGCGAGCGGCAGCAACAACCTCCTTGGTCAGCGGCATGATGGGCTTCTTCGCGGCGGCACCGGCCTTGCCCGGGAACCTGCAGGAGCTCCGGCCGGTACTCAATCTCGCCACGGCGGTCGATGTCGGGGTGCATGGCGCGGCAGCAACGAGCCATATTGGGAGTCTAACGGAGGAGGTGGAGAAGAGCATGCATGTGTCCATGCTCAGGTACATTGTGCACGACCACGGCCACCATCGTCCTCGCCATTAAAAAACCCCGAGCGGTTGGCCTTCTCATTTTCCCTCTCCTGCTCCACCGTTGCTTTCCCTCGCCACCGACGTGGACGTGCTCCCGGCGCTCTGGTCGCGGTGAGCGAGGCCGTCCCTACACCTCGCGTTCCTCGACGGCATCCGGGATGACCCGTCGCTCCTGCCAGACGAGGCGGAGCCGAGAGCCGACGACCCCGGCCGTGCTCGTACTGGGGCTCTTGGAGCTGCACGTGGTGCTGCAGAAGTTGCGGCTCCTGCTCGCCGACTGCATCCGGAAGGGGTGCACCTGTGGGTGCTCATGAACGTACGCCGAGCTGGCGGCGTCCGAGCTACGGGTGCACCTGGGTTCCGTTGCCATGGTGATGGACGTGATGCTGCTGCTGTTGCCAGGGGACATGTCGTCGTCCGGGTGGCGTGCCGGCGTCCGCCGTAGACGACGTCGAGGAGCTCACGGGGTTGGTGTCCCGGCACGCGCGCACGGCAGCGCGACTCTGGTCGGACCCGGACGACGACGCCGCACGGCGCGGGGCGTGCGCTCGGTGCTCGCGCGGTTCGCGAGCAGCTAGTCTCGTCCTCGCTCGCGTCGGGCTCGGCGCCTGGTCGGAATGTTCCGAGGAGGCCGCGTTCTTCGAGGCCGAGGTGCTGGAGCGCCTGGAGACTCGTAGTGACGACGACAACGACCTCGTGCTGGAGAGGAAGGAGCTACGAGCTAGAAAGAAAAAAAGGACGGGGTTTTTATTGAAAAATTACCACTGCCACGGTGTCCAGCTGCCCGCGTGGTACAGCCACATCAGATGTTGACGCTTGCGTGGCTAGTTTTGGACCTTTGGTGAGTGCTAGCGTTAGATCAGGGACTCACATAGTCGCTTTGATAGTTTGAGGACGTAGATGGGAACAACCCAAGAGTTTGAGGACCCACGGTGCAATTTACTCTACTTTTCACCTTTTATTACGTGGGCTTCATGCGGACGAGTATACAACACTACAGGCCCAGGTTCGGTCCATGTCTCCAAGACGACTCGTGAAAAGGAATCGCGCGACGCGCCACGCGCGCGAGTGGTGACGGCGTCGCTGCGGGTGAGCGTCTCCTCACTCCCTGTGTCTGCCATAGTTCTTCGTGGGCTTTCTTGTTGGGCCAACAATGAAGACTTGTTCCTAAATTTTCTGGGCCGCGACTCGGGCCATGGCCCTACTGGCCCTAGTCCTGGGCCCGCCCCTGCCAGTAGACAACTAGCCGTGAGAAATAGTCTTTTTTTAAAAAAAAAAAAAAAGCCATACAACTACGACCACGTGTTTTAGAAGCTCGGGGCACACGTGTCCGACATCTTGCGCAACTCCAATGAACTTCTTTTCCCAACGGCACTACCCACCAAATTTTGTACTGCCCGGTGGTGGCGGCATTTTCGCGCAAACCTCCTCAACGGCCGAGGGTCAGCGGTGCATCTTCGGCTTTGTGCGAACTGTGTTGTCCCCCCCCCCCCCCCCCCCCTTCGTTGGGTTTATTTTTGCCACATCGTTGTTCAGTGTTGTATTAGTGGTGCCCACTTTGGGTTTTCTTCTTTTTAATATAACTAGGAGTATACACCGCGTTGCTATGGAATTTTTTTAAAAGTAAATTTGTTATATACGTAATATTACTATATGGTATTCTTTGTGTATCCATCTTTATAAATTTGACTTGTATGTTAATTAATTGTATTAGATCTAGTAAAAAATTAGTAAGCTAATAGGAGAAAACTCATAGAGAATATTTAATTACATTATAGAGGAATAGGGGATGAAACAAATAGTGCATGCAAATGACTTTCTATGTTAATAGATTAAAGATTTAAAGTATATCACAAAATAGAGATGATATGAACATTTTGTAACTTATAAGGGATGAATTAGACTTAATAGAGAATGATGTGAACACCTTGCATGAAGTGATAATGTTTGGTGGGGTTACTTAGTGGGAAATGATGTGGACACCTTGCATAAAGAGAGAAAAATCACCTAGTGGGGTTTATCTTTAGAGATTTTTTACAATAATTGAGGAAAAATTCGACGACCCACGTCGGCCGATCCGACGGCTAGAAAGGCTGGAGGAAATGAGAGGAAATTCTAGAGAGGAAACGGGAGGAAATTCTGATGTGTATGACCAGTGGGCCATATGCACCAAATTTTCTCCCATATGTGCCAAATTTCTTCCCATTTCCTCCAAAACTCAGATAATTAGGACTTCAAATACAGGGGTGGTAATTCTGTTTCTGTATTTCTTTTTTCTAATTAAGGGTAATACGGTAATTTGATATTTTTGAAAATAATGATTGGAGTAATATAGTTGGAGATAAATAATACAATTAGTATAGTTACATATTATATTCTTGTAAGATTAAAAACAAGAAACATTTTCTAGAATTCGTCGTGTTGCAGAATTAGATACAAATATCATGTTTGGGTTGTACAATGTTGAGGCATTTGTTTTGGTTCATTGTCTGATTGGTAGGACGCCTTAACGATTTGATTCCAGTATCCGGTTCCTTCCCAAAAAAAAGGATTAAGTTTTAGTATGACATGTTGTGTCTGTATCACTGCATGATTTGGTGTCAAACCTCTAGAGACTAAGCAAGGCCAGATTACCCAGGATGTACATATAAACTTGCATGTCATAACTATATATAGAGCTTGCGAGTGTCTGACAAGCATGTCATAAACTATATATAGAGCTTGCGAGTGACTGGCTAGCGTGTGATGGCACTTTTAGAATACAATGCGAAAAGACCAAAATACCCTTTACGGATATAATTAGAACAGATTAGAATTTTGTGGAGGAAATAGGAGGAGATGAGAGGAAATTGCAAGCATTGTAAAAAGACTCCTATCTTTATAAGAGTTATAAATTAGCAACTCTTCTAATTCGTTTTTAAAAGAGGAAGAAGAAGAACGGTAGACGGGGGTGGCGAGAAGAAGATGAACAGTACACTAGGAAAAGATTGTGTGGCTTCTGAAAAAAAGTGTGCCTTGTAACTGTACTAGTTCATTTTCCTTTTAATAATAATTTTAGTAGAGGCGTGAGCCCCTCTTGTTTTCTTTAAAAGAATCGTGTGTGGCAACAACCAAGTGTATGATAGACCGACTCCTTTGTTTTTCTTGTGTACGTACACTAGTAAAAATTCAACTTTCTAGTTGGCATGCTTCAGATTGAAAGAGTTCCGGTACATACTGTAGTTAAATCATTTCTCAATCTCAAAGTTAGCAAACAATTGTCAGTAATTATTTTTACATGCATAAATTAAGCATTATTCATACATGCAAATGTGTATGTGAATGTGACAATTAAAGAAACAAACCACACGAGCATGCATCCAGGGCCTTCGACCGGCAGCACAGAAGGCGCATGCAAGAACAAATGTCATACATGCAAATGTGTATGTGGATGTGATTATGTTTCAAGCATAAATGATTTTTCTATCCAGGAGCTAGTGACGGTCGCAGGCTGGCGGTGGAGGCCCATCCCGTTCTTTCCACCGACTCCGAGCCGCTCGTCCTGGCCCATTTTTTGTGCTGCGCACGCAAAAGGCGCTGCCATGGCCTTGCAACGAGGGCGCGTGACACCTTTACTATTGGAGAAACGGAAATCCGCCACCTCTAGAATCTGGATACCATCATGTCTGGTACAGCCGTGCAACGTCTACGCATCGTCTATCGTCGCCTCGTGCGGTGAAGAGAAGCAGGTCACAGCTATTACGGTATGGGCTGGGCTGGGCTATGGGCGAGTGGCAATGGCAATTGCATGCCACGCTGACAATGGGATGGAGGCGAGGCGCCTTCTCTCAATGTCACTCGCCGTCGTCGCCGGCGTCAATTTGTCGTTGGAAACTCAGCAACCAGACAGACATAAAAAGCAAACACCACTCACCCTAGATATGGTATCCATTCCCGGAACGCGTCGTGGTGGACGCCCCATCCGGCCATCCCCTGGATCGCTCGCTTTCACCTCGCCCGTTCTAAACTTGCTGCTGGGAGCATGTGATGTGACCTACTTCGAGACGAGACGGACGGACGGATGGCGAGACGACACCTCACTGGCCGAGAGTGACCTCACGCACGGAGCTGAGATTGTAGGAGATTGAGATATTTCCATAGGGAGTTAGATATTGAGATCTTTCCATAGGAGTTAGATACTGAGATCTTTCCATAGGGTAGATAGACCTCACGCCGGAGCCGTGATTATAGAAGATTGTGTTGTTCCCGTGATTGTGATCTTTGTAATCTTTATATAATGGAGACCGAAGAACCTAAGAGGGTGTTACCTCTTTCCCGCATATTACTTTACAGCGCCGCCAGTGCTGCTGCTATCTCTCCCTACTTCTCTTTGTCTCCATCTCTCTCCCTTTGACACTCCTCAACCCCCTCTCTCTACCTCCCTCGCTCTCCCTCTCATGAGAGATATTAACTCAAATTTATTTATTATCTATGTTACGCCAGATGTTCTATAGATACCAGCTATTTTATGGTCCAAACAAAAATCTTGTAGATTCTTTTTACCGGTAATAGAAATCAGTATTTATCCAGATTTTGTTCTCTCTTTATCCGTTGATTGAGTAGAGGTTCTATTATCCAATTATTATACTAAATAGGATTTTTCCTTTTTTAACCAGTCCGTGTAAGATGTAATCTGCTGCCATCCTTTCTCTTCTTTCCTAGGCATGGTCAAGGACAAGTAGAGGTCAGCTCATGGTCATGGCTGACCATGTCCTTGTTTCTGTAGCAGCATGACATTAGGCCATGTAGGAGTAGGTGAGAAGCTCCATCAGCCATGTCTTGGGCTGATGTAAGCTATCCTAGAGTAGTGAGAGGGGCTGTAGACAACCATACCCTTGTACCATAGTTGGTAGAGTAGGACTTGTATAAATATGCAATGCAATGGGCAATGCAAAGGCAGCTTCTTTGCCACCACATTCAGAGTTTCAGGTTTCAGCCTCTGCTGAAACCGGACGGAGGGATATTACTTTGCTCGAGGACTCCCTCCGTTCCATAAATAAAAGAACGTTTTTGACGTCAACACTTTCTATTTGACTGCTCCTTATGTAAAAAATAATAAGTAATATTTATTTTTATTATGGCTTACTTTATCATTGGAGATATTTTCACAATAATTAATTTATTTTATTATTTATATAAAAAATTTAAATAAGACGAATGGTCAAACAGGAAATATTGAAGTCAAAAACATTTTTTATTCGTTGAACGGAGGAGTATAGATATAGACTAGTCTTTTACAAGATTTCTCCAACACTAGTGGATCCTTTATTATTAATTATTTTGTTTGCAGTCTAGTTAGTTAAAATATTTTTACAACCATTTGTTTCAAGAGTTGACTTGTTCGTGATTAAAATGTCAAGTCTTGTGATGGAACAGGCTAGTAAGTTACAGAACTCGACCTGCATACCCCGCGATATTACGTTAAGAAGAAACTTCTCGCGCGCAGGATAAGAATCACCCCGAAGTCCACCTGCCCTATGTGTATCACGTTGGAAGCGACTAGGGTGCTTTTTAAAACCAAGAGTATCAACGAGATGGAAAGTCTTTGCACGAAAAAGCAAAGAGAACAACCTAAGAGCATCTCTAACAGTTTGGTAAATAAAGTTGCTATCCTTTGAAATTTGGCAAAACAACAAAAATTGCTCTCCAACACTTTGCCAAATGAGATTGGTATTTTTAGTAGGTTGCCATCGAGAGCCTCCGCGCGCGTATCCCACTCCCGATCGCGCTCTCCCGCTGCATGGCCTTCCTTCGCACCCTCGCATGGAAAAATGCCGGACACTTCCCACGTGAGGCAACCCAGCCGCCATATATGTCATCAATCCCGTGTGTATCTATTTCTGGCCGCGTGACCTTTCTATCGTGGCCGCGTGAAGAGGAGTCCTGGCGCGAAGGCCGTCCGTCGTCCTCGCGTGACCAGAAATCCCCGCGCGAGGGCCGTCCGCGCGCCAAGGCCCGTCGCCGCTGATCCATCCCGACCAGGCACCCTCCTCGCTCGATCCGTTTCGTGCCACATCTCTTTGTTTTTTTTTGTTGACCCGTTGAATGATCCAATTTGCTCCTGTCGCCTTGTACTCTGATGGTTGCATGGTCCTGTTGCATGGTCCAATTTGCTCCCGACTCATCAAGTGAACGAGTAGCCAGGCCACGAGAGAGAGAGAGGAACGCGGCACAACGGGGAAGAGGTGAGGTACCGATCAACAAACTTTATGGTGGGCCCTTCTTCTTTTTTTGATTTGGCATGTTGAAAATAGAGAACTGTTGGAGATAGTCTATTTTTAACTTGGCAAGATATTGTTTTAAAGAACTTGCTAAAATATAACATTTGACAAGTTAAAAATAGGGAACTGTTGGAGATGCTCTAACAACTCTAACAGAAACCTAAATATTAATTGCCCGGTAAACAAGGCTTGCATCAAAAGTGAACACTTAAACTTTGATGGGCCGACAATAACATCGGAAATAATAACACAAAAATATAGCGAGTAGAATTACTTAATTAGCACCAGGAATGGATGAACGGCAAGTCGGCGGCGGAGGACCTCTTGAAGTTAGGGTGCTCCACCAGGCTCTCCCTGAACACATGCCGTGACACGAGAACATTGTTCCACGGCGTGGACACGGAGTTGACAGACCTAACCGTCTTCGTCCTCACGTTGTACACCAACAAACCGCGGCCGCTGCCGAGCATAATGTTCCCTTGGTCGTCACACGCCGCGGCGGTAGACCACAAACTCCATGGGTAGTGTGACGATATTTCCCCATCCAGATTACATTGCCACGGCGTTGGGACTTGATGGCGGCGTTCCCACCTCCCGGCGCCGTAGTCAACGAGGAACCAGAGGTCGACGTGCTTCGCAGGCCCGAAGTTGGCTGCCACGAGCATCCCGTGCATGACGAACAGCTTCATCAGCACACCGGTGGCTGTCCGTGGCCCCGCCATCAAGCGGAACTTCTCTGACTGCACGTCGAACGCCACCATCTCCGTCGTCCCTTGTTCCGACGACGAGTCGTCCCGAGGACGACGTGGCGGCCAGTGCATGCTGTCGTGAAGGGCCACTGGTGTCGTCGCCGATGGTGTGTCCGGCTCCAATTCATCGTCGTCCGCGACGTGTGTGTCTACGTGCCGAGGCTCGGCGGCACCGGTGGACAGGATGGACCACGTCCGGCCGGCGGACGTATCGCGGCAGCACAAGAGCCGGTACTCGCCGGACTGCTGGTGGAAGTAGAAAGCATACTCTCTAATATCGATGCGGCAGAGGAGGCAGCGATCGCCAGTGAGCTTGGGGAGCTCGGCCCACTGCCTCGTGACGGGGTTGCAGAGGAAGTAGATGCCCGCCACCGCATCCATCCTGAATAGGAGGACACCGTTGCACGAGTCGAGTAGGAGGGGGTCCCTGGAAGACGAAAGCTGGTACCTGGCCTGGTAGTACCGGATGAGACGCCGCTGGTCCGCCGTCACGCCGGAGACAGGGAGCACGTCCAGCGCGACGTCGTAGCCGCGTTGCACCGAGTCCAGGTACGTGTACAGGACGACCTTTGCAGGCTGTCGGCGCGCGTGGGCGGCGAGGAAGAGCGGGCGGGTCGTGATGTCGCGCCACGTCTTGCAGACGGTGCGGAAGCGGAGGACGGACTTGGCCGGCAGGCGGACGAGGATCTCGGCGTAGATGTCATCGGACAGATGTGGCGGCGCGGCGGCGCGTTGCGCCTCCATCCTTGAACTAGGTTGCCCCATCGATCAACATCTTGCCGGCTCGGTTATATTATACTATGTAGTATTTATGGTGAAAAAGTAACATATGATCAACCACAGTCCACAGTTTGTATTGGATCTCCAGTGTACTCTGCTACGCTAGCTAGTCAGCGCAGGGCGGGGACGTGCGCGGCGTGTGGCGAGCGTTGCGTGCGGAGAGCGCGGGGACCGGGTCTATCGGATCGCGGTGATTGATGAAAGGGTTGCTGGGCTTAGAATTAGACCAAGTGTCACTTCAGATCCTATAATTTTTCAAATTCCTGTATACTTTTTCTTTGAGTAAATTGTATGTTTAGGCCAATAACTTATCTTCCACTTGTGTCGGATTAGGCCGCCAACTTCAAAGTGCGTTTTCGGTAAAACTTTCTTGCGGTGCTGCCGATAATGGCCATACCCCTACGTGGACAGCGTCGCTTTTAGCAAAATGCCCCTCAAATCCTTCATCCTCTCATCCCCAGTCCCTCTCTCTCACGGCGTCGCCGTGGCCACCATCCTCATCTGCGTGCGCAGCGGACCCGACCTGCCGCCGAGCTCCACGCCCCGGGCCTTGCTCGCACAGCCGGCGTGTCTTGGGGGCCGGACCTCCGCCGGGCGCGACCGGCGCTCCGCCACGCGTGCGTGCGCCGCCGGGCCGCGTGCGCCGCCGGGCGCTCGGCGCGTGCGCGGACGGCCGCGCCCGCCTGCGCGCGGTGCTCCGCCACGCGCGCCGCCGCCACGGGCGAGCTGCCGCCGCGGGTGCGCCGCTGGCACTCCGCCTCGCGCGGCCGTCGTGGGCGAGCGGCGGTGCTCCACCACGCGTGCGCCGCCGCCGCGGCGAGCGATCGGTGGTCCACCCCGCGCACGCCGCCGCGGGCGCGCGATCTGCGGTCCACCTCGCGCGCGGGCCGCCGCCGGCGAGCGGCCGGCGCTCCACCACGCGCATGCTGCCGCCGCCGGCGAGCGGCCGGCGGTCCGTCCCGCGTGCGCCGCCGCCGCGAGCGAGCGGTCGGCGGTCCGCCCCGCGGGCTGCAGCCCCGGGCGAGCTGCCTGTGCTCCGCCACGCTGCGAGAAAGAGAGAGAGGACTGGGGATGAGAGGACAAAGGATTTGAGGGGTCATTTTGCTAAAAGGACACTGACCACGTAGGTGTATGGCCTATTGGTGCACCACAAGTAAAGTTTTTGGCCCTGAAAATGCACTTTTAAAGTTGATGGCCCAATCCGACACATGGATACAAGTTATTGGCTTAAACATACATTTTACTCTTTTTCTTTCCTACCATCCAAACTCCAAAGGGTTACTCTGAAGCCGCATGCGTGCAGAAACGGTGTAGCCAATTAGCCTCCAACATTCACGCATGCTATGCCGCATGCAGAAGCTGAAGTACAGGCGCCTTGTTCATATCACGGGACAGAGAAAAAAAACAGTTACGCCTCCTACCTCAGCCAATCAGCTACCAGCGCTAGGGCAGTTTGGTAGGAGAAATTTACTCAATTCGTTAAAAATGACATTAAAATAAAAGCGAGCATAAAACTACTCATTCTCAGTTCTATATTACTCTGTCATTTTGTCTCCTTTTTACCGTTATATCACTTTGGGCTAAACATTACTTAAGTTTTGCATTATAATACTGCAGACAGGGAGGTCGTCACATTCGTCGTAACATCTCAATATCTCATTAGGTAAGTCACATTCATTCTGCAATGTATGAATAATCCAGTAATTGTACAATTCCAAAGTAAACTTAAGTCTTATTAAATCATTTCAGTAATGAAAACAGAAGTTTGAACAAATCCCCACAAGGTAACAGCACCATATTATAGCATTCTGCAGCCGAGAGCCATGTGCCTAAACATCAAACATAAAGTTCTGGCAGTAACACGCTCGGCAATAACAAGTACGGAGTAGTAACCCTAATCAGAACTTATTCTTCCTCCTCAGCCTCCTCGAGCCATTTGACAAACGGCTCCAGAGCTTTCACAAAAGATTGCCTGCCATTATGTTATAATCATTAGGAACTGACAGAAACACCATGCATCGATGCTTAATTGCTACAACTAATTTATGGGCAGGAGTTTTGTGTTGTTACCTGCCCTTCGGGTTTGAACCTTTACGGAACCAAAGGAGGACAGTATCTTCAGCCAGGACATCTTGGTCATACAGTGTTCTTATGATTTCAGGAAACAGCTTCATCAGCTTAGCATCCTCATAGCACTGTGTCTGAACTTTGTATATAAGTTCCAGTTCAAGTCTGCCACTCGTGCAAAAAGCATTCAACAGCTCAGCCCAAGCTTTCACCTGAGAGTGCAAACGGAAAAAAAATGAACACATCTGGATAGACTGATAGAGTAATAGAGATCACAGAATATTGCAAAGTTGACTAATTTTACAGGACATTCACAGCCCGCTTCATAGAAATATGGAAATCTGCCATTGCAATCCTCTTGAATTTTCAAATCCTTCTTGGAATGTATCAGTTTTTACTGCTAGTGCAGTTTGAGCTCACAACTCACACTAAAAACACAATGCTCATACACTTGAATGTAAATAAAAGATTGTTATAACACAACCACATTAAACCATAATAATTTAACTAAGCAAACACCACAAGTATCTTTGGTAAATATCAGATTTTTCAAGTTTCATACTCATAACTTAAGACACCATGTTAAATAAAGTTTAAGGTACCAAAACAAGTAATGTACATCAAACAAGAGTTTATGTTAGGTATTCAATGTCCAGCTCTTGGACTTGCAAAGAAACCAAAAGTTCAACACATTACCTGCCGAAGTGCTGTATTAGAATTTTGTTGCTGATTCTTCCCAGACCACTGAACAGCCTCCATGAGCACATCCCACAACATGCGAATAACCTCTAAATCAGGAAATTTAGCGTCCTTAACTTGCTGCTTGACAGTCTCAATCACTTCGGATATTGCAGCCTCATCATTGATCATGGTGGTCAGTGTTGACTTTATCTCCTTAAGTTTAACTTCAAACATCTTCTTTTCATTGTACTCAACAAGGCTAGTCAGACCTTCTTTGCTGAGGACCATGCACAAATAAAAATATTTATCAAAAAGATAAATAAAATGCATAGCTTTAGAAGGTTACACATGAAGACATAATGGAACTGAAAACCTCGACACAACAAATTCTATGCTTCAAAATAGAAAATAAGAGAAAGAAACTTACTTGAAATGCTCAGATAAAGCCTCAGAGGATCTCTTAGCTGATGGGAAGAAGTCCAACAGATTGTCCTCCATTTTTCCTTTCTTCAAAAGTGCAATCAAATCATCCAAGCTGTTTTCCTTAAGGTACTCCTTGAAAAACTCAGTGATGAATGAAAGTACTATCCCTTTGGCAACAAGATTATCCTTGTGCAGTGGCTGGAACATTGTCTCAGGAGGAAGCCCTGATAGCTTCTGAGAAAATGCAAGGGCAGTGAATATGGCGAGTTTCTTTCTCTCATTTTCTTCAAAGAACTCCAAGGATTGGAGGAATTTGCGCATAACATTTTCAAGATTCTTTATTAAGAAAGGCCTCCTGCGCAATGTTTTCTGGATATAGAGTACAAAAGGCAAAATTGCTTCACGCTGTGCCTCGCAATCTAACACAGAATAAGGGTGGCGGTCTCCTTCTTCAGGTTTTACAGTGCCAGGCTGAGTGCGCCCTCCAACAAAAACCACCTATATTTTCACAAAGATACATCAGTCTAGTGCATGGCATCAGGTCCAAAAGTTCTAAAATTACTAGTTGGTGATGAACAAGAACTTAGATTGTAATTGTAAATCTCTATAAATACCTCACATGCACATAAATGGGGAAAAAAACTGTGTCCAACTTCAACTTGAAAGAGCTAGAGAAAATCTCTACCCATGACCATACCCAAATGGCACCATGTGGAAAGAATATTATAGAAATCCCTATCCATATATTGGTTAATACATGCACCAAGGTGCAAATCTTCAAGTGCAGATAGATATCTTTACAAAGCCCAAAATAAATGCAAGTAAAATTCCAAATGCATAATAACACTAACAAAAAGAATTTGACCTGCAGGGGGTAAGATAGCCACAGCCCCGGTTATCTTGCTAAAAAGGACCTTCTCAAGCAGGTCGAGAAAAACCTCAAACCCATGGCCCCCACCCATACACAGCGACAATGTAGCCCAATGAGGGGATTTTTTTAACCATTGCCTGAAATTCACTCCCAGGGGAGTTGAACCCATGACCTGAGTGCTACTAGAGCCACCTAACCAACCAAGGTAGAGGGCCCATTCACAAATAACACTATTAAAAGCTTGCAACTTACAAGGGGTCAAATAAATTAAAACAATCAACAAAATAACACATTGAGAACGAATGAGAATTTCAGGGTATATACTGCTCCACTGGCTGTACCTCGAAAAAGGTGTCACCATAACGTGAGAAGTTGAGGTCTGAGGACTCGATACTTTTGGCGACAAGTTCCTGATACAAAAGTATTGAGAATGGAAAAAAGATTGCATCAATGAAAGAAGTATAAGCAAAAAATCAAACAGTATTGGATCAGTTTAGTTTATGAGCTGTTACTCTCATACAAAACACATGTACTAGGAGATGTTTGGCACAGCTCTAGCTTCAAGCTCTTTTGGAGTCGATTATTACCAGCTCCAAATTTTTGGAGCTGGGGCCACAGGCAAATCAAAGGTATTTGGTTGAAAAAATTTATTATTTTTTATTAAGACTATATGCTTAAACCACTTTCCTTTATCCTAAAACTCCAGATCCCACATGTAGATCTGGAGATTCCCCATGATTTATGAAATATGTTATGTGTAACCTAAAATTTTCAACACCAAGCATAATTGATTTATCAAGCTTGATGGGAATCTAACTGCATACCACATCCAAGAATATTACATATTTCTAAATGCATATATCTCAACTAACAGAAATAACATATGAGATGCAAATGGTACACGCAAAGAAGGCCTAACCAGATCTCCACCATTATCCAGATAAATCTGCACAATTGCATCAGAGAATGATGCAGGGTCCAAAGGAGCTGCAATGTTCCGCTTGCGGGTCTTAATCCGCGTGCCTCTGCAATAATAATTGCAGAAAACAAGGTGAATAACCTGAACATGCAACACTGCCATGCGGACTTTGCAAATAAGTTTTACCAATATATATAGTATAAACATAAACATTCTGTGGTATGACCAAGCACCAAAAAAGACCTGATAAGTCTAGACTTATAATAAGAGCCATTTCATGGAAGTATAACAAAGAACAATAAACAAGGTGCACTACCATGATAAAAGGAAGTAATAAAATACTCCACTCCATCCCAAACTGTAAGTTGTTTTGGCATTTCAAGATGCATAGCCTTTGTTATGCATCTAGATATAGACTTGTGTCTAGATACATAATGAAACTAATGAATTTAGAAAAGCCTAAACGTCTTACAAATTAAAATGGAGGTAGTAATAACAAAGAAAGGTATTAGTAACAGCAAGCATAATAGTAGAATCATTGGTAGCAGGAACTGCAAGTATAACAATGACAGACAAATTTCATGCCGGAATAAAGAATCTTGCCAAGTTAAACTGAAAATATTGCAACAGAGGTAGTCTCAACACAGAAAGGACAGTCAACAGAATGTAGCAATTGCTTCTATTGCAGTAATATCAATTGACCAAACCAAAATGATTATTAACATGTCCAACTAGTTTAAGACCAACATGGAAACTGCAGTTGCATTTCAGTAATCGTATAAGCACAAGAATCTTACCCAAGAGTGGGCTTCTCCTTCGAGCTGCACAGAAAAGAAGAGGATAAAAGTTAAAACCTGTACCATGGGCCTAAAAAGAACACACTGTTTACTACAAATAAATCACGACAGCTATGCTACCGTTATCAAATTCATCAACAAAATCCTGCATAACAAACTTTTTATTATCCTGTACCACACTGAAGAAATTCTATAACATCAAATGGCCACATGATACTCTCAACTCAACATTCCAAATCCTGTGATATTCCAAGGCACCCACTTTGCAAAATTAGAAGATCTAGCACTTTGCCAGATCAATGCAGAAAAACAACTAATTGTCCTGCAAAAGGAACCGAAGTTCGCCAGATCATGAAAAAAACAAAAACTAATAAAGGAACTGAGCTTCGCTAGATCTTATTGCAAAACATCAAGGAACAACACTAATAACAAAACAGCTGGTTCGCCCAGGGCCTCAGACCACTAACATCAATCCACCATATAATTCACCCAAAGCAAAACATCACATCATCACGAACCCAGCCGGCTACAATACCCTCAGCTCGATCCAGCCGACCCTGACATCGAATCCACTCAAAACTCTAACTTCCACCCACACAGATTCACCATCATGGACACCACCGAACCGACCGTCACGCCAAATCCACTCAAAATCCAGAATCCAAAGTCCACTACCTAAGCTCCAATTCAACCAAAAATCCGGTTCCCATCGATCGAGCTGCCGCGACAGACTCTACAGATCCTCTAGGCACGGCGCTACGAGAAGCAGGAGCAAAGATCCAGGGTCGATCCGTACCTCATAAACAACGATCTGGCGCGGAGAGGAAGCGAGGGTAACTTTCTTGTGGCTTCTTCGGGGAGAAGGTCGGTTCTTGCGGCCGCCGCGGCGAAAGGGAGAAGGCGGCGGCTAAAAACCTAGCTTTTGGGTGCGGTATGAGGGGCGGTGGAGGACGGCGAGGTGCGGCGGCGGCGCTAGGGCAGGAGCCGGGTCACGGGAGAGAACGAGGGATATGCGACTCTTATCTTTAAAAAAAAAAGTTTGTTTTCTCGGGCCGCATATATGGGGTTTTCTTTTTTTTTACAGCAGCATTACCACCATTCATCCATCCTATGTTGCTTGCTGGCCGGTGGTTATGGCCACGTCTTCTCAAATTCATTCCGGGTGGCCACGTCGTTTCAAATTCATTCAGGGTGGCCACGTCGTCTTAAATTCGCTTTTACTTGGTCATCAGTTGTCCACGTCGCTCTTTAAACCGTGTCCATTCATTATGTAAATATCTTGCCCCCTCCTCCACTCAAAAAAAAAAAAAATCCCCTCCTCCCGACATTTCTCATGGCTGCCTCCGCCTCCGGATGCGGCATGGCGATGGCGGCGCGCGGGCCGTGACGGCGGGGCGGCGCGACGGCAGTGCGGGTGATGCGGCTCGCCGGCGGCCGCCTGCGTGGGCGGCGCGACGGCACGGCGGCAGCGCGGGCGGTGCGGCGCGTCCGGCGCGGCGGCCGTCCGCGTGGGCGGCGCGCCGGCGGGCAGCGTGGGCGGCCACTGGAGCGCGGCAGCCTCGTCCTGGCCTTTCTCGTCGCCCCCTCCGCCTCCTCCTGGTGCGACATCGGCGCGGGGCGGGCGGGCAGCAGGGCGGCGCGGCGTGATGACGGCCCAGGCGGTGCTCCTTCCTTTCCTCTCTCCCTCCCCTTCTCTCTCCCGGAGCGGCGGCGCTGCTGCAGGCTCCGACCGCCGCGGCCTCCTCGTCCTATGCACGTCCGTGCGTCCAGACGGCCGGCAGTGCGAGGCGAGCCCTGGGGGCGTGGAACGCCGCCTCTTCGTCACACAGGCAGGCTGACTGCTCCCAGCGCTTCCCAGCGCTTCCCTTTCCCATGGTCCATGCACGGGGGAGCGCCGGAGCCGCAGCAAAACCGGCTGCGCACAGATCGGGTGGAGGTCAGAAATTTTGGAGCCTTTCATGTCCTACGGTTTGTTGGAGGTGGCTTTGGACTCGAGCTTTTGTGGATTTTTATTCTTTTGTGCAGGCCCTTTCATGCCCTAGGGTTTCCTGGGTGGATTTCAACTGGAATTTTTTTTCTTCTGCACACCTAGGAGTGGACGGACCAGCTGTTGCGGCCGAGGTTTTCATCAAGATGAAAAAGAGCCGGAACAACACCACCCCACGATGCCATGCTCAGACCCGCTCTGCTTGTTTCCTACCTGGTAGTGGAGAAACATGAAGCAGCTCTTTATCGGCGTGTGTTCGTGGCTCCGGGCAACACATTCAAGGTTTGTGAAATGAAATGAGGTTATAGAATAGATCATTTAAATGAGATTTTGTCCTCAATGGCATCTACTAAGATGATTCTGGAATCTACTTTCCACATAAATGTTGTTCACTGAATATAGACGATGGAGACAATTAGATTTTCCTTTCCTATATTGGGAATTATATATTATCCTAGATTATATTGAGGATTATATCTTGCTTTCCTATATTGTTTGTTTTCCCTCAACTAATGCACCATGTTTCTGCACAACTAAAGGTAGTTGCTTATTATTCGTCGTTTCAGCCCAGTCAAAATTGTCTACATCTGTGCTTGCTACAACTACCATTATTGTACCTTCTTTCAGGACTGTTAATACCATCGCTTGGGTGCAAGCGAGAGGCAGCTCATTACTCAAGCACGACAGCTTATTTCGTACCTGATCCGTTGTAATACCAAGGTATTTGGGTTCCACTTCTTTGTTTCGCGTTTCGCCCCTTGCTCCCTTTGATTTGGGCCAGCTGAAAGTTATTTGTTGCCTACCTGATGTGTGATGCCTATTCATCATCTACAGCCTGCTGATTATATCAGACTCTCCAAATACATTGTATTGCTCTTATAATCATTTTAGTATAGATATTCATGTGCCTATGCTGCTGCTATATTTATTTTGGGTCCGAGCATTTTGTTGTTGGTGATAGGTTGCACTGCACCATAACCTCCTTCTCAAAATTGCTTTTTAACACTCATACATGCTCAGAGTTCTTCTAGCTTGATGAATTAATACATGTTGCATATAGGTGTAGGGCTGCATCGTGTAATCAGCATGATTGCAGTGCTATATTTATTAACAGCTAATGAGATGTCTAGCAAGCCACAGGGACCACCTTGTTTGAGCTTGTATCTGAATGTTCTTTACAACTTATTGGTGTTCCCAATTTAGTGGTACTTTTTCGCTGCATAGGTATTTCTTTAATTGGTTTATCATCGTCATACTTTATATTGAACCCATATTCTGGTGTCGACGTTCAGATTTCTTGAAAGAAAAGCTTCATTCTAAATTCTTAATGCTAATTACTACATATCAGTTCTAAAGAATTGTCTTTGTGAAAACACCTGGTCCCGCAAATATAATTATGTGCGGCCTGCCACATATTTCATGTTTTTGTCTTCTTGGTCCTTATTTGCCTTCTCTCTAATATGTTCTAAAAAATTAGTGTTTTATTTATTGCTTATGCCCTAACTTTTTCTTGGCTCTGAATTTCTGATTCAGTTCTTCTATCTTATCATGTGTCATTGCAGGGGACTATCTATACAACGTGAGGGTGAGGCTTGCAGGCTGTTGTGTGCAGCATGCGCCGCTATGATTTTGTGCTGCTGGTACATCTTGCAAAATTGGGCAGCTAGGGAAGGGAGCTCGGCCTTTTTCTGAACATATGGCCATTTCCCGAAGCAACTGTTGTGGGCAAGAGAGCTTAGCAAACAACTTATCAGCATCTTCCTTCTGCCATAAGTATCACAGTTTTTTTACTCGATGATACTGTTACTTATTAGCAGCTTACCTATGAGAACTACAGTTGTGTGCCTGGTAATTATCTATGCTCATTTAGCAATGTGGTGCAAGCCTTTTTCTTGTTTGCCAAAATTACTCTCCTAAAACAAAAGAGCATATATTCTATGCATGCAGGAACTACATAATACTAAGCTCTCCAATGCCTATGCTCGTTGATAGTGCCTGGTCGCGGTTGACCAGCTGAAGGTACCATCTGTGTCTTACCTATTTTGCTTTTGTTTGGATTCTGCAGGATACGAGATAACGCAAGAAACTTTCTGCCAAGGTGATTATTCTGAATTCAGATCGTTCGTCCATTGCTATGTCATCCTGTAACTGACTCAGCAATGGCGTACTTCCATGTACCTGCTATTTCTATGTTGTACTATCTGAAGAACATTTTTTTGGCATTTCTACTTCATCAAATTGTTTATTTCTTTTATGTCACAGATTTTAGTGTACATCCAAATGCTTTGTTCCGAGTACCGTTACAACCTTCCAGCAGTGCATTGTAGGATAGACTTGCCCTTTTGTTCCAGTTTAATGCCTTTCTGTTCCAAAGGTGCGCATTTAATATCTTGTAGATGGGAAAACTAAAGTGGCACATTCAAAATTCAAAAATATTTCAGCTTTAGGGGAATGAAATTGGGGGTGCATCCTAGACCTTGGGTTCTCTTTTTTTAGCTACATGCTGATTCTGAGAAATCTACTGTATATTACAGTTGCATCTCTTTCGAGGATTTCTGTAGCTCAGAAACATACACCAGGCTGATGCGTACTACCCCTCCCATGTTATATGAACAGGTATCCTAATCAAACAAGCAAACCTGCGAAATCATGGATATTCACTTTAGATACAACAACTAAATTTAATTGTAGGGGTTATCTCGCTGTACCTCTAATTTTATATCTAGTGATGTCATTTTCTAGATTTCTTACACTTGGGATTTCCTCCAATATGATGTCCACGATGACCTTAGCAACTTATGGCCGCACATTGTATTCTTAGTTTTGGTGTTTGCTACTTGGTTTTGAAATAAAAATGGGTTCTTTATGTACAGATGGATTGGTTTACTCCTGTGTAGATTTGGTAAGCATTTTGTCCGTGTGACCTTGTTTCTTTATGGTTGTACCAAGCACATGCCTTTTCAGTAAATTCTTGGAAGAAAAAAAAATTATATACAAGACGGAGTCATCATCCTAGCTTAAATCTGTACATGCCCATTTTTAAAATTTCATCTCATCATATGGAACTTACTTTATATATGGGAATGGGTTCTTGGCATGTTATTATTTTAGGCAAAGTTCTGGCTTCCTCATGCTATTCTTAGGTTGGATCTTGCTGATCGTGATCTGAATGACTGCATAATGAAGATCCTCACAGAAAAAGTTGCCCTTCGTTGTCATAGGGTTGATGTAGGAAAGGTGTATCCAGAATTCCAGATCAAGGATCGCCTAATTTTCACCATGCTGACAGAAGTTAGTAACACTCTATTTTGTTTTGTTACTGCTCCTATATGCAACAAAATGGCTTTCTTTGTTCCTATGTGCCCATAGTTCAATGTATGTTTTATATTTGCAAAGGATATAAGATATATTATAACGGGGCTCCATAGTACACAGGTTACTGAAAAAGTTCGCATTCTACATGAAAAAAGAATTACTTCATATTCTCCTTCATAAGTGCTCTCAGTTTGAGTATTTGAATGTCTCTTGCATGCAGCAATATACTCTGTCACAGATTTGAAATGCCTCATCCAATAAAAGATTTGAGAGAAATATATCAATTAAATTTGCTTTTCTCTTCTATTTGGTTGAGATATAGATCATTATAAACTTTCATCCATCATTTCTCACTAATACAGATACTACTTACTAATAAAGTTATTTAAAAAATTTTCACATGTCTCCTGTATGTTCTCTTAGTTTTTATAGTCAAATATGATGCAGATAGCTGATGTGTCTTTATGCAATACTTGACTGCAGGCGTTTCTTATGGATGACGCTGTGGTGTACAGATGGTGTGCCATTTATCAATACTGAAGCAGAGTATGTCAATTTCCGTTGTTTCGCTTTGATTGTCGATGGGCAGGTCATGCGTGTCCATCACGTTTGTTGGTAACAGGCAAGAGGTATCGTCAACGTATTTTGGCACGAAGTTCTCATTGGTCGTTGAGAAAAAAAAAACTTACTAAACAAATCACTCCCTCATGCTACAGGATGGAATTGTATCTAACTCTAAATAGGTATACAAACTGTTATGAAACATCTATTGCCATTGACTCTGCAGCTGATATATATCTTTTTAGGACATTGCAATTATGCTGAGTAGGAGACATGTGGTCTATGGCGTTACCGTTGAAATAGCAGAGAGGCAAAAAATCAAGGACAATCCCAATATGTCGAATTGTTTATTTCGGATAGTTATAGATATATATATACATGGCTCTTGTGACCTGTATGGTATGTGTAGTCATATGTAACATGTACATATACATCAATACATGTCCTCTATGTATCTATGCATCAATAATATATCAATCTTATATCCGTATAAAACTAAATATCCTCGCTTTCACTCGACACTATGACTATAACCGTAAGTGCAGAGTACGGAGTACGTCTTAATTCAGCTTCACTTATATACACAAATGCTCATTTAAACGAACTCTACTTATCATGAACCCTGTGTTATAGTTCTTCTAGGCAACGACGGCATTGTGATAGTCACAGAAACTACTGATGTCCGGACATTTTGTGCTTTCCATGTATTAAAAAGGTATGCCGTATCCTTTTTATACTTGGCGCGCAGGTGCGCGCCCCTCCACTAGTATAGGTAGAGATGCTCATTGTGAGCCCGAGTTCGCAGTGAACCAGTTTCCACGTGCTACACCTTGCAGCTTTGGCAGGCAGGGCCTGTTTAGTTCCTTTGAAAACTTTTACACAAATTATTCATAATTTACAAGATGAATCTTTTTAACCTAGTTAGTCTATAATTTGACAATAACTATTAAATATAAACGAAAATGCTATAGTACTTTTCAGAAAAATTTTTGCCATCTAAATCCTAGCCTCTTCATACTATTTACACATAGAATTAGTTAGATAAAAACATTAATCATTTTTAACTATACTATATAATATTATGTGTAGAATTAATTACATCAAAAACATAAAGATAGGCTTGATGGCAAGCCACGATCAATTGCAAGATACTAATGTCTTTCATGTACATATCCATATCCATCTGTAATGTGAAGCTACATGCTTGATGACGATAATATCGATGTAATGTAGACTAATAGTAAGGCCACTCTCAATGCAGGTTTCATCAGGGTGTCATGCACATTTATTAGGTTGCCACATCAGCAGAAATACCCTTTTTCATGAAACGAGGAGGCCGAGAGAGAAGGAATGAGTTTCACCATGGTGAAATGCTGCGGGCGTTGTTTTCTAGGCCGTGAAACCGGATGAAATCTCCACTGAGGTGTTTCATCACATGAAATACTCAATCACGAGTCTGAGCCACCGCGCGCCATCCCCTAGGCATTGAATTTTTTTTGTGAAACCGTGCCATGAAACTATGCATTGTGAGAGAGCTCTATTTCATTATAAAGTTTCAAATCTTGGTAACTATGAGGTGAAACCTCCCATTGAGACTGACCTAAGGTATCAGGTTCATTCAGTGATGTCAATGTCATCAAGGGCACCGACTGTAGTTGACCCAAACTTAAAGAAAAATGCAAGGTTAGTGAGCCACTAGAGTTAGCCTCGAATTTTGAAAGGGTTCAATAGGGCCGGAGCGCATTGATTCGATGGCTATGCTAGATCAACCCAATTATCATCACATATGTTTCTAAAAAAATAACTTTTTTATTTGTTTGTTTCCTTTGTTTTGCTGACTAAAGACGGTTGATAATAACTTGGAAGCACATCTATGCTTAGAAGTAGATATGAGAATGGCATATTTTGAAAGTAAAAATAGATAGATTAAAATTATGGTTCACTTACAAATCTATTTAATTTGAGGCATTGCTAATAACCTTGATGTGCTATCATGATAGTTTTAAATCTTTATCTTGTCTTCTTTTACAAATGTTGATAGTATATTGATAGCCCATGGTAGCAAATAAGTTGACCTATGCTATTAATCAGTCATCAAAGGCAATAGGCTTTGGCTGAAATAGACCAACCCTTGTGGCTCCCTTAAATTGGTCTTAAGGGATGGGCTAGATGACTAGGGCCGAGCTGGGGCCTATCAAGAGGCATCAGTACTAGCCTCCACGTCATGGTTGGCGATGGCTTCTATAGCGAGTCAATGTAGTTTGTCATGTTGACAAAGTGCTGTGAAATACATCATCAACAGTTAAAATCCTTTTTTATTCATCTCTCACGATCAACATAGTAAAACATAGTAAAGGTAAACAAAGCAACATGAATGCGTAGAGCAGAGGAAGTATTGTTAATTACACATAGGCCGAACAAGATTTATTTGAATTTAGTATGTGTATAAGACACAGTAAGGGATCCTGCTCCTTTCCTCGATCCCTTGCTAGAATCCTTTCCTCCGTGTGTTGTTAATCAACAGTTCAACACAATAGTAGATAAAGCAAAAACACAATATATATGCTTTAAATGACGTGCACACGTACGGCCATGGATAGATGTACTAGTAGTAGTACTATTTCATTCGACTATATATATTAACCGAGAAGATCCCGGACAGCGGGGACGGCCGGCCGGCGGCGGCGTCAGCCGTAGCAGCGCATGGGTTCAGTACAGCCCTTCTCGGCCGACTGGCCGCCCTTCTCCAGGTAGCGCTGGTGGTACTCCTCGGCGGGGTAGAACCGCTTCGCCGGCAGGATCTCGGTGACGATCTTGTCCTCCCACTTCTCCTGTTGCTCCGCCAGCGACGCGCGCGCCAGCGTCTCCTGCTCCACCGTGTAGTAGTAGATGCCCGTCCGGTACTGCGTCCCGACGTCCTTGCCCTGCCGACCGACGACGCCGCGCGTACACACACAATAAGATGCTCAGCATGCAGTAAAACTGAACCTGAACCTGATGAACGTGTTGGTGTACGTACCTGTCTGTTGAGCGTGGTGGGGTTGATCTTTGCCCAGAAGACGTCGAGGAGCGTGGTGTAGGGGCAGGCCCTGGGGTCGTAGTGCACGCGCACCGCCTCGGCGTGCCCCGTGCCGTGGCCGCAGACGAGCTCGTATGTGGGCGCCGGGTGGTGGCCCTGCGTGTACCCGACCTCCGTGCGCGCCACGCCGGGGAGGCGCTGGTACGTCAGCTCCACGCTCCAGAAGCAACCCGCGGCGAACTGCGCCAGGGCCAGGCCGTCGCCCGCCGGGGCGTCCGTGTCCGGCTCCAGGGCCGGGTTATTTGCGGCGCCGCCGTCGATGGCAGTGGACATGGCGTTGGTGCCTTGCTTGGAGGTTGGACAGACTACAAAGAGTGACCTGCTTCGTCGCTGAGGCCTGTGTGCTCTGATCTATATATCGGACACTGCTTCCATTCAGGCCGCAGTCGCTTTCTATCGCCTTTTTTTTTTCTTTTTCTATGGCACAGGGTATTTGTACTCAGGCTTGTGTGCCAATGCTCTGATCTATATATCCTACCACGTCATCATTCCCTTACCTGTGTGCCAATGCTCTGATCTATATAACGCATTTCGTGAGGTCCTAATAGTTTGACGTTTCACCACTTTTTGCCGTCGAGAAAATCAAATGGTTCGTAGCTGTGATTTGATACAGACCACAATTTCTTGGTTTATACCGGTACAATTTTCATTGACCTAGAAATACAGGTCAAGTGTTCATAAACCAATGGAAACAGCAAAAAAAAAAAAAAAAGTCAACAAAAGGACAAAGAAAATCGATAGTGTGGAATACACACAATGGGACAAGACAACATACGATTCGGCTCCAATCAACTAATTGGCGTCATGCTTATCAGATCGCCATGTCTCGACGTTATTTGTTCACATGAGTTGTCTTCTTACTCTCTTCTCCCCCGCCACACTCCCAAACATTTCCGTTTCCAATATCACTGATGAGGACTAATAGATACTACTTGCTTTCATATTTGAAAGAATTAAGTCCATTTTTGACACCTCAACTATTATGCTGGTCTAATTTTAACCCTCAACTGCGAAACTGTCAAATACTGGTACCTTAACTTTCAAAATAGTTCACTTTTAGCGCCTCGGTAGAGACAAAGGCTGTTTTGACCGACTTTGAGTGGTTTTGACCACCGCAGCTTCTCTTCTTCCCTCTCTGACAAGTGGCCTCTAGTGGTCAGATTCATCTTCAACCTCGGGCCACAAGAGAAGGAAGTTGAAGCCCACGCACACGCTTAGACAGCACACGCAGAGGCTACCCAGGCACCAGGCCACATGCGTCGAGGCTGCTGAAGCCCCAGGCTGCAACACGCCATGGCAGCCGCGCGAACCAGGCTCCAGGCGCCAAGGCCCTAGCCCACCGTGCAGGCACGCACCACAGCTGACCAGGCCACCGTGCGCCCAAGCTGCAGAGGACGCACGCGCCGACGCTGCCCAGGACCCAGTCCGCCATGCGCTATGGCCGCCGCGCGGACCAAGCTCTAGGCCAGAGGCGCAAGGCCGTCGAGGCCCTAGGCCGCGATGCTGCCCAGGCCATCGTGCCATGGCCGTCGTGCGCCCAGCTAGGCTGCTAGGACGCACGCGTCGAGCGGGACGAGGAGAAGCGGGGAGCGCCCTTCGCCCAAGCCGCCATGGAACCAGCACACGCGGGGGCTGCCGTTTCTGGCGAGCTGGCAGCCGCGCCATGGCCGGCCAAGTTGCAACGGCGGCACGTGAGCAGGGCGACGATTTGCTGGCGAGCCGTGACATGGTGATGTCGCCATGGCGATGGAGAGGGAGGGGATGAGTAGGTGACGAGCAGGCCCCACACGTTGAAACCGCTCAACATCATTCAAAACAGGCTTGCCTTTGCTTAGGTGCCAAAAGTGAACGGTTTTAATAGTTGAGGTACCGATATTAGACGATTTTGTAGTTGAGGGTTAAAATTAGACTAACACGATAGTTGAGGGGCCAAATGTGGTCTTAATCCTATTTGAAAATGTATTTATAGTAGTTCATGTCTTATTTCTGACATATTTCCATATATCTGCATTCCCTTATCAGTGCATGCCCTGCTAGGAAGATAATATCCACGATATTTGTATAGGTGAGTTGTTGCCTTCCTGTTTCAGCTTTACATGTTGCGAACCATGTTCGATATGCGCACAGGGGGCAAAGCAGCAACTATAGTCATACAAAAAGTCAGCCAACTTTCCTATGCAGCAGACGAGTTCAACTTTAGCATGCGAACCTCCCATGCATCTATGCTATGTAACTCCTCTAATAACCAAAATAAACAAACCTACAGCATTCTCTATCTACCTTCTACTGTCTTATCTTTTAGCAGTTCAGCTTCTCGTCTTTCAAAAAATACTTCACTTTCTTTGGCAGTGGCGAGTGGCAATCAGTGCCTTCCATGTGCCGCTTTTCACAGTTGCTGCGGCTGTGATTCATCAAATCATCCTTGGGTGGAACCAACTTTTCATCTTCAATGTCATACCTGATCATGTTTGTTACAATTCCATGGGTAGATGTCTCAGCTCTTGGAAGGATCTCTCTTTCCAGAATTTCTTGTTGCCCAGCAGAAGACTCGTGCTCTGCAGCAGAGTGCAACTCCCGTAGGACTAGAGCTCTGTCCCTCACGAAGCTGTCTTTTTGCTTCTGCATTGATAAGATTTCTCATTAAATATATGTGATGTAAAACAACAGATCGACATGGTGATAATCAACACCTTCAAAATAATCACAAGGACCGAGTCTAAAGGGTAAACCAAAGAAGGTGCCATACTATCAAGGATGGAAGGAATAACAGAATTGCTACCCACACATAGGTTGCCACTCATATATGACAAATGCATGGCACACTACAAAGTCCACCATAGTTTGCACATGTGCCAGAATAACTAAGATATGTAGTCCACATGAACACACTCACTAGTCTATTTTACTATATCTATTCTTATGCAAGTTGGGTCATTAAATTTGCACTACAATACTTTTTTTTCCTAGGTAGTGTACATACTGGTACCTCCAATCCGGACATGGGTTTCACTGGTGGCACAGGAACTGAGGTACTTTAGGTATACAAATGAAATAATGGTGCCGACAAATATATTAGATGTCAAAGTGCTTGCCGTTGACGATGTGCGCGCTTTGACATCTGAAAGTCGGCTTCTATGAGCTATACAATATATGCAATAATCCTGAAATCTCCAATGAGGATGCCTTAGAGGGCGTAGGGTTCACTTGCAGTTCAGAAGAAGCTTCAACTCAGCAGACATCGGAAAACTGGAAGAACTTATTGAGAGGTTATCTACGGTTCAGCTTGCAGATGGGCAAGATAAAGCAGTATGGGCCTTAGAAAGATGAGGCAATTTCTCAATGACATCTTTGTACAGGGCTTTCGAGTTTGGAGGGACTATTGATCAGCAAATGGTAGAAATATGGAAAAATAAAGTTCCTAAAAAAAATCTTTGAATGGCCGCCCACAATAGATTTCAGTCAGCATATAGCAAGTTAAGAAGTGGAAAGGGGAAATACTGTGCAAAGTTGCGGCAAGGAGGAATCAACAGATCATATCCTTTTTCCTTGTCCAAGCAAGCTCCTGCCGCGCGTCGCGGCCGCAAGGACTCCGCTCGAGCACCCCGCGAAGGCAGCCTCTTGTCTTCTGGCCCGATTCTGCTTTTTGGCTGCCTTAACTTTCTTGGGGCTTCCACCCAGTTCGACGACCGATCCGGCTTCCATGTCCGAGGATCCGTTCGTCCCCCATCGAATCGGGGCCTGGGGTGGCGGCCGCCTCCGGTCCCGTCGCGGCGCCGCAACCAGGGTTCCGCCGTGAGGAGGCGGGCCGTCGGCGTCGGAACCCTTGCGCTCTGCCACGGCAGGGTGTACGCTAACGCGGAGGCCACCGGCCGCAGCTACAGCCGCACTTGCACGAGCGACCTCGGCCCCAGAGACCGCGGGAAGCCTCTAGCACGAGGGTGGTTTTGCCTGGATGGACCTCTGCAATACAAGGCTGGCCTCTGTCAGCATGCAGGCAAGGCAAGAATGCAAGGGTGCACGCCCTAGCAGCCTTGGCCGAGCGGCCTGGGGCGCACGGGAGCCCTGAAGACGAAAGTATGTCGGTGTCGCAACTGCCCGGCGACGGCTGCCCCGATGGCGGCCGCCGTGGCTGGTGGCGTCCGGGTGGCGCTGCTCGGCGATTTCTGCCAGATTCGCTTGCGTGGCTGAATCCTTCCCTAACCCGATTCCGTGCACGCAGCGCCATTGCAGTCCGTCTGCCGGTCTTGGTTTCCCGAGGTGAGGCATGTGCTCTTGCCAAGCGCTCCCCTTCTTGGTTCTTGAATTTTTAGGTGAATTAATATTGTGCCTGCCTTCTCTGTCCACGCCAAATGTTTCAGCGCCAAATGTTTCAGTGTCCCTGTCCACTCTATAAAGGTGTTGATTGACCGATTCATGCACTAAATATTATGGTTTCCATGCAGTATGTGTCAGAGAATACCAAAATTTGATGAAACACTGATTTTGCCGTTCAGCAATGTAACCTGACACATGTGAGTAGATTAACCATCTTTTTTACTGGCTAACAATCTAAACCGAGGCATGGGAGCAAGATCAGTTATCAAGCAAACACAAGGAATCTATTTTGCCAGCTGTTGGTATTAAAGCTGCTGCAGGATATCTGCAGAATAAATGGGAGAAGGTAACAGTTTTGAACTCTATATTGTTTCTTATGAATCAATAGACTGTAGGCGCCTTTACAACATTAGAGTCCGTCATTGCAAAATTATGCTTTTCTGTTACCTCCAGAACTGGATGTTGGTATGCCTGTCACCAGCATGTTATGAGCTAACTTCAATCAAATATATATAGTTCGCTTCATACGTATGAAAATGTGCTTCTCGTTAACAGTTCGGAACATGATGTAGGATACTTGCTCTATACATTATCTTAGATTGCCTGATTTAAAAGAAACTTCAGTTGCTGATCATATTCTTACTTTGCTTTGCATAGCACACTCGGATGAATTTTGTCATTGCCAAGGGTGTGCTGGCAAATATTCATTGCTCAGAGATGAAGAAAACCCATGGTTGGCAATCTTTTAGAGGTGGCTTCCTTGCTGTGGTTGTTGGATAGGATGGTCTTCATAAGTATGCTTTACTACTCCAGTCTTCATCTCAACTTTGATTCAGAATTGCCCATTAAACATGCTGTGGTTTCAGTTTTCTTTTAGGTTTCTTGTGTCCTTTGATCTGGTACTTTGCAGCCACTGTTTACTGCTGCAAGTACTACAACAAGGATATTTTGAAATGGGAGTGGCACACGAGGACAGGGGCAGCACAGCTCAGAGTTGACACATGTTGTGCACATCTGTTTTTAATTTTGATTATCAGTATGGAGATGAAGATCACTTTCATTTTTTCCCTTAGTTCACACAGTTTTTCTACTGCCTTGGCTTTTTTCCCTCCTCCCTGCTGAACTTTTTCTTCAGATTTAGCCTAACTGGATATAGAATGTGATCACATTATTTTTTTTCTTTAGATAAGCTAAAATTCAACTTTGACCATTGCTGTTTTTGTTGCTATTTTCTTTGGTTAGTTCTCATGCTTCATAGAATTTCTTTGGCCGATTTTTCTTTGTTGCTCTTGTTCTGCAGAGTACATGTTAGAGAATTCAGAGTTGTTCCATTGGTGATGGCTACCTGGTATGCCTGATTCTTTCCATTTGTTCTAGGTACATGCATGTTCTAAGAAATGAACATGAGTTTACAATTTTCTGATTATCCTTTTTTTGAAACATCTTCAGCTACGTATTTATTAATGTATGGGAGTTTGGATCACATAAATTAAGCACCCAACTTAGTCTGATTTCATGCACATCCACGAGTTCTTCACTTTTGAAAATGTGTATCCACGAGTTCTTCACCCAATCCAGAATTTCACTCACCTCTGGAGGTGATTCAAAGGCAATATCAACAATATGGTACCCAAGGTTCTATTATCTCATCTCTATATTGCTTAGCTAGCTGTTCTATATAACTTTTTTTGTTTTGTTCATATCAAATCAAAATAGGTTCGGAATTTACACTTCATGATGGAAAATGATGCATTGCTTCAGGTTGTGATCTACACCGGTGTCACTGAAGCTTCATTTATGTTACTGGTTACTCTGATGGTCGAAGCTTTGCATTGATGAGCAGTGGCCAGCAGAGTAGGAAGAATGATGCTTCAAGTTTTGAATTGATGAGTGGTGCCTTATGTAAAGTAGAAAAAATGTTCGACTGTGACCGTACTGATGCAGTAAACTATGTTAGACCTATTTGTCTATGTATATTTTGTCTGAACAAAAACTCAGCCATTGTGTCCCATTGTCTCGTGTAGAATAGCTATGATGTTTAGGTATATTTATCAGCCTGTTACTCCAACTTTATGGTGGCATATGTTTTTATGTTTGTTCTGCTTTAGTAATCGAATGCACAATCAGCCAATGCCCGGCGCGCATGGGCGCGCGCATGTTGTGTTAGCCTACCTATTGAACCTTCGTATGAGATTGTTCCCACTGTGTTAGCTACTTCGTAAACTCTCCATGTAAAATCCAATGAGACTTCGGATACTATTTCGACAAGCCGCTGATACTGTCTACATGCTTATCAGTTGTTTCATTTACTGGCTAATACCACCGTGGCCAGTAACCGCGCGCATGGGCGCGCGCCAATAACTAGTATAGCAAGTTAAGAAGTGGAAAGGGGAAATACTGTGCAAAGTTTGCGGCAAGGAGGAATCAACAGATCATATCCTTTTTCCTTGTCCAATAGCTATATTTGTTTGGCCCTTTTTAGCCTTTTTTTTAGTTTGAACCGTGTTCCTGTGTCTACTTTCTGGCATCTCCGCATCTGTTCATAATTACTGTAACAGATATGCTTCTAGGCATATTATGAATATATGATCAATCTTTTCTGTGGCACGGGTATTATATGGCAGCTTTGGAAGACAAGGAACAATTGCAACAGTGGAAAGTGGTGCCAAAGCTGTCACAGATGGAACAAATGGAGCGATGTGGTAAATGGTCGATGAGTTGATGAAGCAGTGAGACCTACACTTGAGTTTTTGGGTTGACTGTTTGTCCGAATGCAGAGAAGTTCAGAGTGTTTAGTTATGCTGGAGTTAGCTTTTGAGTTTCATTGATCCTCTTTGTCTTTTCTAGCCTTTTTGGTTGACTGTCAGACTTCAGTCGAAGACTTGAGGTGGAGGTGGAGGCTGAGTTGCTCAGCAAGCTTGCTGCAGCAGAGTGCTTGAATTGTAAACTGGTCTCCCCAGTTGTAAGACTAAGTTAAGCTTTCAATAAAAGCTAGACCATAATGGCTTTTGAATCTTAATATACATCAGAGGGCCACACACCAACGACTGAATACATAGGAACTTCAGGAGACTAGGAGAGAGATTTTATGTCTTAGTGCTCAAAAATCTTGAATCCTACTAGTAAGGCTGGTTGCAGGCAGTAACTGCCATCTATGTGAGAGCCTTACCAATTAAGGTAAATCATACACTATAATTACACTATCTATACTATGGACAATGAAAATTGGAAGAATAATCCAGTAGGTACTCACCTGAAAATCAACAGGCCATCCGATTGATGACCTCAAGCAGCTGCAACCATCACTGAAATTTAATGTCAACAGCATAAAAAATGGTTTACTCATTGATGTTTCCCTACAAAAGTAAACATTTTGCCTCTGTTAATCACATTTTTTTCCCTCAAACACGTGAAAGAGTTGTGTATCACTATATATTAATAAGATAAAAGGGGAAGAGCCACGCCAGGAAAGCTATAATATAAACAATACAAGATCAATAAATAGATTGAAAACCTTTCCCTTCTACTTTACCTCTGCAAAGAGAATGGTTGCTCTTTAAGCACTACCGACTTCATGTCAGGTCTTTCTGGAAAGGAAACCTGTTAATAGATTATTAGAATTTTTTTATTCAGATATCTGTGGACGAGTATTTCATAAGTGCACGTAAAGATATGCTAACAAATCCTATAGGACAAAGTTTCAAGAAACTTCATTTAGAGTATAACTTTCAAGTGGGTTGACCAGTAGCATCTCCCTAGTTCCCTCTTCTTAATGAAATGACATCTAATTCTCCTGTTTGTTCGTCTGTATGAGGGGGTGGGGGGGGGGGAGGGGGGGAGTAGCATCTCCCTGACATTTACATAGAAAGCTATGGCACAGTGCAGTGACGCTATTAATCACTAGTTCATATTCAATTTTTTGTGTCATATAACATTGTAGGCAAGGACTCAATTTTTTAACGACAACAAAGTGCAAAAAGAACATGATAACATAAGAATGTTGACGGATTGTATTTGTTGTAATGGCACAACCTTGACAGACTGAAGAAATGGCAACGGTGCTCGGAGGCCATGAATACTCGTTACTCGAAGAGTCCACCTAATACACTTCTCTGAAAAAAACAAAAGTGATAATACAATGTAAGGGGGACTAGAACACATTTGACATTGTTACATGAATAGCTGGTGAAACAAAAATGATTTCCAAACCAAGCTTTAATAAATTATACAAGTTATTACTGCTTTTACAGCATAAATGTGACCATGTCACAATGTTTGCAGAATTCTAAAAATCTTTTCCTGATGAAATCATATCGACAGGTAACTTTGACCATGCCAGCCATTTAATGTGATTCACTAAAATGGTATTTTTTTTTTCTGAAACAACGTAGGAGAGCAGAGCGTCATTTCATTTAACAGAGAAAAATTACACAAAGGGGATGCTAAAGAAGCTCCTCCCAAACACATTCATGAACTTAACTCATTTCTTGCATTCAAAAGTACAGGAAGTTTCAAAAGCTAGATAAGAACAATGTTATGAAAAATTGTAAAGTGAGCTCACTTTTCACTGAGTGCCTGAGAGTGAGCTGAACAAAGTCAGTACGTATATATGGAGGAATGCGCAGACTCAAATGGCTCATGACTCCAGCAATGACCTGTTTTTAACAAATTGTCAAATAGATTGCTTTCATATGAATATGATTATAACAGCATTTGAGATGTTAGGATTAGTCAAGGATAATATTTGGTCCCGATTTCTGAGGCAATACACCATCAAATGCTGAGGGGTGGTAGGCTATTATAGTATTATCATAAAGTTAAACAAAGGGCTAGTCATTTTCTCGATGCAAAGGTTATATCATCTATAGCCTCATTACTCTCTTAATGGTGCATCCCTTGGTCCTTAGTGTGGTGTTTACCCTCATGGAAGAGAAACAGAAGGTGACAGGAACAATGGAAACCTCAGCTCCTCGATGACTAAGTAATATTAGCTTACCTTATCAACAAGTTCATGGATGACAAGGCTTGCCTTTTTATCCTTTGGAGTTGCCTGAAAGTGAAGGGTAAAACAAGATTTAAGCATTAGATTGCCAGGGTTTTCTTAATACATAAATAAACAGCCAAAGGAGCAACAATCAGAATTCTGAAACGAACAGTTTTAATGATCACAATTGATCAATGGTAAACAGGGCCATCTAAGAGTGATACAAAGAAATTATCTTACTTTAAGGCGAGTTTTAATCTAGTGTGTATTTACAATATGCATGTACTGCAAAATAAGAAAGAATACACTTCTATTAAGCAGCATGTACCTGAAGATTTACTATAGCCACCCTCCCCCCATTCTTGATTGACATCAGAGGCATATTACATGCAGGAGTAATCTGCAAGCTGCGAAGTATTCGATATTAGGAATGAAAACAAGAACAAGGGGCATATTGACATGGAGTCATTCGACAAATAAAAGTAAATCAGATATTTACACAGCTAAAAATGAACCTAAAGTAAAATAATGAATTGACAACTTGACGCGAGCAGAATTAATAAAATTGGTCAAAGAGTGATGGTACATGATGCCTTCAATCGGATGATAAAAAATAAACAAAAAAAGGCCCATGTACTTTTTAGTGGAAACAAACAGTTTTCTTGCTCATAATGAAAATTTCAACAGTTCCCAAATCGATCCTTTTGTAGTTACATAGTATGTGCATGGGTTGTATTCTGATGTTTTCTCCTTAACACATATGCAGCTCTCCTGTGTGTTCGAGAAAAAAGTGGAACCTAGTAAGTTATCAGGAGCAGTGTAGCTCCCAGTGAGAACTTGTCATTTTTGGGCTGTTTTTGGCGTAGTTGTTTACAGTTGAATAATCAAAAAGTGGAGTAAAAAAAGAGAAATACCACATGCAAAAGATGGTCATTGGATCATGGCTAAGGGCCAGAATTTTTTAAAAAACTTATATATTTTCTGAAACCGCAAGCAATACAATTAGGATGATGAAATTGGTAGCAAGCTGAAGTCCAATAGAAGCTTTCAGGCAACACATGGGTTCCGCTGCTTGCAGTTTCCCTAGAAGGCTAGGTGGCCGTAACTAGCACCAGAATTACAAAATGCGCGTCCATTCAGTAGTCGAGCGTTTACAATGCCTCTCATGTAACCTGTTAACAGTATATTTGGTAGTTTAGATATTGTGTATCGTAGACTGCCATATGTATCTGTGTGTTGCCTTGCCTCCCAAGTCTTTACTCTATATAAACTGCACAAGTGCTCAATGCAATCCATCCAATTACACTAATTCTAATCATGCTAATTGGGTCGCTGTACTCTTCTTACCTATCTTGTCAAGATGTCGCTTATTCGATAAAGTGACACCATAACATTTTGGGAAAATGTAACGTTGCCAGTACAATTAACTGACTTACCTCTGACCCGGTAAATGGTCACTGTTTGCCTAAATGGCTGTTCGGACCAAATGAACGCTGGACACTGTCTGCCTTTTTTCTTGAATACACAGGAGAGTTGTATCATTTCATTATAAGAAGAAAGGGGAAAGAAATCCCAACAAAACTCACACACACACACGCGCGCGCGCGCACACACACAAACACCCACAGCACTCTAGAAGACTACAACAAATCTGAAAAATAAGGACTGCAAGAAAACAACCAGAACACACTATGGTCCTGTTTAGACCGTTTAAACAGCATTTAAACAATAAACGAAGGCCACCGATGTTGTTTAGGCCCTAAATGGTACATTAAATGATTGAACCATCTAAACCATCAGAATGGAGTTTGTGATTAGACGGTTTAAACTGCTGTTTAATTCACCATTAAGTTGATAGGAGGATTATAACTACCACATTACCACCCAACTAATTAATAACCTCTTAAACATATGATGTGGTAACTTCTTAAACATATGATGTGTAGTGAGATTTAGTTTCCATAATAAAAAAAACATTTGCTAGAATAATGAACACTCCATGCATAAATGTGTATACTTTCTAGCACATTTGACTTTCACGTACACAAATATGTATATGTAGTAGTGCTGTACAAAACCGTTTAGGCCATTTAACTCCGTTCAAACACCATCTAAACAGTAAAATAAAGGTGACTGACTGTTTACCGTTTAGGATAACTCTAGAAATGGTGCAACATGGTCTATAGCATTGTAGCTTTGTAGGTGATTCTAAAATCATTCCTTTCCATATTTCTCTTAAAAATAATAAACACTGAACATCTCAATTCATGTTTTCAGAAATTTCTTAGTTACTATGCTATCTGGAAACGGACATGCATGCATGTATTATTGTCCCTCAGATCTTGTACCAGCTTGACTAGCTTTAAAACCTGCATATAAAATATTTCTATTCTACAATGGGAATTCTATTGACCACTGATCACCTTCCTGACAATATGTCCAAAATCAGTAAAGAAAATGCATCATTACAGCTTTGTTACCATCAACCACTGCCACGACAATCGCAATTACAACTCCAAATATCTCACCGTCCACAACTTTTCTACCCTAACTCCAGCAACATCAATAATCCACAGAACAGCACTGCTGAAGACACCCTCACACACCCACAGCTCATAACCAAATTTTGCCAACCCTACTCGCTGCCAGTGCCACGATCCAAAAATCTGCTTCATACCCCTTTGCCTAAGGTTAGCAAGCCGGTGGTAGAGATGTCAAGACAGTATCTTGGCAATGGATAACACACAATCAGTCAACACAAATCACCAAGAGACAAAAGTATGACTTTAGTTCAGTTAGTGCGGAAGAAAAGAGTAGGCACTGGGGCCACGAATGTAGGAGACTAGGCAGAGAACGGAACAGGTTGAGGGAAAAAACAATTCAAAAGGGGAGACACCAGCTGTATCTAATGGTTGAGGAAACAAAGTGTGATGTTATATTGTTATGGGGGTTCAGCAAGGCAGCATCAAATCCATAGAGTATCAGAGAGGTCCACAGAGGTTTTCTTTCTTGCTAGCATGCAGTCTCAGAAATATGGCAATGGGCAGTTGAGCACACTACAATGTTTCATGATAATATCTGTGGACCCAAAGTTGGAGCAGTAGGTCTGCAAGTGGCTCAAACTGAGTTGTATATGAAGAACCTTTTTCACAAATCTGCAGGTGGCCTGTGTAACTTTATTGAAGAATAAGAAAATTACTAGGCCCTGTTTGGATACAAAAGTATTTTTGGAGTTTTAGAAAAATACCATGGTTTTGTGAAATACCTTGGTTGTAGAGTGCTACGAAGTGTTTGGTGCAACAAACTTTATTGTTTTGAATACCATGGTATTGCTGAAACTATAGTCTATTGGAGTTTTAGAAACTCCAATCTAGACCTCTTTTCTTTAAAAACCACAGTTTTGCATTTCAATGGTTCTAAAACTACAGTTTCTTGATACTATGGTTTCTTAATACTACATCACCCGTCTAAACTAGTTCTATGTACATTGACGAAAGCAATTGGAGAGATATAGAACCCACCACTCTTTGTTTGCTTCTGGTTTAGACAGATATGAGAAACAGAACCCACAGCATGTATTAATGTATCAGTATCACCAAAGTATTGAAGGTCAAAAAAGTATTTTAAGATATTAATTTCAGCGAAGGAACTTGTAAAAACAATTCCCACTATAACAAGAGTAATATGGCTGATACCTAGTTCCTAGACATAGGACAAGATCAGCTGATCGACAATGCTCCTTGGCCGAATTCATCTCCTCAGGTGGCAAAGCATCCTGCAACAATGTGTTTAATAATCTTAATGAAACTTGCATAACTTCAAATGATATACAATATGACATTCAGCAACCATCACTAAACTGATAGAAGTCCATCTACTAGTGTGCTGATGGCTCAGTGGACAAAAAGCTCGTTGAGCTGGCTTGGTGGCTCGGTGCTAAAGTGCTCTGATTGGACTCATTTTTCTTTTGGAATGAAAATGACTTGATTTGGAATGACTTTCAATTTTGGCTCAGCTCGTTAGGCTCGGCTCGTTAAGCTCAGCATGAAGTTGGGTCTCGAACAATAGAGGAGACTATGACAAATAAGATTATGCCAATTTCCAAAAAAGCTCGAAAAAAACTGTAGTTGGCTCAATATCCAGCCCTCCGCTACTAGGCGCAACATACCAGTTCTCACAAGAAACATCACTTCATAAAAGGGAACATATACAGTGTCCTCAAAAAATAGATTCGCACTTTGAAAAAAATATTTACTAAACACACAGTATTCTAGGTTCTGATCCTTAAGGAGCAACATAGTCAACTACAAACAGAACATATACTAACACATAATCCTAAGCCACAGGAAACACACTCAAGTAATGCTGCTACTCATCCCTGAAAACTACTGACACTTCTCAATAAATATTTCGCTATGCATGCCACTGTTCTAGGGTTCCAATCGTTAAGAAGCAACGGAGTCAATTAGACAATAACTCAACGACTAGTAGAACTTAACAGTGATGCATAATCTTTTGTCACAGAAAAAACACTCAAGTAATGCTGCATCTCTGCTACACATACCTGAAAACCAAAAATACAACCCCCAAAATTGGTACGGAGTTCTGTTTCCATTTAAGCCACCAACACCTTTTAGAGACAAAAATTATAGAAGCACTACTAAAAAAATTCTATTACGACACAAATGGTTTGCAAGACAGAACAGTTAGTATGTCAATAATTAAAATGGCCTCATCAAATTTTGTGGTGGCTATGGAATTCTGTACCATGGGGGTCTTTCACCCTCGTCGCGGTATCTTGCCGCTAATCTATTTGCCAGCTATAAAAAAATCCCACAACACTATGGAACATGAAAATGTGTTTCGTAGAACTCTCATTTGCCAAAGGTAATATTTCACAGTACTTCTATGGCCAAATGAAATATTTCGATAAAAATTTTGTAGCTTAACGTGTAGAAGATGCAGGTACTCACATCCCAGTCAAGAACTGTATCTTTTAATCTAGCTCCACAATTCTTATCAGAACAACGCCTTGGAGTATCCTTCAGTCCTATTGTCTCAATCTCAAAATCACGAAGGTACCTTCAAACAGAGAACAGTCTCTTGAATAAACCAAGACGAGAAAAAGGAACTATATGGATAGCTGATACATACTCCTGAATAAGATGTAATACAAGTAAATCATACTCAGTTTTACAGCATGGGCAGATCTCCTTAAAAGAATTGCCATGTAATTCAGCCAGCTTCTCTCTTGGGAAACCAGAACGGAGATGTAGGCTGTCAACATTCTGGAAAATACAGACTACTCAAATTAAATGGGTGTCAAAAGCAACCCATTAATCACACAGAAGAATACTGTAATAACTAATAATAAATAAAAGATTGCATTATGTGTATTTTAAGTTTATATATTTAAGATTTCGTACTATAAACTCCTTAGCAGTAAGATGAATAGAATGAAGATTGAAGAATATCTGCAGGTACTACACCTAGAGCACACCTGGCTTATGACGAACTTTAGAATCCCTGCTCTTTCCAGTTCGACTAATGCCATATGAGTCAAGCTTGGAACAGCACGATGGAAGGGAAGTGGTGCATTAGGAACACCTTTTCCTGCACGCTATAGAATGTAAAATTATAAAACCGAAAGTGGACATTCAAATAACTGTTCATATGGATGTAGCTTTTTTTTATTCTAAAGTAGTTGGTAGTTACTGAAAAAAGTTTGAAGTTTGACTAGATCTTTATCCAAACCATCAAGTATTTGTGAAGCAAAATAACTTTTTGGTGGGCACCAAAGTTTAATATTATAATGGGAACACATTTCTGTCATTCTATCTCCTTTCTATCTAACATAAACTCAAATGTAGATTGCATGCCATGCAAGGCTGTGTAGCTTGCAACCAAGCATCAACAATCACTAAAAATAAATACATTCACAAGCTAAAGGGGTCCATACTCAAGGCAAGTAACATAGACACTAGTACTACCTGCAAGGTCCAGACACCCTTGGGCCCTCGAAAATCAGGTATGCCTGATGAAGTTGATATCCCTGCCCCCGTAAATACCACTAAATGCTTACTCTGCATTGCAAAGGCCAATGAATACCATCAGTATAAGGTAATCATGATTAAGAGTTTAAATGAGTACCAACATGGTAGCACGACCTTTTGCACCATTACGGCAAGCTCTTCTATCTGCATCAACAATCCAGGGAGAAAAAAAATAGAATGTCAAAATACAGAGATTATTTAATGTGCCTCTATTGGTCTATAAAACATTAACCACAACATGTTACTTAAAAAAGCATTAACCGCAACATGGATTTGCATAGCTACAAGTTCCATTTTAGTACATTTTCCGAAAAGGTGCCATAATATGGCACATGAACAGAAGTGCTATGGTTGTCAGTTGTCACCATGACATTGTCATCAGTGACAAGGGTGGATCTAGGGCCCAGGCTGGGGGGCTGCAGCCCAAGTAAAAGCCAAGACAAGACACCATGTTGCAATACCAGCCCATAGAAGAAGCCAACAAGGTCCAGCCCAGGTTAACACAGTAAACTTGGCCCAGTAACAGCCAAACTCACACCATTCTGAGATTCCCATGCTCTGCTTCGTCCTAGAGGTCTTGTAGCGGGCGTTCAATCAATCTCCATTGTGGCTTGGCCGTCCTGCTGCTCCCAGCATCCTTGCACCCAACCATAGACGGAAAGCACCTCCAGTAGATCCGCCACTAGCAAGCCAGACAGCCAACCAGCCGAGCAAGCCCAGGTCCCAGGCATTGCAGCCGCTGGTCCTCCATCCCAATCCGGCTAGCGCAGCTGTAGCTGGCGGCCTGTAGGCATGCAGGCACCAGCGTCACTCCTATTCATCACACAGGCGGTGCTTCCGGCCAGAGGCCTTGTACAAACTAGTGGTACTCCGTACTCATATGCCTCACGTATTAGTGCTGTGCTATCTCTTTCTAAATTACTATTGACTCCATGAGCAATATTATGTCTTCAAGATTTAGTCCCGGCATATGTGTTTGACTTTAGTACTAGAGAAAATATTGTTATACGCCTATCATCAGAAATAAGTGTTTCCGTAATTTTTCAAATGATGAAACATGTCCGTACTCAGATGTTTTCCATGTCGTAGATGCGATTCAGACGAAGCAAGCTAAAGTTTCACGCATGAAACACTACTAGGTATAGAGGCATAAATGCATTTTAAATTAATATTGTTATTTGTTAGTTATTTTTCTTGTGTTATAACTATTGCACCATTTAGTTTAACTACAGTAAATTTTAGAGTCTTGTGTTGTTAGCCCCTCTCGCATCCCGTTTCTGGATCCACCACTGATCACTGATGGCAATATATGTTCCCCCAGCACCCTGGTGCGTGGTCAACTACCTTACCAGAAATTCCCACAAACAAATTTCAGTCCCTTTAACAGCTAGCAGATCAGCCTCTGAACCAGACTACATATAAGGAATTACTTGGTGCTAAGGACGTAATTTATGCCTCATGTGCCATCAAACTGAGGGTCAAGCTACAAGTCAGCCACACCAATTGTAACACCCTAGAGTCCAAACAGCTCAAATGAGTGCCCATCAACCCACTTAATCCTTCATTCTCGCTTCACATAAAAGGGTAAATCCAGGGTTACTGGCATGTGCTCTAGAAACCTCTCAACCTTATATGATGGTCTAACCCACCCTCAACTAGCAAGGTGGGACTAAACCCACAATCTCGTATCAAAACACACATGAGCCACCAAGTTTCTAATTCAAATTGGACGAGATGTCACACTGATCAAACCATGGGCCAACAAAATCTCATATCTAACCTCACCATATCTCACAAAACTAATTTTATAAAAAGGGCAGCAACTCTAGAGGGGGGGGGGGCACACAACCTAGCATTCATTTGTGTTATTAGCGTAATCATTTTTCAAATATATTCCAAGCAACATGCACATGCTTGATCCAAAAACAACATCACATAATCTTAAGCAAGCACTTAAATACGTGATTAAACCACGACCTAACACAACCAAAACACTTGTGTAGCTCATTTACAGCCTAAGGAAACAAATGCTTCAAAGTTAACATCATAATTAAGTGCAAACATCTCACAATTATTTTGCTGGCTTCAAGGCATATTGAAGCATTTGTATCTAATAATAAATACAAGTAAGTAGGCCAGAGAGATTAACCTTATTCTGGACTAGCTCAGGGGGCTCAAAGATCTCAGGCATTCCCACAGTACCCACATCCTCCCTGTAGGATAGCTTCTCAGCATAGCCCAATGACATCTCTCAGACCTTTTCAAGCCTTGCTGAGATCTTCTTCAGTCTAAAACACCCTATAAATTGGTTGCATTAGTCAGTGGCAGATCTTGATAATTTGCAATAGGTAGTATGCTAGGTGAGAAACATAACACCAATGCCAAACTCATAGTGCCACAACTCCCAGTGATATACCCAGGATTTAAAATAAGGGTAGTCCTAGTCAAAAAAATTAAACATAATACAGTAAAATCCACAAAAAAAAGATTAGCATACATGTCTTAAATTAACCAAACTGTAATAATTCATTGGAAAGGTTCAAAACTTGCATAAATAGTTCCGAAATTTGCATAGATCATACGTAATCTTCCTGAAAATGAGAAGAAATTTTCATTCAATAAATCTACTGCCCAATAACAATAAATCACACACCAATTTCACATCTCACATATACACAATCCCCAAGCCCAAATATACGGCCCAGTGCTCACTGTCCAAACCCTAGAGTATGAGATTTGGCCATTTGGGACAGCTCAGAACTTCAGAAATCAGAAGCGCACTCATCGGTCTAGGGCGCTGGCGAGCTGCGCTGCAGCTTGGCACACTCGGCGGGCGGTGCCGGCGGCGTGCAGCTTGCTCGGCACTCGGCCACGCGCTCAGCCGGGCTCGGGGACTCACCGCTCGGGGCGGCGACGCTCCCGCTCGCGCTCGGAGTCGGAGGCGGCGTCTTGCGTCGCGGCCTCGGGGCCTCCGGGTGTGGGCTTCCGGCCTTCCGCACCGCTCCGGCTGTGCTGCTGCGCTGCCGAGCCAAGCCGGCGCGCCCTAGCACTGTGCTGGACTCATTGAGCCGGGTGGGGCCGACGGTGGCGTTCGCAGTGCCAGCATGTAGCAGCGGTGTAGGGAGTGCGGCCCATCCAAATCGTCCATTCTTTCTCGGTTTCCATTTTTTTCTCTTCTCTTTATTTTAATTAATTAATTACACATTACAACGTCACGCACATTCCCCTTAACACCTTGTGTTTTTTCTTCTCGTTATAACTCTTTTCTCCATTTTTTATTACCGCAAGGGAAAATTGTTATCGATATTTTTCAAATTTGTGTGTTCTATAATTATTTTTATGATTTTTTGAAATATTTATTATTTTATGATTTTCATTTCATATAAACATCATGAACATTACTCTCCCAAATCTGAACATTTTTCTTATGATATATGAGGACTTTTTTTCTCATGATATTAGTATAAGTTTCTCATAAACATGGCAACTCTTGATGGTACAAAATGGCATTACTCCATGCAACCAAACAAGGAGATTTTGCATTCCAGAAACTGAAAAACCAATCAGCCCCTGCCTTCCGATGGCCCAAGTACGCATCTGTAATTGGAGAGAGTAACAAGAGAAGTTCCTGCAAGTGGAAAGCAAACATGAGTTTCTCTCCTCAATCTGAATTTTCTCAGCGCTCAAATGAGAAGGTGACACCATTGCACCTTGCCTGGTTGTCACGGTCCTTGCAGTTGCAGCAAGCAACTCTGAACCGTCCGAATTTAGAGGAAAATGAATACAAGCAAATGGCAGTGGCACGAGTAGATACCATCAATACATCAAGTTTTTAGGAAAAACAATCCATCATTATAATAATCCGTACATGAAGCCTGAAGGATGTCCAACATCAGTTGGTTGCACCGTTGCACTTGCACCGGTACGAGCGAAACGAGAGTTACGAGACGGTTGCACCGGTACGAGCGAAACGAGACATCAGCTGGGCATCAGCACTCCAAGGCAGCAGCAGCATCCGTAGCATGCAGCATCGAGGTGAACAGTTTCTTTAACGCTTCCGTGGAGGAAGCACCGCCATTCTCTTGGGTGCTGCCGATCAGCTCCTGAATCTCCTTCACGCGCCGCCTCATCTCAACTCCTTTCGACGTGTCCCCCATCACCGTCTCTAGGACCTCCGCCAGTCGTGCCCGCTCGACCACGGACGACGAGTCCTCGGCGTTCCCCCTGGCCACCTCGACGCAGGCGCCCCACTCCCGCTCCAGCATCTGGCAGTTGAAGAACTGGTCCCCCTGCAGCGGCCACCCGATGATGGGCACGCCGTGCGCCACGCTCTCCAGCACCGAGTTCCACCCGCAGTGGCTCAGGAACGCGCCGGTCGACGCGTGCGCCAGGATGCTCAGCTGCGGCGCCCACCCGCGGACCAGGAGGCCCGTGTCCTTGGCGCGCACCCTCTCCTCGAACCCTTCCGGCAGCCACTTGTCGTCCGACCCGAACGTTCCGGCGTCGACGTCGGTGTCGTCGCCGAGCCCGACGGCCGGCCGGATGGCCCAGACGAATGTCCGGCCGGTGAGCTCGAGCGCCGCGGCCAGCTCCATCATTTGATCTGGCCGTAAGCTGTTCTGGGAGCCGAACGAGATGTACAGCACCGACAGCTTCAGCTTCTCACGGGCGTCCAGCCACCGCATGATGCTGTCGCTATCGCCGTCGCGGCGGCTGGCGTGCTGTGTCGGAAGGCGGATGAGTGGGCCGATGGGCAAGACCGGCACGCCCATGGTTCGCCGGAGCATGCGCAGCCCGACCGGTTCCAACTCCTCCGTGGTGTTGATGAGCACAGCATCAGTGTCATACCCGAGCGCTATCTGCCGGCGGTGAAATGCGGACCACGGGTCCGTGCCGTCGGCGAGGAGCAGGTGCGCCGGGAGCTGCGAACGGTGGACGATGACCTCCGGGTGGTCCGGCAGGCAGAACGCCTCGCCACCGGGTGCACGCCGGTGCGGGAGGTGGTTCCAGAGCGAGTGGTACATCACGCTGCCGAACGCGCCGCAGGAATCGAAGAACGCGTGCCTCGCGCCGCGCCGGCGCGCAGTGGCGGTGGTCCACGCCTGGAAGGGGTCAGCGACGACGACGACTGGGACGACGCCCGGCGCACCTTCTTCTTCCTTAGCAGGGACAGCAGCGTCGGCACAGATGCCGGCGAGGAAGGCGTCGAAGGCGGCCTGGATCGAGGGCGACTCGGTGGACTGGAAGAGTGCGAGGAAGTGGCGGGCGTGGACGGCGTCAGCGGACTCGGCCCCCGCGGGCAGGCCGTGCTCCTCTGGCTCGAAGGGCAGCGCGTGGAACCTGAGGAACGGCGCTGCGGCAGGGGAGCTTGTGCTGCTTAGCGCGGCCACGTTGCGCGGCGTGGAGACGAGCGTGATGGCCGCCGAGGGCAGCGCGGCGTGGAGGCGCGGCGCGAGGGAGAGGAACGCGGCGAAGTGGCCCTGCGCCGGGAACGGGACTAGGATGACGTGCATGCGTGCGTCGCTGGGCATGGTGACCATCTGCTCTGGAGACTGGAGAGCGAACGATGTTCCACGTTCTGACGTTCTCCACTGCTTTTTAGGCTATGACTAACACGGAAGACCCACGTTCCGGTTCCGCGAGGGAGTTTATAGAATAATGATGATACTTTACCATGTTGTTTGACGGTGCGCGTTTGGCATGGTTTGTAAGACATATTTTCGTTGGGTATACGTCCAGAAGGTGATGCAATGGATCACATCATGCGTTCGCCACACTTTCGGTTTGGCCTATTTCCTACATTTTCAGAGACGTCGAGTTGGCCATCAACGCTAGTACCTAGTAGGCTAGTAGCGTAGGAGAGCCGCAGGACGACTGGACGAACCAGGCAACCAGCAATCCAAGCAGCAAGGTCACTCTCGCCTTATCAGGGCAGTCCCAACGTGTCGTGCGCATCGCATTTCTCCGTCCATATATAAGCAAAAAGTCTGACGTGACATTCAAATATTTATGAAGAAATAGAGTAATTCATCGAGAAATCGTTCGTCGTCTCTCGAACAAGACAGAAGAAACCTACGATTTCGTTTCAGAGATGGAGCGCCGTGTATATGTGGAGCCCGTCCTGCCGTCCTGTCCTGGAGCTGGAGCTCGCCGTGCGTCCATGCCTGCATCCTCGCGGCACTCAACCCACGCCGTAGCTTGTTCCTGGTCGCGAGCCGTCTCCACCCCCACGCGCGCTGTTGGTGCCCCTGCACGACCCGCAGATCTCGCCGCTGTCCCTGTCGCTGGATCGTGAGCGAGAAAAGCCGACGCGCGTGAACCCGAAATCACTGGCCGCCATGCGCCACAACCGACACAGGGGAGCGTCGCATTGCCGTTGTCGTGAAGCCTCTCGTTGTCGTGTCAGAGCATAATACTGGAACACCGACATGCCTTCATGGCCACTTACATTGAGAGAAAAGAAATTTGTGCTAGCTCTGTGCCATGATGGATCGAGGACCACTCCTTTTGCCGCAGCAAGTGAGCCGGCCGCCTGGCACTCTCGCCGCTGGCTCGGCGGCCTCCACGACAGCGCCGCGAGCTTGCCGGCCTCTGTCTCTGCGCCCGCTGGCGCCACCCTGTGCTGGCCGCTCTTCACACGCGAGCCTGCCTCACCCAGCGCCTCCGCCACACCGCGCCCACGTCGAGAGAGGAGAGAGAGCGGCGCGGGGGGGGCAGACTTTTTCTCACTCAAATAAACTATTGAGCTGAGTAACATGGTTTCTAGCAGTTGTTTCTTACTGGCATGATAGGTTTTAAAGTCTATATGTAGAGTCTACATCATCCCCTAACCTTTGCTCCAGTAACGAACACCCTAAAGTTTCACAAACAATTTTAATTCACGCCCTATAGTGGTTTTGACAGACGGTTTTTTCCACGGGGCACTCCAACTTGGCAGCAGCTTCCTGCTTCATCTTTGAGAGTATATATATGACATGACATACATGTCCCCCAAATCAACAAGGGAGAAAATTACTCTCAAGGAAACCACCAGATAGAATCGCAAATAAATTATTAGAAAAAGACATTGCAAATGAAAAATAGGCACGGAGACAGCAGGTGCTGCAGCAGAGGGCAGCCCTTGGCACTTTAGGAACGACGGCGCAGATGATGCTGAGAGCCAGTCGGACCAGCATGTGGATCCACATTGTTAATGTCGTCTAGTCATCCCGGCTAGAACCTCATTAATAATGTGCATCCAAATACTGTCCAACTGGCATCCATAGCACGATGAGCATCAGAGTGTGGCAACAGTAGAGCAGTGGTTCATCTCAAAGCAGCTACTACGATCGAACAATCGCTAGTATACTAGAAAACGCCGCGCCAACGCTGAGCCAGTGTTTAATTTGTGTCTAATTCTTGGCTTAGCTTAGCTCTATAGCTTTTCCTTTATTCCCAAATACTAAAATGTGTGTATGCTAAAAAATGCTGAAATGTAATACCAGTAAATGTTTTCGTTATAGTTGTTTATTATAGATTCTTAATATTCTTGCAATATCTAGCGGTTCAATTCTTAATAGGCATTACATAAACAAAAAAAAGATACATATATATAAGAGTTCAGATCAAAGTGATAATCAAAGTGATAAATAGCTTATACACAGGGTTTATACATATAGCAAAAGTCCTAGCCTATGTGAACATAGCTGCTACATGAAAGACATATGTACATGTACATAAAAAGATTTATCTTATGAATCTGATCAAGCTTGTATCATGGTCCTTCGAATCAAAGTTCTACTTGTCAACACCTACTGAAAAACTAAATGTTCAGTACGCACATTATCTGAGAAGGTCAGTGCTGCATTTTGCCCTCAAGTATGGCCTGCCTAGGATGTACAAATAGAGATTATGGTCATGACATGAGACCGGTATGAACGGAGCCATCGATCAAGCCTATGGAAACCTGCATTCATCCATTCAGCGGCTGATTTTAGAACCAACAGTCTTCAAACGGCTGCAATTCTGGGTAAGAACAGGTGTCTTGTACCTATAGCGTTGTTAAAAGAGCATACACTCAATTTCCATTCACAAAACAGATCACCCGAATAGCAAGAATGGATGCAAAACAATGCAGAATGTCAGCCCAATATCTATACTGAGAATTTTGTATGGAATTTCAAAATAGCTTCATTTCTGAAGCTGGTATGGTTTGCACGTGCTACCAACTATTCCTTTCTAATGCTAGCATTGTGACAGCTGATCAATCAGAAAAATATTAGTCTAAGAATGAGAGGTGCTCAAACACTGTGCAAAATTGACGTATGAGTAACAGAACAATGCATTAGGTTGGTATAGCATAATCTTAATTTGTCACTCCATTTATCAGAGTTTGGTCTGATGCTCTTTAAATAGTACTTAATGAGGGACTAAACATGTCAAGCAGTTTCCTGATTACTTGTCTTTTAAGTAAATAGCTTGAAGGAACATCTCAAGTTTTACTCTTCACTCGCGTCAGATTGTTGGAGCATTAGTAGCTCGTTGTAATTTAAAGCAGGTTAGTGAAACTATTTTGAGTGAAAACAAGTTGACTTGGTCTTTTGTTGTATAAGTCATTATAATAGGTAAAGTTGCGATGGTATGAGATATTAAGACAATGCATGGAGCTATGCTAAGAAAAGTCATAATATGAAAGTGCTAGTATTGTTAGTACTGGCTATGGTATAGGCAAAAAGTCAGAATACCTGATGGGCATTCACATGGTGCCTCCTCCATAATAAGATCAGTAAAGTGTCAAACATAATTCTATTAGTATATGGCTATGGGATTGGCAGATGGCATAATAGAACTTAATCAATCTATGAAGCTGAAATGCAACATATCAGCAATAAGACGCTGTTAATTTCTTTTTGAAGATTTTTCAAGCAGTATAAGGATCCATACCTTTGGAGAAAGCAAGTAGATTAACGCTCAAGACATGGAGTTTTGTTCCAATGCAATCTTCTTCCTCGTTCCAGCAACCTTGAGGCCGCCCTTAGTCTAGCAGTCCGCTGCTGCAACTGCAGTGGCATTTCGTCATGCACCTTTGCTGCATGCCTTCCTCTCGCTATGAAAGTTAACGTATTTATGGAGATGAGAGAGCTTAGCGAGATGGAATAGCTATGATAGGCGAGGATATAGGAGGAATCGAGCGCATAGTGTAGGTGCGACGACACTCTGGGGAGAGATGCAAGGGGAACATGGGACAACCGAGACCTTCATGGCGAGAAGCAGTCCAGCGACAGGCTCGCCGCGGGGTCGCCGTGGGACGGGTTCGGGGCTGCAGCCTGCAGCGCTTTAGCTTCACGCCCGCGCCGGGGTGGCCAAAGCCGAGGTGCACGGGGCCCGCCGCTCCCGCTCCGGGGTTGCCGGAGCCGCCATGCCCGCATCGCCGGCTGCGCCAAGTTCGCTGGGCCCCGCCCGCACCCCGCCTTCTCGACGGAATCGCCGGGGCCGTTGGGGCCTCCACCCGCACCGGGATGACCCAGGGAACGCGCCCGCGGCACCCGAACCCCACCCGCGGTGGTCCGGTGCCGCGGCCGCCGCCGCTCCGGTGTGGCCAGAGCTGCCATGGCAGCACGGCCGGACGCGCCGGGGCTGCTGCGGTCCCACTCGCGCCAGGATGTACAAGATCGGAGAAGGAGAGAGGTGCGGGGGGCGGGGCGGCCGAGGACGACCAGGTCGAGCGCCGTCGCGCCGCACGGCCTCGGGGCGCAACGCTGGTGAAGGTTTGTGACTTTACGGGTCGACGCCCGAACCGACCCGCAATCGGATGGACCAGATCATCTAATCGCTTGATCCAACGGCTAGCGGGCTACCGGGCGACGTGGCCCTATCCGTTAGCCCGCTTTTGTTGCAAGATTCGTATTTAGAGATATATAGGCCAGAGAGGCAGGCAGGAATGGAGCAACACAACTTCAGCGTGTCCACCTTTCTGTTAGAGTGTAGGGGTACACGGCAGGAATGGCGCAACAGCAACTTCGGCGTGTCCACCTTTCTGTTGAGTGTAGGGGTACACGTCTAGTGCATGCTGCTGCAGGCAAACCGGCCGGCCATGTGCAGATGTGCTCCCTGTTGCATTGGTGATCTTTCTGGCTCCTGTACTGTCCGATCTGCTGAACGAGCAGGGAGATTGCATTCGTGCTCATGTCAGTATAGGCAGTTACAACAATTGGGGAATCAGTCACGTCGAAGCTAGCTTCCTTCTTTCATAATGGTACACAGGTAAAAGTCCCAAAAACAAAACACAAGTGCATGCATTGCGGCTAACCATATTGTCTAAAAATGTCCAAGATCTGACGAAAAATTTCATACACGACAATGCTGTTGAAATATTCAAGCGGGATGTTTTTATCCATTGGCCATCTGCATTGTGTGCTCACTGAATCCATAATTGGTCACATAAGATCCTGTCCTAAAAACTCGATGCCTCAAAAGAAAGCTGACAGATATGCTGGTGGAAGTATGCTACAAAATTTGTTTGTGGATTCTTGGTTATCCCTTGACGCACAAGACACCCACCAATCCACAAGGAAAGTTGGTCTCCAACTGAAATTCAAGGCATGTCCTAACATCTCGCAATCGTCTAAGCCAGGCCATGATTGCTCATCGTGTTTATCGGTGGTAGTACGAAGCTGTGATGTACACAAGAACGGAGGCAGCCGCAGTAACAAACAGCTCCTGGGACAAAGCATGGGCCGGTTAGTTACCCTCCTCACAGAGCACAAGAAGAATAACAACAGGGGTTTTGATACATCAAAGGCATCCAGTAAGATTGCCATAAACATGACATATAACGAAGGAACAAAGGAGCGCTCATTCCATGAACTACACCCAACGTCTACACTTTCAATGAAAATCATATCCCTATAACAGACACATACCATGACTTACTGCTATGTACCCTGTGTGTTCAATTGTTTAGGCTGTGTAGTTGTAGTTCACACATCAAAACAGGCACAGATATATTTTTTTTTTAAAAAAAAACTCTATTTCTCCCTAATGCAATCACACACAGTTCTCCTGTCTGTTTGACTGAAAAAAAGTATGTGCTCATTATCTTCCTAGGACTTCCATTCATGGATGGAACCTGGGATGTTGTACCATACAAATAAGGAGGCTGATGAGTTTTCAGAGCTAATTACACGTGAGTAGAACAGAGCTTTACAGGCAAAGCTCGCAGAATCCTTTGTTTCTAGGATTATTGCTCACGATCAGAAAAGACCACTGGTGATGGATGTGAGATTCTGCATGGCGGATGGTTCTCAAAATTTAGTATATGATATTAGATCTTTGTAAATGGGATGGAAAAGGCTTGTATTGTTTGTGTTTGAAATTGGAATTTAAAAGAGATCTCATAGCGACACATGGACTACATGTCCTAGCTACAACCTGTGGAATATCCTATTGGGCAAACATTGTTGTATAGCTATGATAGTAATATGCATGGAAAGAATATGGTTATTGAATTATGTAGGAGGTAATTAAAATTGTAGGTTTATTTCATTTTTGGAGTTGTTAGTGAATTTAAATTGTTGTACCTGCAGGACGGGTCCGAACATGCCGACTTCATCTGATTGGAAATGAAATATGTAAGCTCGAAATAGTTATAGACATAAAGTATGAGGATTGCGTTGGATGTAAAGTGAAGGCATAGGTTGATGCTATACCTCTATAGAATTTTCATAATAATCTGGTAGCGCTTCATCACTGTCATAGGTGGACTCCTCTGTTTACCTAATAATAGTAGTATGAGTAAGAACTATGTTTTATATAAAATATCAAGTAATTAAACTAGTGGAAATGCTAAATACCATCAGTTGTAAATTGCTCTGTATCCATAATTTCATTGCTTTCTTAAGGCAGTGTGTTTGGCAGGTCTGGACTTCCACTTGTTTGTTCAGGTTCAGCGATTTCTCTCATCTTGTACCAAATTGTCTAGCAATGGGCATCTGTTTCTTCTAATTGTACTTGGCAGTTTTTGGAATACCAGTGACATTGGAGTACATGCGTGGACACAATATGTGTATTCACTTGTTGTGAAACTGTGAATATGATTTTCTTGGTGGTGAAGAGCTTTGATAACAACGAAGTTTTGATAACAGCAATGTAACAGTAGCATTGTTGCATAAATGGCCTGGGATACCAAAGACTTGAATTTCTACTCTTGTGTTCCATGGAATTTTTGGTAGAGTCATAGTACATAGTCATGGAAAAAGTCTAAGGGTGAAGCTGGGGCCATTTATGAACCGTTTTGATAGGATATAAGATTTTGATGTTCGATTAGGCAAATTATATGAGGAAATCTGGGCCACTATGGAATCTTGTGTGGTTGAACAGGTACTTGAAATTCATTGCTGCTTGAATGGCTCTTATGTCTTTCCTTGGCCAGGTTAATAGGTTATGCATGAAATTGGTCTATTAACAGGAGTATGGACGTGGGTGACCCACATCATCTATTAGAGAAAACAATGCCATCTCAACAACTTGTATCACAGTAGTCATTGAAGTGTAGGGCAGTAGTGTTATGTAGCACACACATAGCAAGTGGGTACAACAGTTTTTTAAGGACATCAAACTTTGAAAGGACCTCAATAATTTATTCAGCAGCATGTGTCAATTTTGACCTCTATGTGTGCATTTTCTGTTTTCTTTTCTAGTATGGACAAAGTACTTTTGTATCAAGCAAATTATTATGTCACCAAAATAAGCAAACTCTAAGTCAATAAAATCATGAGATGATGGCCTAGAAATTAGATTTACCTTTCCTTTTCTTCCAGAAGTCAGTGACCATCTGCGTCAGGAGAAATGTAACAGAACATTAAAGGGGTCAGCTAAGTCGGCATAATAAATTAGAATGTAAAAATGAAAAGAAGGCTAAGTTTTTGTATGGTGAAAGAGGTGACAAAATAATACCAAACAATTAATGACCAGGGCTCTATCTATGAAAAAAATTATGAGCATTTTAATATGCTGATGCTGACTATAGAGGGAGGATGAAAAATACATCAATCAAAAAAACATGTATGCAATAAAAAAGATATGTGCCAACTCGAAAAAAGGAGACAGAGTTTGCGGCGGAGAGAAGATGACCTCCTCCCCGCTCCCCCATCCCCCCACCCCACCCACTGCCACCACCATCACCTCCGTCTCCCTCCCCTCCGATCTCTCTGATGGAGCCTCTGCCTGATCGTGGTGCTCCTCATGGCGGGGCTTTCGGATCTGTGCTTCGATCCGGGCATCAAGTTCGCCTCGTTGTTCTCCAAACGCTTTGGTTGCTTGGTGAGTCCAACGACAGCTTTCTCCCCCTCAGCCTTTCACCTTGTAGTGAGCTTTGGTAGATCAGCCACTCGACTGAATGTGGATTCTGTGGGCTTAATTATCCAATCCTGCCTTGGTGGCAAAGCAAAGGATTTCAATGTGATTTACCTTTTGGGATGGATGTTCAGCTTTTCTGTTTCTTGCAAAAATGTTGGTTTCATGGTCTATAAGCTCAAAAATGTTTCATGCAAATCTTTTTCTGCCTTCTTTCATCTCTGGGCTGGAGGAGGCCCCATTTGGTGGAGATTTTGAGCTTTGGCAACTTGAGCAAGAGGCGGAATGGACTTATGTATCATGCTACTAGCCTTGCCTTATGGAGATAGATTGATGATTGAGGTATTTTTCAAGTAATAGAGCTTCCCACCAACCACGACTACAGCTCATCCCTTAAAATCCTATGGCCATTATCTTCTACCTGAATCTGAGTTTTCAAGCTAGCTCCCTATATCTCTACAATTGAAGGCAGCATATTTAATATGAACAGTGAAAATTGAGCTTTGTAGTCTTGCAAGATTTGACCAAACCTTCACAGCTGAAAGATCTATCATACCAGCATGTCCAAAGAGTTGGCTCATTTAGAATCTGAGGTAGTTGCGGGATCATCAACAGTCGTATCTTCATTGCTGATGTTCTCATAAGCAACTCCCTCGCGGTTCTTGAATAAAGCAACATGCTTCTTGTAATCTTCAAGCTCCTTCTCCAGCTTCTCAATAAAATGGCTGGTGTGCTCAAGGGATTGTAGATATCTATATTTCTCCAATGCCTATGGTGAACCAAAAAAAAAAACCATCATTACATAAAGGTCTTAAATAAAACTGAGTAAATTAGATTGAAGTTTATATAAAAAACAACCAGGTATATTTGGACATCAAGCTGCATAGGCTACTGTAGCACACAAAAATTAGCTTTAGTTACCTTCTGCTTTGAAAGAGTATCAGGAGGTGACATCACCTGTGGTCGAACATAGTTCTTCCCCCGATAAAAGATAATTGTATTATTGGGTTTAATATCAATTACTGTGCCTTTGCTGAGCCTTGTCAATTCTTCAGCATACTCGTAAACCTGGCCAGGCCTACAAGGCTTGCAAACCACCTTCACAGTCTCATGATTCTTCCAATGGAGGTGCATGTTGAGAACCACACCACCAAAAACCCCTCTCCTCCCAACAGGAACATAATTCTTCTTCTTCTCCCCGGTTCGCTTGAGATAAAACTTCTCCTCCTCAGTAAGAATCTCAGGGTCATGAACTGGCTCCGGTGTCCTCGGGACCTCGTACTTCCTCAGCTTCTCAATCAACCATTCCTCCTTCCTCTTAGCCTAAATTTCCACAAACAACTTGTCAATGCAGCTATTAATCCTAGTAAATCAACAAATCCATTGGCGAGGTAGCACAAACAATGCACCAAAATTTAGTAAAGTTCAGACCTTTTCAAGCTTGTATCTGATCCTAACTTCGGGGTTGGGTGACTTCATCTTCTTCTTGGCCTTGAGGCGGTACCACTTGAGCTGGTTGACCTTGGCCTTCCTCGACATCTTATTCTTCTTTGGAGGCGACTGCTGCCTCCCCTTCTGCTTGGGGGCGCCCGTGTCGCCGACCCCGAACCTCGCAAACTTGCCGCCCGTATCGAGTGTGACCGCCGTGCTCCCGCACCTCACGGGCTGCTGGAACCACGGCCTCCACCTCCACAAACACTCGAACGACGCTGAAAGAGACGAGGAAGAGGAGCCGCGCATTCCATGCCAAGAATCGCTGAAAAACAAACAGCCAGGTCGGCGGAGATTAGACCGAGCACGAAAACGGGGATTGAGCTGGAGTCTGGAGAGGGGCGAGGGGACTAACCGAATCCGAATGGAGGCCAGAAACGCGACGGAGCCGAAGGGTCGCCGCCGTAGGATCCGCGGCGCGAGGGCCGCCATGGCGACAGGCACTAGCCCCTGAGTGTTTCAAGCCTCGAAATATGAAGTTTGCGTGCGCTAGGTCGGCAGCGAGGGCACGAGCGGCCGCTGTGGCGGAGGGACTGCTCAATCCGACTGGCAGCGGGTGGCGCGGCAACCGCCGGGGCCCAAAGAATTAGGCCTCAGGGATGCAGAGAAGGCGAGGAACAGAGGCAGAGCGGGCACCGCGCAGGCCGCAGGGATGCTGGCCGCCGGCAGACCGCGCACCCAGCGGAGCTGCTGCTATGCAGCTGCGCAGCCTGGCAGCCCGGCAGGCCGCGCGCGAGGATGGGGACGACCGGACACGCGGAGCTGGTCGGCGCCGGCTCTCAGCAGGAAGGCCACATGATCAGGAGACAGGAGAATCGTGGCGGCGGCATCGACTTCTCGGCAGCTCGTCCAGTGGAAAGGCTGGAAGCGTGCTCCAGGTTGCCGATTCCGCCGTCGCCGCCGAGCACTCGTGGCCTTGAGCGCAGCTGCGCAGGCGGCCGCCGCCGCGTGATGACGGGAAGGCAGAAGGGAGGACGGAGGAGTACTCGGGGACACGGGAGCGGGCGAGCGGATAGAGCACCAGGCCCAGGCCAGACGTGTTTTTTTTTAACTAAGCTCAGATAGTTAAACAGGCCACTGATGGGTTTTTATTTAGTTGGGCCATTAAATACGAGAAAAAGATCCATCTAACCTCCCTTAATTATTGCATCGGTTCAGATTTGAGTATGTTCATGAATTTTTTCTTAGTTATTAAATGTTTTTTTGCATAACGAGTTAAGCGTTTCTCATGTTTTTGAAACACGCTTTTTTTTTTGCGTAACCTCTGCATAACTAAGGCCAAATCGTTTTTTTTTTTTTTTTTTTTTTTTTTTTTTTTTTGCATGCATGCATGCATGACTGAGGCCAAATCGTTTGCCACCATCTGGGTATACAATCTCCAACCGAGATCTAACCTGAACTAAGACCAGTTTCTACAGCAGCTAGCTCATGAGCAACCGAATTTCAAGACCAAAGGCGATTGTAGAACTAACTTGGAAATAAGATTAAAATGAAGCAAGTCTTTTAATTCCAAATAAGGCCGCTCGCTGAGATTTGGTCTAACTTCAGCGTGGTTAAATCCTGCACCACCATGGTGGCATTCGTCTGAATCGTCTCCAGTCTCCAAAACAAGGTTCTGAACTCCCAGCTCCACTGCTTGCTGCCCAGCTTGAAGACAAGCGACGGTTTCTGCATGGTGGGTTCAAGCACGTTGTCCAACTTGCCATAACCTGCGCTGATCACTACCCAATGATCACCTCTCGACACAAACCCCTAACCTCCCTCACTGCTCATTGGTCTGAAAGACCCATCATACTAGTTTGCTTTCACATAATTTACTGGTGGTTGTTTCCACAGCACCTTCAGCCTTTGGAGAGTGACGTCGCTTGCCAGTTTGCCATTGGTGGTTTCAGAGAATAGCATTCTTCTGCATAAGAACTGATAAGCTGACAGATTGCTCCGAGGGTTGTCACCTTCCCGGATCACGCACCTCTCGCCCCTGAATTGTTTCCTTCATTTTCAGTGTTTCCACAACCACCTCCATAGCTGATTGCATATATAGATGCGAGATGAGCTCTAACATTATCCATCTGCATCTATTCCACAGCAGCATTGCACTTGAAAAACAGGAGTGCACTATCTTCATCAAGCCTATTGCAGAGACAACATTTGGAGTCAATCTTCATCCCGTCGTCTTAGATTCACTTTGAGCGCCAAACTAGTGTGGCCGAGCCGCCACAGGAAATGCAGCATTTTCTTCGGACAGCGCAGCTGTGAGGCAGCAACCTTCAATTCTCCACCCAAACGCCAACGCCAACGCCAACGCCAACGCCTGACAAGTTTTCAAACAGGCACCGTTGTCCGATGGCGACGTTCACGGTAAATGGGACGCTGAACCGCGCGAGCGAGCCTCAGCCGTCGGTTTCCCCGACCAATGATGTGCGCCCGGCCGACCGATGCGAGGTTGGTTTTTCCATTCGCTTTTGGCGATACATACGGAGCATGTACCTTCTGAAACTGATAGCCTACCGTGCCTATCTGTTCCGTCTCCGTGATTAGCTATCAAAGAGAGAAAGACGTTCAAAAAAAGGAGACAAAGACAACCAATCTCTTAGTACAATTTATCAAATCCTATGTATGTAGTACCGTGAAAAAACTACGAAATTTGTGCGGTTTGAACTAGTTTGTTTGGCCAAATTTATAATATAATATAAATATTTTTACAAAGAGACAAAATTTCTTATCTAATCCTCTTAGTTCAAAATGAGAGACAAAGACAACCAATCTCTTAGTACGATTTATCTAATCCTCTGACCTTATGTGCTACCGTTGTAAAACTCCAAATTCATGCCGGTTGAACTGGTTTGAATTTGGCCTAAATAAAATAAATATTTTTTATTTATAATAAAGTGTTATATAAAATATATTTCATAATTGATCTAATGGTTTGAATTTAACCAAGTTTATAATAGTTTGAATTTAACCAAGTTTATAATAAAATTTTTTAATATTTTAATATAATAAAGTTTACTATGGAAATACTTCTATTTAATCTAATAGTACTTATTCTATATCATTAATGTTAGTAATTTGTATATTATTTTAGTTATTCTGTCTAAACCTGTTCCACTTATCGAAAAAACAAGAATTACATTTTTTTTACAGAGGGAACGGTAAAGAGAAAACTCTCAAACGACTAAAATGCTGCTCGGTTCGTAAGCCTTATTAAGCATCCCCCTTGACCCTTGTTGCATGTCTGCAAATGTGTAGGTGAAACGTGAAAGTGTGAAATGACGAAATTTATATGTATTTAACCTGATTGCAGCAGTAGTACTACCACATCCGGATATGCATCCAGCGCATGTGATTAAATTGACGCGCGTTGCCGCGTCAGCAACACCGTCGCCCAAAAGAACCAACAACTCCCAATCAAATCTCCGTCGCCGAAACTAGTGGCCTGCGCTCGCGCTGATGTGTCATCCCCGTCCACCCGCCTCGAAGCCTCTGCCGGCGGGCCCATCCGCGTCCTCACCCGCCGTCGGCCCTGCTGACTCAGATCCTCGTCCGGGCAGGAGCCGGAACGGTCACCGACGCGTCTCCAGACGTGCGCAGGCCGCTCCCCAAATCGCCTGCCTTCTCGTTGCAACCCCCCGCCGCGTATGGCATAGTATAGCTGTATCCTCTGCAGATATCCGAGTCCTCCCGCTTCCTCCTCCCCTATATAGCTGTCGCTGAGCTTGAGCTGCTCCATTCGGTTCCCGCAATCTGTTCCAACAACGCCGGGAGATCCATTCTTGCACCAGTTCGTTAGGTTAGTTCAGATCACATTCGCAGGTTCGTTTTAGCCTCTATTAAAATTCGGTGGAGGGGGCAGATTCGGAGGCACCAGCAGCAGAAGCCAGAATCAGAAGGGAGATCCATGGCGGCGTTGTACGCGGATCTCGACGCGCTCCGGGCGTCGGCGGCCGACGTGCGGATCGTCACGTCCGACGGCCAGACCATCGCCGCGCACTCCTACGTTCTTGTAAGACGCTTCATCTTTAATCTTTCTTCATTCTTCTGCATCGGTTAATTATTGTTGACTCGATCGCCGTGCGTGCGTGGTCGCTGATCGTGGTTTGCAATTCCAGGCCTCGGCGTCGCCGGTGCTGGAGAGGATGATCGACAAGGCGCGCCGCGGGTGGGGCGCCGCCGCCGACTGCACGGTCGCCATCCTCGGCGTCCACTCCGACGCCGTGCTCGCCTTCCTCCACCTCCTCTACTCCTCCGACGCCGTCGGCGCCGGCGGCCGCAGCCGCAGGCTGCCGCCCGGGGCGGAGGAGCTGGTGGCGGCGCACGGCCCGCAGCTGCTGGCGCTGGCGCACGCGTACCGCGTCGGGTGGCTGAAGCGCGCGGCCGAGGCCGCCGTGGCCGCGCGCCTCACGGCAAGCCGCGCCGTGGACATGCTCAAGCTGGCGAGGCTCTGCGACGCGCCGCGGCTGCACGCGCGGTGCGCGCGCCTGGCCGCCAAGGACTTCGCCGCCGTCGAGGCCTCCGAGGGGTGGCGCTTCGCGCGGCGCCACGACCCGGCGCTGGAGCTCGAGCTCCTCCAGCTGCTGGAGGACGCGGACTGCCGGCGCAAGCGGTGGGCGCGCGCGCGGGCGTCGCAGGAGGCCTACCGCCAGCTCGCCGAGGCCATGGGCGCCCTCGACCGCATCTTCGCCGCCGGTGGCACCGACGACGACGCGCCGTCCTCGACGGACAAGGCGGACGACAACGCCACGTGCCAGGGCCTGCGGCTGCTGATGCGGCACTTCGCGGCGTGCGCGCGCAAAGTGGCGCCGGGCGGCTGCGCGCGGTGCAAGCGCATGCTGCAGCTCTTCCGCCTCCACGCCTCCGTCTGCGACCGGCCGGAGCAGGACCACCCGTGCCGCGTGCCGCTCTGCAGGTGAGACGGATCGCACAGCGTAAAAAAGCGATTTTTTTTTTCACTACGCAAGTAAACAGTGGATCGATCAATCATCTCCGACAGCACGATCGGGGAAAATATCTGCGCTCCAGATTTTCGTTTTCCACGGCTCCACGAGCGTCCAAACAAAACAGTCCGGCGATCGTACGTACGATCGACGCCGTTGCATCGCCAGGCAAGAATCTGGTTGGCGAGATGCCCTCTCGGCGAATAGGAATCGATCGCTCGTACTGGGATAGTAACTTTCAATCATTTCCGTGACAATGACACGAACGGCCGGCATGGCACTGCCTCTTGTAATCACCACGAAAAAGATCTGATTGACCCATGCATCTGATTTCGTTTTCTTCACTCAGTTTCTGACTTGTTTTTTTGTTTTATTTTGCGCAGCCATTTCACGGCGGCGAAGATGCAGACTGAGAAGGCGGACAAGACATGGCGGCTCCTGGTGAAGAAGGTGACGATTGCTCGAGCGATGGCCGGCTTGGCCGACAGGCAGGTGCCGGCGGTTGTGGTCAGGTCATGGGCCAAGTACAACAGCAGCAGCAAATGGGCGAGACACTGAGATCAAGATACCGCCTGTCAATGGCACGCATGGTTTAGCCTGGAATCCTTCTGCAATTTTTTTTTCTCGCTGTTGGACTTCAAATGCAATCTCACGCTGCCATGTAAAACGGGATCTATATATTGAAAAACAATATAGGTGGAGTCGATCTATGCCGGATAAAATTAGTGTTTATTTATTATTAGAGAGAGATATATATAGTGTTGTTGTGGTCTCAGTATATTATGTGTACCAGAATCCTCAGAAGCAAATATGTTCGTTTAATAAATTGAAGTAGTACATCATATTCTATCATTTTGGTAAACCTTTTCTTTTTCATGAAAAGGAGGCTCGCTAGTCGGACGCAGAGTCAAAATGTCGATGCCACACCCAGGATGGTGGCAACTTCGCCCACTTTGCTCATTGCCGACTTTTTTTTAATTATTTTTGCATAATTGCTCATTGCCAACTACTGCCCATGCGAGGACGGCCCAAGGGAAGAAGGGATAGTGGGCTAGAGTCGAGAGGGCCAGAGCCCAGAGGCTTAATATGATGTGAAGTTGCCAACAGGCTCTTCTAGGGCCTGCTAAGACGAACTAAGTTGGGAAAGAATTGTTGACGAGGCTCTCAGTCATCCACTAAAAAAAATATCCTTATCTCACATGCCATTTTATAAAGCTGGACAGTTTCTGAAGGCGACTATGTGGTGCTAGATCAGCTGCAAGGAGGATAAATCGGACTTCTCGGTAGTTAAGTAAAAACTAGCAAATATGCCCGTATGTTGCAACGGGAGAAAAGAAAACTATTAAACACTCATGCAAAATGGTAATGTGAATGGTACAAATCTACTTACGCTTTATGTTTTTATAATTTTTTATGATGCTTGTGACATCTATAATATAAATTATTTTAAAAAATAATATAAATTAAGGCTGACATTAAATAACAATGTCATATTACTTGTAATTTAAAAGACACCTTGTATATTTTGAGGATTTGTAGATAGGTATAGATATCCAGCTATTTTTCCTCTTTAAAATTTGGCAGTTACAAACATCAAATCTTGTTTAATCTTTGAAAAAGATCTAGCTAAAAAATCATGAAACCATTTACACTTTTTTCCCCCTAAATCATACTCTATCTTATGATTCCTAGATTAAATTTATTTGAATCTTCTATGGGCACCTTTTAGTGTTTATTTGCTAGCAGTTGCTTTGGATCTCCATTGTAATGATTCGATATTGACCAACATGACTACGTAGAATGCAAGTGACACAGACTACTCTCGATGCTAGGCACTCTCGTTATCTGTTATATCTTTTTTGTTTTCTAAAATGTGTTCTGTATTGCTGGTGTCTGGAGTAGTACCTGTGAGTTATATCATTCACACTTCAACGACAGCACTCAATGATTTTTCTACACTAACATGGTCCTAGATATAATAAAATGACATCTTTGTTCATACTAAATAGGATAAGTATGGTATCATTACATGGCATTTGTGTTACCAAAGTAGCAAAATATATGTAATTAGGGGAAGTGAGCCTGACTCACTTGGCTAGGTGACTCAATGTGGCACTACACCTAGCCACCCAGGTTCGAATCCCGTCGGGAGCGAATTTAGGTGCCTATTTTCTTCTTAATTAAAAGCCCCCTAGTTCCTCCTAGGTTGGGTCGAGTTTTTTTTTAAATATATGTAATTAGATTTTCCCAAAGCTAAAACAATTATAAGGTTAAAGCAGATTTTGCGATTTTTAGTTGCTTATTACATGTTAAGAAATCCAAAATATTGTCTGGTTTGCCTTCTAAAAATATCAAACAAGTCCCCCTTGCGATTAATGCGAGCTAAACAAAACCGTCATCCAAAATCGTTCAAGGTTGAATAGTTAGAAGTTGAGTATAGTATAAAAGGGAAACTAAAGATCTGACTTTATAAATATGGATAGAAAATTGAACTATCACCAAACTTTTGGGTCAAAAAGGAAATTTCCCTTCCCTCTTAAGGCCTCCTTTGGGAATGAAGGGAAAACTTGGTCTCCAATATTTTGCCTTGTGGAAATAAACTCATTTATATACAATTTATGCATTCCAAGGGACATTGGCCCAGCTATCCGGGTAGGTAAAGGAAAAAGTCTACATTTGCTCCCTCAACTTTTGCCAAAGTCTGATTTTGATCCCTGAACTCGAAAACCAGACACAAATGCTCCCTCATCTATCAAATCCGTGCACTTCACCTCCCTGGCTGGTTTTGAGGATGGTTTGTGCACTGCTGTCGCCACATCGGACGGGATGGGCCCTGCCGACTCAGCCGGAGTCTAAAAAAAAAAAGGTGGCCGGCGCATCTCATCTCCTACGCCGGCTGTGGCGATTGAACGGGACGAGCTCCACCTGCCATGGGCGAGAGCTGCCGCTCCGCATCACACGCAGGCCGCTGTGAGCGAGCGCCGCCGCTCTGGCTCGCACGTGAGGAAGGGAACGGGACGAAGGCGCTGCTGGCCCCATTCTGCGGCATCTGCCAGTAGCGGCGGTACCAAAGCGTCAGTAGAGGAGGAAGGGAACGAGACGAGGTCGCAGTGGGCGGGAGCGGGACGCCGCCGTCGAGTGCAAGTACGTGGTCGAACACGACGTTCACGATTTCTGATGCTTGCCCTGCTTGCTGCCGCCTGCTATTGTTCAGGCCAAATTCCTGTGAACATTATGTTTACGTAATAACTACTTCTATCTTTCAAAATCAAGATAACGTTCGAACTTATCAAGAGTCATGCTAATATATTGTGCTTCCATATGAAATATGCTCATATTTGTGCGGTGTATGCCGAATTGTTTCTGATTTAATTCTTATGCATGCCATTGTGCATTACCTAGTCTAACACACAGGAATTTCATGGATGAGTCTTGTTTTCTTTCATCTTTCCAGAACTCACAACAGGGATCCAAAATTGTTCAAGCAGGTTTATATTGTTTTGGTAAAATTGGGCAGAGAACACGCCATTTGTTTTGCAATGCTTCCGGGGAGAAGAAGCAGATATGTCATCACATCTCTCTAAATCAGCCGCCTCCGAGGCCCCAGAGACCATGCTGCTCATGGAAGCGGGCTGCGGCGACGCTAGGGAATGCGGAGGAGGCGGCCGGCGAGCCGTGGGTGCTCGACATGCCGGAGCTGTCTATCGATTGCATTCTCAAGAGGCTGCAGCCGACGGAGATGCAGAGCATGGCCGCCGTCTGCCGCTCGATACACAAGAGCTGCCGCTGTGCCGCGGCGATCACCTCGGAGAGTGCCACATGACCACCAGTGGGGCCGTGTCTTGGGCTGCGCCGCCAGGGACGATGGAGGACGCACCTGGCGTCCATCAACGAGTCTGGCGGTCATGTCTGTCCGTCTCGCAGGCGACCCGCCCCGGCGTCCGTCGTGCTCTCGCTATTGCCGCAGTGCCGTGCTTGCCACTGCCGCAGCTCGCGAGCGCCGCCGGCCTCGTGCTCGGTCATGCCTCAACCTAACGTGTGCTTGCCACTACTGTAGCTCGCGAGCGTCGCCGGCTACGCTGCTCGCCGCAGAGCCGCGCTGCCGGACGTGGCTCCCCACGCTGAATGTGGCCCAAGGACGAGGCGTCGCCCGCTTCAATCGCCGCTACGGGCGTAGCGTAGGAGATGAGCTGGCCGCCTCTCCTTTTTTTTTAGCCTTCGGCAGAGTCGATCTGATGTGGCGTCAGAGAGGTAAAAACCAGAGTCAAAACCACCGAGGGAGTTGAAGCGCACGGATTAGAAGATGAGGGAGCAATTGTGTCTGGTTTTCGAGTTTAGGGACCAAAATCAGACTTTCACAAAAGTTGAAGGAGCAAATGTAGATTTTTTCCGGTAGGTAAATGGGTTGGTGGTGGTCCAACGATCTTGGCTTAACGATCAGAGCAATTAAAATGGGCCGGTGGTCTTCGAGGCCTGAAACGGGCGTGAACAGAACGCGGCCTGGTGTTTTTGCCAGCTCTGCAAAGGCGCAAAGCCACGCACGGCGCACCACACCAGCGCGTTCCACTGATCGCTGAGCCTGAACGTGTACGAACGATCGAGAGGAACGACCAGTACGAGCAAAGCAACAGCGGCGAGCAGGGCCACAGAGACACAGGCGGGCATCTCTTGGGGCGAGGGGAGCGAGAGTGCCGTCGTGGTCGTGCATTGGCGGGCGCGGCGCACCAGACCTCGTGTCGAGGGCTCTCTCTGCCCGTCCTCGTCCCGTCCGGCTCCGTAGTCCGGACTCCGGACACCCCGGCTCCGATCTCAAAGCCGCGCCCGTGCGCCACCTCGGTCTCCAAGGCGAGGCGCGACCAACCGCACACGTCGTTCCCTGGCTCCCTTCCTCGGCGACGCTGCCACCGTGCCACGGCACCACGTCCCGGCCTCGGCAAGGCCGCCACCGCCGGACCGCCAGCGCGTCCGGCTCGCGGGTTCGGTGCATTTCTTCGGCTGGCTCGCCTCGCGCCGGGCCCCGACCGCGTCTCGGTTGCGTTTCTTTTAACCGCGCTCTGAGCCCTCGGGTGACGGGGCCATGGCGGTGAGGCAAGTCTTGTGTTTTCACTTGCCTGTTCCTCGTCCTCCGAGTCCGACCGAGCTACGGGGTCGACGTCGATCCATTGGGGTTGGGAACGGGTTAATGCGGCGATGTCGGTCGCCGCTCGGTGGCGGCGCGGCCATTTTGCTGCTCCAAGCCGCGCGCGCAAACAAACTCGCTTGACGACCCATCTGCGTTTTTCAGTGCGATCAATCATGTGCCTGCTACTTTTCCCCGGCTTTCAGGCCCTGACCAATCACGATGCCCAGCACGCCGAGCTGCCCCTGGCACAGTGCCCGTCCGATGACATGACGCTACTACATACGTAGGCGCGGTCCACTACCCGGCAACCCGGCGGGCACTTCGCCGTGCGATCGACTGTACATGCGTACGACTCCGGGAAGGCAACGTTTGTGTTCCGAAGCCGCGGCCGCGGCATGGCATGCTAGCCATACGCATACCATGCCATGGCACGCCACGCGCCCGCACGCCGCGGGCGCGGGGGGTGGGTCAAAGCGCGGCGAAACCGGTGGCCAGTCAAAAGCCTAAAATCGCCGTTCTGCCTGGACCTGGAGCCTCCGCGGCGCCCCAGGCGATCCATGTGATCGCTTTTCCCCGTTCGATCAGGGCGGTCGGAGCGACCTTTTGGTCTGGTGACTGGTGGTACGGCGGCCGCGCACCGCCGATGTGAACAGGAGGACGAGCGCCGGAGCGGCGGTAACAACGCGGTATTCGTATTTGCACGGCGATTTCGCGGCGCATTCAGCAAAAGTTGGATTGAGCGTGCCTATCCTCTCCTCCTCTTCTGCCAAAAGGAGATTACCATATTTGCCCGGGCTGAAGCTCTGAATATTCTAAGCTCTTCTCTACTGGTCCTGTGCTCTTGCATTTGCACTTGCACTTGCACCGTTGCACGTATCTGTAAATGAGTTATTACTGCTCCTAGTACCCAAAAGTTCAGCTTCAGGCTACAAGTGCTGTGTGAATTACGGTCTGTGCCAAACAACATATTTGATCTAAAACACAAGGGTGCGGCAGATTACTTGTTGACTAAACTTAGATGGTATCGTAAAATATGTTCCTTTCTATAAACTGGGATAAACTCAGAAATCCTTAAATTTTAGGACCGAGAGGTAGTATTAGAACAGCAAAGTGTCCATGACTTGTAACGGCTAAAATCAATTTCATGACTTATAACTTAAGATAAACTCAGAAGTCCTTGCATTTTTTTAGTTGTCTAGCTAGCAAAACTTAGATTGAAATGCATTTAAAACTTAGGTTGAAATGCATTCTATGCCATATGGGCTGTGGTGCGACAGTTCCCATGGCGTCTCATTTCTCTTTCTCTGAATCCATCTTCGGAAACCCGGCAGCCGTCTTGTAGCATTAACTAATTCTGAATGTCTAACAAATTTAAGCAACAGCTATTACATGGCTTCTTTCATGAAGTATGATGTCGTTAGAGAGGAGACGGAACGTGAGAAAATGATGAATGTTGGTGAATAACACTAGATAGTAGAGTCTACCATGAGAAACAAAAGACAAGAAAATTAACCTGATGGACTTCCTCCAACTTTAGGAAAATGAAGAACCGATGAAAATGGCAGAGCGATAATGTTGCAAATGCTCCTTCAGTTTACTTATTCCACCACCATGTTCAGTACATATGCATTTTTGAGTCTGAACTTCCCACTCCATCTAGTACCTCCTATTGCACTTACAGAAGAAGCAGAAACTTTACCTAACCAAACTACAAGACACACCTTATTACAGAAACTAAGTAGACACTGATCAGTAATAACTAGTACTATAACTGGGTATATATTTATCCTAACGATAACATTAGGTCAGGGGCAAAATTTGCGTACATATATATCTGCACGCTGTGGACACGTAGATACACATACAGCTACAACGAAAAGAATCGCACCTACTATCAACTTCTCCTGTCTGTCACCATGCTTCGGCAGATGCAGATGCTGCTAATGCTGAGCCTGAACCTGAAGAACGTACTGACAGTGAGCTGAGATCATCAGAAAGCTCTGTCTCTCAGTCTTCATGCTTGCTTCGATGGATGCTCTGCTGGTGTTGATGTTGGTGCTGGAGCCTGAATAATGGACTTTGAGCTCAAAGCATCTTGCCGGCTTTCTGAAATCTGCCTGCGCCCTATACTAGCTGAGTCAGTTGTGCTTGGGCACGCGGCGGTGCCATGGGGCGTAGTCCATGGTCATGTACGATCTCAGCTGATTCCTCTCCTCCGCCCACTGCTGCGCGTGTTGCCTTCTGTCATGCAGCCTAATAGCACCTTCAGAACCGAAGAAGAGAAAAACTTTCAGGACTCAGTCATGACTCATCACTAAACAGTGAACATTCAGACACTGAAGAGTATGCAGAATGCAGTGAAAGATGAAAAGACTAACATAGTAGCAGCAGCATCTGCAGCAAATATATGAACAAAGCCAGATAATAACTACTAGATGACTCACCGACGCCTGCTTGTTGATGCAGTGATGAACTGAAGACTACCAGAAGCACGAAAGCGACCAGCCTCACAATCCCAAGCGACACCATGCTGCTGCTCTCTCTCACGTCTCACCTGTGCTCGTTTCGTTCTCACACGGTCTCGCTACTCTCACCTACCTCTTTGCATCTGCGAGCGTACGTGTGTGCATACATATATAGAGCCAAGGGCTCGTCAAAGACAGTTGGGCACGCAGCTCTCAAGTCAAAGACACAGGAGATTTGGCTCTATGCCGTGCAGGGTTCCGAGTTTTAATACCTTCGTCCTGTCCCCCTACCGGGCCTCGGCCTTCGGAAGAGGGACGCATCCCATGAGAAGAATCTATAGTTTCTAGAGCTCGCGCCTTTTGTTTAAGCCCGCTGCCCCTGCCATGGCTTTTTGGGGCCGAGAGCTGATGAGCTAGTTTAATGGCGGCTCATGTGAGCTCCACTTGCCCGAGCCAACCACGCACGCTAATACCGAGGCCGATATTAACTAGTGCTAGTAGTAAAACACTGTGGTTTTGAATTCACAAAAGGTACCACAACAAGAGGCACCACTAAGCATGGATTTTGTTAAATGGTTTCTAGGTTCTTCAGTAGGCTCATGGCCTCTGATCGTAGACTGGATTTGCTTATTACTAGTAGTAATATTCACATGCTATTGTTGTGCAGAAAGTGCTAGAATAGTGAACAATTTGTGGTGCCATTGGTTGATTGTTTCGCTGCTCCTAGCTGCCAGTGGCCTCTGAAGATTAGTTGTCCTCATGACTGTTTTTAAGCTGAAAAGGAGGCAGCAGCGCTAGAACGGCAGTCCTACTGCCACTTTAAGTACCCTGATAGTTTGTGAAAGTAGATAGCCTGCTAGTGATCGTCGGGATGATCATACTTTGAATCTTTGTTGGTGCTCTTTTTGTGTCAGAACAAACACACCAGGATCTTGTGTAATGCTTTGGAGCTCGTGGAGATAAGCAGCCTGTGCAACCTGCATACATAGAGATGAATGTAGCATCATTTTGTAGCTACTGACTAGTGTATATCTTCATAAGTTGTACCGTTGTGTTTTGAGTCGCCTTTAGTGGGAACATACCGCAATATCTTAGTGCCTTACTACTTTGTGAAAGTTGATTGGTGGTATCGCTAAAGATTGTGGGGTACAAATAAAGAATGATACTGTCACCACTTACTATATCAGGATCTCTAGCTTAAGATACCATCCTGTTAGTTTGAGTTGGATCAGCAATACCAATATACCAATACATAGTAGGTTGCATGTACATTTTCAGGTTACCTTGCATCATGCGGTTCATGGCTCGCTAGATCACTCATTAGACGCGGTTTGGGCCATCCGAATGTTCTTAATAGACATCGGAGCTCAGCTCCTGATGCTTCCTTCAGAAATGGAGCAACTGTCTACCACAACAGACAGAATTCAGTTAGGCAACTGTTGAACTAGAAAAGGCATGCATGTTCCTGAAGCTGGAAATTCCAATAACATTAGTGGTTCTCTATGCTTGACCATTGCAATCATCTCTATTCTAGTGGTGACAAAAGCTAGATAGAACAAGAAATATTCATAAGCAGAAACATGTGTGAACATAATAATATAGAAAAATAAAGAAACTAAAAGAAACGTCAGCGAACCATTAGAGCATCCGCAGTGGTATAAACTAGTTACTAGCACTAAGCCAATTTATTTAATAGTACTAATTTTTAGTATATAACTCATAACATAAATGATCCCACATGACATTGGAATGTGTGTATAAAACTATCTCTTAGTCTGTCTCTTCTATTAAAAAATAGAAAATATACTAAGAGCGCTTATAAATCAGTCATTGGAGACACCCTTATATAGTCTCAACGGAAAGTCAGCATAAATGCATATAGGCTTGTTCATAATCCCCAAATCGAGGTGATTTGGGGATTATCACGGAGCACCAATCGAGGAAGAGAAAGAAGGTTGGTGCTGTGCTTATTGAGCCTAAAGAGAAAGGAGGAGAGAAAAGGCCGCAGGTCAGATTTGGGTTCTGGTGGGGGAGAAAGGCATGATGGGACGACAAAGATGCAGCCCAAGCCATGTCTGGAATTAAACCGACTTGATGTTTTTCAACTCCATGAACTCGAATTTGAATATGATATTAAACTTGCTCTAAGCATTTAGCTTTCTGATAAGTTCTAAAATTATTTTAGTGTCTGGTATGCTCCGTGATAAAGTTTTGGTGACACCACATTGACTTATTTATGCACAAAGGAGAATTGGTTAATGAAATTTCAGCATGGGACAAACCAAGGAATAGCAAGTGTTAAATCGCTTTTATTGTTGAATCAATTTTACCAGTATATTAATTTTTATTTAGTTTCAATTAAATAGTTAATATACTTCTATATATTACAAGTGCTTGTATTTTTTGGATTTAATGGAAGATGAAACGACGCATTGTTTCAGTAATAGTTGATGCGCCTCTCATAGCCAGCCATCTATAGTGACTTTACCATTGTCAATCTATTAGTTCAATCCGTCAGTTGTGCTTAACTGCTTATAGAGGTAAGGCATATGTGCGGTCATATGGGTCTTCAAATTAAATGTACGTGCCTATAATGAGAGTTTGCATTTGTCTTGTGCTTATAACAAAGAAATAGTAACATCAAACTTAGCAAAGCTGTTAAAACAACATTTTATAGAAAAAAAACAAAGTCCCACCATGCAGTTTTTGGGGTCTTGACATTTCAGACATGTTTAAATAAATAGAGTCAAGTAAAGCACTAGTATATCGTAGGGCGCCGCTATGTTTGGACATAAAAGGGCCGGATCATTCCCATATCTCACCCGTACATTTGCTTAAACCAACCTACCGGGAAAAGAATAGTAGTCTGAAAAGCACTTGAATATCCACGTGTCCATGCTAACAAATACAAGGGCACAACACACCGACGGCAACAGCAACAGCAACAGCAATTTCCTTCTGAAGAGTATGCACGCCACTGACAAACTTTATGTTTAATGTCGCGCAAAAAAAATTAAACCACAAACTAAATGGTTACAATGTGCGCAGACTGATCACGGGATGCAGCACGGAGTGGCTACAGCAGGAAAAGAACCTGTACTATGCTGTCACAGTTTGCTGAAGGGAGTCAGAATACAAAGTAGGTGTGGCAGAACCTCCTAAGTAATATGGTCCACATGCACTAATCCTTGTTTTAACAGACCTCGGATGATAATGCATTCCCTCTTCTTGCGATCAGTATTCACATGATTTATTGAACTTACAAAACAGTTACATATTACAGTACACACCCTACTTATAATACATTATTTTTGTTACATCAGTCTGCACCTCTGCAAGACTTCCCATAGTCACTAGGGTTCAAGAACAAAGGAGAAGGAATATATTACATCACTTGCTGCCTAAACTCTCTACTCATCCTCTTCATCATCCTCCACTGGGACAACCTCTTCCTCTTCCTCCTCTTCTGGCTCTTCTATTATCATCTCAGGATCTTCTTCTTCCTCAAGATCCTCTTCATTCTCATTTTCAGCATTCATCTCATCCTCATCAATGATATCCTCATCAACAGGTACAAATTCTTCGGGGTCTTCTTCCTCCATTATTTCCGGATCTTCTTCCTCATCCGGACCCATAACAAAACCAAGATCATCCCCAGCTACCATTCGCTGATAATCCGGATCCAACAGATTATTCAACCTCTGACACTCATCATCAGCATCATCTGCATACTCTTCTAACTCTGCCACATACTCCTCTAACTCTTCAATACGTGCATTGGCTTCATGTAGTTGAGCACGAGCATGATCCTTCTGGTTCTTAGTGTGTTTCGAACGACGCACGAGGGCCAAACGATAAGCCTCGGTGACTCGATCACTTTACGCCCTCTGTAATTCTGCTCACGAGCACCGCATATTTACTTTTGTGGATCTAAGTTGGAACTACCAGCTTGCTCTCTCCAATCTCATACCTTGGAGCTAGGCGATATCGGGGCACTCCCTTAGGTCCGATACTCTTGCGAGTGCGATTGGGCTATGGCGGCGCGAAAACGACGGCGTGCGGTGGCGGAGCAATGGCGGCGTCGGGAGACGGGAAGCGGCGGTGTCGGAGGGAGAAAAAGGAGGGAAACGGGGGCCGGGCGGGGAGTTAAGGCGGCCGGACGGACGAACGGAGGAGACGACACGAGGCGGCGAAGCCCGGCGTCGACCATGGCGCCATGCCGCCCGGTCACCGCCGATCGCCGGGCACGGTCGGACGCCGGCTTCGCCGCCTCGTGTCGTCTCCTCCGTTCCTCGTCCCAGCGCCTTAACTCCCCGGCCCGGTCCCCGTTTCCCCTCCTTTTTCTCCCTCCGACACCGCCTCGCTCTGCTCCCGACGCCGCCATTGCCCGCCACCGCACGCCGTCGTCTTCACGCCGCCATAGCCCAAGCAGACTCCTCGCAAGAGTACTGGACCTAAGGGAGTGCCCCGATATCAGCTAGCTCCAAGGTATGAGATTGGAGAGAGCAGTGGTAGTTCCAACTTAGATCCACAGGCAGAAATATGCAGGCTCAGAGCAGAATTACAGAGGGCAGAAAGTGATCGAGTCACTGAGGCTTATCAGTTTGGCCAGTTCAGGCGTCGTCTGAAACACACTAAGAACCAGAAGGATCATGCTCGTGCTCAACTACATGAAGCCAATGCACGTATTGAAGAGTTAGAGGAGTATGTGGCAGAGTTAGAAGAGTATGCATGATGCCGATGATGAGTGTCAGAGGTTGAATAATCTGTTGGATCCGGATTATCAGCGAATGGTAGCTGGGGATGATCTTGGTTTTGTTATGGGTCCGGATGAGGAAGAAGATCCGGAAATAATGGAGGAAGAAGACCCCGAAGAATTTGTACCTGTTGATGAGGATATCATTGATGAGGATGAGATGAATACTGAAAATGAGAATGAAGAGGATCCTGAGGAAGAAGAAGATCCTGAGATGATAATAGAAGAGCCAGAAGAGGAGGAAGAGGAAGAGGTTGTCCCAGGAGGATGATGAAGAGGATGAGTAGAGAGTTTAGGCAAAGAAGTGATGTAATATATTCCTTCTCCTTTGTTCTTGAACCCTAGTGACTATGGGAAGTCTTGCGAGGTGCGTGCATCGATGTAACAAAAATAATGTATTATAAGTAGGGTGTGTACTTGTAATATGTAACTGTTTTGTAAGTTCAATAAATCATGTGAATACTGATCGCAAGAAGAGGGAATGCATTATCATCCGAGGTCTGTTAAAACAAGGATTAGTGCATGTGGGCCATATTACTTAGGAGGTTCTGCCACATTGCTTAGGAGGTTCTGCCACAGTAGGTTCCACAAAATAGCTAAGATATCCCAGTTCTGAAAAGATTTCATGGAGCTCTATCAAATGGGCGTGTGTCATTGTAGCATATATCCCATACAGCTTCCATTGCATCTTTTGCAGCAGTCTTTGAGCAGTATGGGTTGTTTTCCAGAGACTGCAGAGCCCGCCTTTTGACACATTCCTTTCAGAAATAAAAGGAAACGACAAAGTAGATGAAATTCAATTAGGCAAAAGTTACAATTAGAGGGTATTAGTTGAAACAAAAAAAAAAAAGAACTCAAGAGAGCCATCGGAAGCACAAGAAAAATCTAAGTATCCTCAGTTTTTTTAATTGACAATAGTAAGTGAGTATTTTATTGCTAACACACATGAATTAATTTTTGATAGTTCATAGTTTCATACACTCCCTCCATTACAAATTATAGTTCATTTTGTGTTTGTCCTAAGTCAAACTTCTCTAACTTTGACCATGCTTATCAAAATATATTGCAGAAAGAATCTAATGAAACTCATCTGATATTCTAGATGTTTGAGGGTTTTTTCTATAAACTTGGTCAAAGTTAAAGAAGTTTGACTTAGAACAAAGCCAAAACGAACTATAATTTGGAACCAAGGAAGCAAGTAGATATACAACAATGTTATGCATGTAGAGAACAGAGAAAAAAACAGCTAGGTAATAGAGGCACATGTGGTTTGTACTTTGTAGCTCGAATATGAGTCACAAGGTAAGAAAAGAGACTTACTGGTTCATGACCCTTTATCTTCAAGATACCACGCATCAATTCATATTTCAAATGGCAATCGCCAGAAAGGTGATTGGCTCGAATCTAAGAATAGAGTAAATGTGCATGCATTAATCCAAGTATAAGTTTTCATGCAACAATACATGACATTGTAAAAGGAGAGAGCTTTCTTGCCTCAGAGCAAGCATGGTGAGCACAATTCTTCCAGTCCATATTTTTGGCAACACAGTCATCATAAGCGTGTACCAGTTCATGAATAAGGGTCTGAGTAATCTGATCCTGAAAACACATGTGATTGCAGCAAACGCGTATCTGGACACAATCATTGCAAAATTAATTCCGCCATCAGTAGTCGACTAGGAAAAATATAGTACAAAATGACAAATGAATCAACGCATTAAAGAATTCAGTGTTTTTAGACAGACACATAAGCACATAGTTTTTATAATTTACAATATTACATTATTACTGAGAAAAAAGTGTGCCATATCCACGTGAACCATGACATTTAGCTGATGTGCTGCAAGTAGGAGACCCATACATGACTCCACAGTAACTTTATGCTGTCAAAGTACCCAAGTGTTCATCAAAGCAGTGTCCCAGGAACAAACAATAGCATAGTAATCTACACTGCTAACTTGCAGCCCCATCCAACACAAAAGGTGAAAGGATCTTTAGTTTCTAGTAACTATATTCAACAAGTTACCAATTGATATACAATGAACAAAGGTATCGAAGATGAACTACATCTACCTAAAGAGAGCAGTCAATCAAGCTTGTAAGCCAGTCCAACATACTTCATCACTAGCTCTGAAACCCTTTTATTTTGAGGAGATATTAAACTTTTGGCCTATCACAGTTTCAGGTGCCCTGAGATGGCAAATCTCGAGCACTATGGTAGCCAATCCTGAGCTAAATTAGCATGTACTAGTCATATCAAAAACAGCAAAAGAACTGTCATTTGCCAAATGAAGAATAGATTGTTCGTAGCATGTTGCACTGAACCATTCCTAATTGTGAGCCGACTGATAGGGGGTAGATTCCAAGCAGATTATACTGCAGCGCCAGCGCTATTGGTCAAGAAAAGATTTCTACTTGCACCCTATCAATGGACAACGGCGACGATCCTTTGGAAGCAAAAGATAGGACACGGGAAGCAAAGAAGAGGATACCCCATATCCGCTGACGTAGCCACCGGAGGTGTCGCAGATCATCCCCTGGATGATGCGCGGCCACATCTGGCATCCGGCCTTCTCCATCTTCTCCATCATGAGCCGCACCCTTCGATCTGCGCACCGGATCGACAGCGCGGGGGCCAGTCAGCACACGTAGGTCACACGCACGATGCACATGGGAGGAGAACCAGCAGCGGCGGCCGTGGCGGCGCCGGGCGCGTACCTTTGAGCGCTTTGCGGAGGCCCTCCATGCATTTTTCGAACGGCATGGGCTTCATGATGCCGCTGTACTTCGGCCCGGAGGACTCGGCCTCCACGCGGACGCCCGCCGCAGTGCCGCCGCCGCCGCCGCCGCCGTTCCCCTCCGCCATTTCTGCCGCCGTTCCCCTCCGCCGGCGGCTGCGCCGAGGGGTTTAGGTTTAGCCGTGCCGTCGCCCGCCTTGGTTGGGGAGCTAGTTTGGGCCGGTCGTCTGCACGATTCGTTCGCGCGGAGGGCCGAGCTTCATGGGCCCGGAAGTGGTTGGGCCAAAAACTTAGCGGAGTACAATGGGCTGCCAGGCCCCCTGCAGCTTGCAGCACTGGAGACGAACAGTTTGATCATCAGGAAAAAATATAATTATGTAAACACAAAATTCTAGGGACTTGAAGAGAAAGACGCATTGATGTTAAGGTTTAAGTTTTTTTTCTCCTGTTACAACGTACGGATATTTTTTTCTAATAAGTTATAAAACATTATTTTAGTGTATGATATGCTCCGTGGCAAAGCTTTGGGGATATATTGAATGGTCATGTGCCCACATTGATGCACAAGGAGAGTTGGTTAATGAGATTTCAGTACGAGAAAAACCAAGGAATAGCAAGCGTTAATTTGTTTTTACTGTTGAATCGATTTTACCAGTATATTCATTTTTATTTTGTTACAATTAAATAATTAATATACTTCTATAAACAAGTGCTTGTATTTTTATCGGATTTAATTGGAGATGAAATGACGCATTGTTCCAGTAATAGTTGATGTAGGGCACAAGTGTACGTGCATATAGTGGCGAAGCCACATTTAGCTTAGCAGGTGCAAATGCACCACCCAAAATTTGCTTAAACAGTGATTTCGTTTAAATTTTCACCATATATGCACCACGCACAACACATGTGTATCAATGTACACCCACAAGGCAAGCACACCATCCTCTAATTTGCTTTAGCTTCGCCACTGCGTGCATATAGTGAGTATTTGAACTTGTCTCGTGTTTATATAACAGGTAAATAACAGAGAACTTAGCAACTCTCTTCAAACAACATTTTTGGGGAGTCTTGTCATTTCAAACATGTTTAAATCGATAGAGTCGAGTAAAGCACACTACTGGTATTATCGTAGGGTAAGACTCTCTTTTGACATGAAAGGGCCGCATCATTCCCATGTCCCATCCGTACAATATACTTGTTGTTAGCATCAACACGACCTATTTTTTTTTTGGCTAAAAAAAACTTGTTAGCATCAACACGTGGGAATCAACCTAGGGCTTGCTTGGTTGAAGTCCAAAAATTGCCATGCCAAAATTAGGGAGCCAAAACTAAGACGTGCTAAATTTTGGTTGCCAAAATCTTGGCAAAATTTTTTGGTATAGCAATTGGTGGGCTACCAAAATCAAACTTTGCCAATTTCTCTTTTACATAGCTTATAATAAGAACCTTTTAGAAATTTGCAAAACTTTGGTCATGAAAATTGGTGGTGCCAATTCTTTGGTAGTGAACCAATTGGTGACCATAGGGTGTGTTTGGTTGGGCTGTGGCTTTTGAAAAAGTAGCTGTGGGCTGTGGCTTTTGGAAAAGTAGCTGTGGAATAGGGGCTGTGGCTTTTAGAAAAGTCTGTTTGGTTGAACAACTGTGGCTTTTGCTAAAGTTGGTCTCACTTACAAGTAGGCCCCACATGTCATGCACACATTGGACCTTCTTCTTCCTCTCACCATGGGAGATCGAGCTTGCCCGAGCTGACTGCGCAGCTGGCTGGGAGCACCGCCGCCGCCCCAAGGGAGAAAGGGAGGGAGGAAGGTTCGCCGGATCTGGGCAGGCCGTGCCCGCCGCTGGAGATGGAGTCGTGCCCGCCACTGGAGATGGAGCTACCGCGCCCGTGGCCTCTGGATGCGGAGCAGGAGGCGCCCTCGCGCTCATCGGAGTTGGGGACGGGCGCGCCGAGGTAGGTGCCGCCCTCGGCTCATCGGAGATCGGAACGGGCGCGCCGCCGCCGCTGAGGCAGGTGCTGCCCTCGCGCTCGTCGGAGTTGGGGACGGGCGGGCCGCCGCCGCCGAAGGAGGTGCCGTCCTCGGCTCGTTGGAGTTGGGGATGGGCGCGCCGCCGCCGCCGAGGCAGGTGCCGCTCTCGGCTCGTCGGAGTTCGGGGCAGGCGTGGAGCCGCCGCCGAGGCATGGAGGAGCAGGAGGGCGGCGGCCATGGAGGAGTAGGAGGCGTCGGACGAAGAGGTGCGGACGGAGAAAAGAAAACATAAAACGAACCGGTATCCATCATAACCAGTGGCAGGTGGGTAAATATTTGACCCAAAAGCCACTGAAAGCAGGGGTAGAGGTGCTTTTGAGTTTGTACTGTAGTAAAAGCTGGCTTTTGCCAAAAGCAGCTTTAACATTTAGGCCCTTTGGTTGAGCTTTTGTCTTTTGTAGGCAAAAGCCACAGCCAAAAGCCCAACCAAACACACCCTAAGTTTGGTATGCCATGATTTTGATTTGGTAAAAATTGGAAGCCAACCAAGTAGACTCCTATCCCGAAAACATGAAAAGAATAGTGAACCGATAAGCACCTTGAATCCAAATAGTTATTTATTTATTTACAACTCTCCAAATAGCTAATTGATCAACCATTCTACATTGCCACTCTATTCTCTTTACTTTCAAGCTCAAGTTGAGTTATTCCAACTGATTGTTATGAATTCGTACACGAAGATAGGGCTAGTTAACTATGGACTCCTTGTATAAAGACCCTCTTGCGGATCAAGCTGGTCTAGAACAAAAAGAGTTCTCAAAAGATGGTTCAAACTTCAAATTTACATATCAACTTTCCCTAAGAAGCTCCGAACTTATTCTCCTACATCCCTACTGTTCTTTTAAAAGGTAGTTCCTGGTGTGTAATTTAATGATTTGATATGGTTGAGTTGAGACTTCAGTAGACAGTCGCAGTGGCTGCATTTCCAATTGTTCATGCTAACAAATATAATGGCACAGCATACCGACATCAACAACAATTTCCTTCCGAAGAGTATTAATGCCTTCAATTTCCTTCTGAAGAGTATTCATGCCACCGACGAACTTTATGTTTATAACTTATTGAACTATCAGGATGTCGCACAAAAGAATTGAATTACACAAACTAAATCGTTACAATGCGCGCAGACTCATCATGGGATGCAGCACGGCTTGGCTACAGCAAGTGGGGTAAATCTGTACTCTGTTGTCACAGTTTGCTGAAAAAAAAAAACAGTTTTCTGTGGGGAGTCGAATATCAAAGCAGGTTGCACAAAATAGCTAAAGTATCCCAGTTCTGAAAATATTTCATGGAGATCTATCAAATGGGCGCGTGTCATTGTAGCATATATCCCATATAGCTTCCATTGCATCTTTTGCGGCGGTCTCTGAGCAGTACGGGTTTTCTTTCAAAGACATCAGAACCCGCCTTTTGACACATTCCTTTCAGAAATAAAAAGAAATGACACAGTAGATGAAATTCAATTAGACAAAGGCTACAATTAGAGGATATTATTTCAAAGCAAAAAAATGGACCTCAGAGAGCCATTGGAAGCACAAGAAAAATATCAGCATCCTGAGATGCATTTTATATTTGATAATAGTAACTTAGTATGTATTGCTAACATGTATAAGTTAAATTTGGATAGTTCATACTCCCTACGTTACAAATTATAGTTCATGTTGTGTTTGTCCTAAGTCAAACTTCTCTTACTTTGACCATGCTTTTAGAAAATATATACTGGCATCTACAAGTTCAAACAAACTCTGTATCAAAATATATTCCAGAAAGAATCTAATGAAACTCATCTGATATTCTAGACGTTTGAGTGTTTTTTTCTATAAACTTGGTCAAAGTTAAAGAAGTTTGACTTAGAACAAAGCCAAAATGAACTATAATTTGGAACTGAGGAAACAAGTAGATATACAATAATGTTACGCATGTACAGAACAGAGAGAAAAACAGCTAAGGTAATAGAGGCACATGTGGTTTGTACTTTGTAGCTCGAATATGAGCAACAAGGTTAGAAAAGAGACTTACTTGTTCATGACCCCTTATCTTCATGAAACCTTGCAACAATTCACGTTTGTAATGGCAATTACCACTAAGATGATTGGCTCGAATCTAAGAATAGAGTCAATGTGCAGGCATTAAACCAAGTATAAGTTTTCATGCAACAATACATGACATTGTAAAAGGAGAGAGCTTTCTTGCCTCAGAGCAAGCATGGTGAGCACAATTCTTCCAGTCCATATTTTTGGCAACACAGTCATCATAAGCGTGTATCAGTTCATGAATAATGGTCTGAGTAATCTGATCCTGAAAAAGCATGTGATTGCAGCAAACGCGTATCTGGACACAATCATTGCAAAATTAATTCCGCCATCAGTAGTCGACTAGGAAAAATATAGTACAACATCACAAATGAATCAACGCATTAAAGAATTCAGTGTTTTTGGACAAACACATAAGAACATAGTTATTATAATTTACAATATTACATTATAACTGAGAAAAACAGGGTGCCATATTCACATGAACCATGAGATTAGCTGATGTACTGTAGGAGACCCATACATGATTCCACAGTAACTTTATGCTATCCAAGTACCCAAGTGTTCATCAAAGCAGTGTCCCAGGAATGAACAATAGCATAGCAATCTACATTGCTAACTTGCAGCCCCATCCAACACAAAAGGTGAAAGGATCCTTAGTTTTCTAGTAACTATATGCAATAAGTTACCAATTGATATACAATCAACAAAGGTATCGAAGATGAACTACATCTACCTAAAGAGAACAGGCAATCAAGCTCGTAAGCCAGTCCAACATACTTCATCGCTAACTCTGACACCCTTTTATTTTGAGAGGAGATATCAAACTTTCAGCCTTTTTCAGGTGCCTTGAGATGGCAAATCTTGAGCACTATGGTAGCCAATCCTGAGTTAAATTAGCATGTAGTAAGGAGTAGTCATATCATTTATTTACTTTAAAAGAATGAAGGATAGATTGTTCTTAGCATGTTGCACTGAATCATTCCTAACTGTGAGCCGACTGATCGGAGTAGATTCCAAGCAGATTATAATTATACTGCGGCGCCAGCACTATTGGTCAAGAAAAGCTTTCTAGCCTTCTACTTGCACCCTACTATCAATGGGCAATGGCGACGATCCTCTGGAAGCAAGAGATAGGACAAGGGAAGCAGCAAAGAAGAGCATCATACCCCGAGCCCGCTGGCGTAGCCACCGGAGGTGTCGCAGGTCGCCCCCTGGATGATGCTCGGCCACACCTGGCATCCGGCCTTCTCCATCTGCTCCCTCAGGAACCGCACCGTCGGATCTGCGCGCCGGATTAACAGCAGCACGGGTAAGGGGTCAGGCAGCACACGGAGGTCACAACGCGCGCAGCACACGGGAGGAGAAGCAGCGGCGGCGGCGGCGGCGCCCGCCCGGGGGCGTACCTTTGAGCGCGGAGCGGATGCCCTCGATGCATCTTTCGCGCGGCATGGCGCCGGGGGAGGAGGCGGGGGGCTTCGGCGTGGAGGACTCGCCCGCCGCGGCGCCGCCGCCGCCGCCGTTCCCCTCCGCCATTTCTGTCCCCGTGATACCCGTCCGCCGGCGGCTGCGTCGAAGGGTTTAGTTAGGTTTAGCCGTCGGCCCGTCCCCGCCTTGGACTTGGTTGGGACTTGCAAGTTGGTTTGGGCCAGGTGGCTGCGCGATTCCCTCGCGCGGAGAAGACGAGCGCGCGCAGAGCTTGATGGGCCGGGACGAGTTGGGCCAAAAACTTAACGGCATACAATGGACTGCTAGGCCCCTGCAACTTGAAACACCGGAGACAGAGAGCGTGCAGATCAGGGAGGAAAAAAGCAGCAAAGCTTTTTTTTTTTCCTCACTAAGAAACGACTCCAAGAGATTAGCTCAAATAGATTCTAAAATCCATCGTTTATTCATTATTGTCTAAAATAAACAATCTCAAAAAACGCTAGAGTACTCCAACACCCTAAGCTATTCATGGAGCGTGCGGAATCCAACACCTACTGTACGTTTTTTCTTTCTTTTTGGCTAACAGCCTCGTGAAAGGATCAGTTGGAAAAGGTGAGGAGCAGCTTGGCCTTGTTTTTGCGAACGCCGATGCACGAGGCAGAGAACTGCCAGGCAGGCGGGGACGAGGGGGGCACGGCGGCATTCATGGATGACAAGCTGCGCCGGGACAAGAAAACCTATCGGGCGGCGGGGCGGGGTACCCGCGTAGCAGAAGCACAAGCACCTTTGTTTATGTGCGTCTTCTGCCGCGCCGATCTGGAACACCGGAGCGGAACCGGACGGCGTGTGCGCCAGTGCCACGCACGATGGATGGGCGCACGCACGCACGTGGCGCCAAACAGACGCGAATCCAGCCATTCTCGTCGCTCGAGAATCCAAGGGAGGGCCGTGCAAAGACCTGCTCGCTCCAGGCCACCGGTTCCCGGCGACGCCCGGGAGGGAGTGCGGCGCACGAGGCGCTGTCTATACATACACTCTACAGTACGTACGGTGTGTGGACTTGCATTGCTTGTTTGGACCCCCTCTGTCTGATCTGATGGATCCTCACTTAAGCTCGAGATCAACGGTTGTAAGCTTTCTTTTCCTTTTGTGTGGACCGCGGGACGCAGCATATATATGTGCCATTGCAGTACGCCCGGCGACGGGAGAACAAGAATCATCTCGCTGGGTTTTTATCAGAGTTGCAGCGCGCAGGGAACTTTTAGCAGGCTTGCACGTACCGTAAATGCCCTGAAGCTTCACACATTTACCTTTCTCTTTAATTTTTGTTTTATTTTTTCTTTTAAAGTTTGCAGGAGCATCGATGCATGCTGTACATCATACGACGAAGCCGAGAACAAACATACTAATTTCTTCGTAAAAAAAAACATACTAATTGTACACACCGAGTATGCGAGTACTACCGATCGCCACTCGCAGGCACGGAGGCACCACCAAGCGTCCAAGCTAGCTAGTAGGAGCTGAGAATCTTTTGGGAGCGAGGCTTTGGGCACGTGCCCAGGACCCAATCATCGATGCTCTCCACAGGGCACTGGAGGCAGCCGGCATCAGTGATTGCATGTGGGAGTACAGTACAGTACAGTACAGTACAGTACAGTACGTTTTGGCCCTCCTCTCCATCGCTTAAATATACCGACCTTATAGTATTAAGTGCTCGGTTTAGAGAGCAAAGTAAAATAAAGCTGGCCGTGGTTAATGATGGCGCATCATGGTTGCAAGACCACGGGATGTCCCCTGCACTCAGCAGGACTGCTGTGCTGCACTCCTGCTAATACTAGTACTGCAATGTGCAATGTCAAGAGGTCATATGCCCATACACTATCTATCACAGCAGCTACTCGGCTAGCTCATCTCTGTCCTGTTCAGGCAAGTGCTTAGTTTTCGAGCTAGGTGTTGTGTAGAGCCTAAGTTCTGTTACTACAGGGCTTAATTAGTACTAGTACCTAAGCTAGGTAAAAACCTAGAACCAGCAAGCATACTACATTCAAGTATTCATGGAGACAGGGGAGCAGAGATTTGATTGCACATGTTGAAGGTTATTGTAGGGAGTAGCTTCTTGTAATCATTATCACTTAATTATCAGGTCTTTTTTAGCTAACAAATGATACACGAACGACGACAAATCCAACAAGACGTAGTGAGTACGTATAGAGGCGGTGCATGGGGAAAAAAAGGTAGCACTAAGGGCAAGGAAAAAAAAAACACTCAACTTACCCATGGTAGTATATATGCTATAAAATATATTTTATGATCAATCTAAAAAACTTTGTTCTATGTTATATACTATTAATGATTTTTGTAGACAGAGCTATAATATTTAAAAAGCAAATATTATGCTTTTCTAAAAAAGGCCGGAGAAATAACAGAGAAGAACGTTCATTCCGGTCAAATGGTGCGCGCCGGCTTTTTGCGAAACGCAAGGCTGGATTCTCGATTGGACGTGCGATGATTCTCCGTAGTGCACGGCGCGGCGTGCACACAGATGCTTGCCCTATGACTCTACTCGCGTAGCCTTTCACGTCCTGTAAGCAGGTTTCCACGATGATACCCATGGCATGCTCCTCGCACGTCACACGCGCACGGCACACGTCCAACGGAAATTTTCTCTTCACTTTCGTACTTCTCGAAGAAAATTTCCTGCTACTGTATTCCACGGCACGTCTTTCTGCATTTCTGGCATGGGCATTGACATGACGCGAACGTTTGCATTTTGTCATCGGTCTTTTCATGCCATTGGGCGTGACATCATTTTTGTTGGAATTTCTCGACTGCCATATTAACACTTCAAACCCTACAATAACTGATATTTTTTGAGGAAGCGGCGAAGAGTTTCTATGTCGAGCTAGTTTGTAGGGGATTGATCTAGGAAAATACTGCTGAGCTAGTTTTTAGGGGATTGGTCTAGGAAAGTAAGTTAGAGCATCTCCAGTAATTTCCAAAAAATAGTAAAATTAATGAGAAGTGTTTAAAACAGTTGAGAGCATATTTGTTGGCTTTCTCCGATCTTTTTCAAAACTTGCTCCTAAGTACTCATAGAAGACAACTTTGCGTTAGAGATCCCAAACTATTTCTAAATCACCCCACCCACTTGTGCATTTTCATAAGGAACCATGTCTTACTCTTTATTTTTCCTACATCTTTCCACCTGTAGATTGCCACGTCAATACGTGCACATATATTTTCACAATTAGATCGTTTCCCCCAAGTGTGGAAAGATTTGAGAGTTGAAAATGGTAATTTTTTTTTTTGTAAAAGTGCAATATCTGTGAATGTAAACTCAGAGTGTCTCCATATATGGCAAGTTCTAAGTAGAAACTAAAACTTAGATGATAAACAAAAGCGTGTGATGAATTAATGGTTTGGAACATTCTAGAAATTAGATTATGTGCAATGCAGTGTGCCGTGTTCTATACCAATAATGGCCCTATTCAGCTGGTGAATAAGCCGACATATTTCGGCTGATTCAATGGTATTCTGTGAGATGAAATAGGCGGAAACAAACCAAAATCTGCCGCATAAGACAAGCTGAATAGGGCCAATAACTATGTAAAATGATATTTTAGAAGATTTCTTGGGCCCCAACACTTCTTGTCATTAGAAAATTGAGGAAAAGGAGTATATATTAGCTTGCGGTGTAGTATATGTTATATACTAGGTCTCCAAGATCTATCTCTCAAAAAGATTTCATGTAGCAATAAATTACTGAAGACAGTAGCGATATACATTTAGAGCATCAAAAATGATCTTATGGGAACATCAATGTGTACCTTTAGAACATGAAAATTTGAGAGTTAGCGGCCCAGATAACATCACCGTACAAGTTTAGGTACCGTTAATGAATTTTACTTATATTGTTTTTAAGTAAAGACGGACTACTTTTTGATACATTATGGTTGCGGTAGCTGCTACAGTTCAGTTGTCTAGTAGTGTGCTTCTTGTGCTACCGTAAAAAGAAAAAAAAAATAGAGAAAGAAAAGAAAAACCTTAAAAAGAAAATCAATTTCTGACCTTAAAAGAGGCATGCCATCCATCAATTTCGAAAAGTGTAATTTCAAGCAAGATGGAGGTGCCGCGTGCTCTGCTCCTCAGTTTGAGAGACACACGGACCACGGCGACAGAGCGTGACCGCTCCTGTGCTCTGCTGTGTTGCTGTTGCTCGGCCAGCCAGCCACCGCAACGAACAAAAAGCCTAGCAGCCTTTCCCTCACTCACACACGCACAGTCACACACCCTCAGACCTCCGGCAGAACTACAGAAACGCCATCGCCCCGGCACGGTCGCACACCCCCAGGACCTCCGGCAGAACTACAGAAATCCATTCAACCGCAAACGCCATCGCCCCGGCACGGTCGCCGAGGCTGCCGCGGCCCCACCGCCCAGGACTGTGGCCTGTGGGGTGTGCTGCCGCCTGCCGTGCCGTCGCCATGACCACTGCACTTGTTTAATTCTAATCATCCCCAAACCTGCCCTTTTCCGTGCCGTTCTGCCACTGAGCACATGCCCACACCCACGCTGCCTGCCGCTGCCTGGTGATGCTCGGCTCTGTGCTCCGCTGCTTGCTCACACGCTCCCCGCTCTCCTCCCCTCCAGGCTCATCAGCCGCGCTAGCTCAGCTGTGAGCGGGGTGAGGTGAGGTGGTGAGGTGCTGGGCCGACCGGCTGACTGTACCCGCCGCTGCCATTACCACGCTGCACCGTACCAGAGCAGCAGGCCTCACGAGGCGCTGTCCCGACCCCGTCGAGGCAAAAGCACTGGCCGTTCCTCTCGTCGTCCCGTGCCGCCGCCGCCGCCGCCACCTCCGGTCGGGCGCCCAGGCTTCCTTCTGGTGAGTGGTGGTGAGAAGGCGTCTCCATTGTTCCTCGCGCATTCTTTGCTCCGACGGGTTCCCTTCCCCTCCGTTCCGGACTGTTTCTCCGGCTTTCCTCGCTGCGCGTGTCGTTGTTTGTCTGCCCCCGCTGCTGGATCTCGCGGTTGTTTTGTTTCGCAATGCAGCGGCACTGATTTGTGGGGTGTTTTGTGTTCTGCTTCTGATCCGTGTTCTTGTGAGGGGCTAAAGGTTGTCAAGGAATGCACGCGTTGTATCTATACCGTAGCAGGAACAGAGCCATTGCTGGTTGGGGATCATCAGTGATTTTATTTGAGGTTCTGAAAGGGGTTCTTCGCTGTTCATCGAGTAGTTTTTATTTTCATTTTTTTTTTTTTGCTGTGTCAATGTGCCATGTCATTCTACATGAGGTTGGTGGTGATTGGTACTTGCAATTGTGCAAATCTCTTCTAGAGTACGTACGTACACGTACTGTATTTTGAAGTGCAGGCTACTGAGGGTCTAGGGCTGAGGCTAGGGGCAAGATTTGACTTTTTGATTGTTTTCTCCACACTTGCTGTTTGTTTTTTCTTGGGTGCCCCACGTTCGTTAGAAAAGGAGAGAATGCGTGGATTTTCTGCACTGTTTTACCTTTCATTTCGGTGAGAAAAGGGACAAGTCACGCCTGATTCTTGCACAGCAAAAATGAGGCATTTCCTTTTATTATCTTGATCTGTGCTTACTGAATGACTCTGGGACCTCGAGATTTCATACTTCGTTTCTATGAGCGTGTCCAGGTGACTAGTGTATACTCCCTAGTACAAATAGTTGCTCCAATACAGCTTTAACATAACTGCTTTTCAAAATGCTTTTCCTCCTCTGTTATGCTTATATATCTGTCTCAAGTTCTGGCCTGGATTTAATACATACTAGTATTGGAGATCTGGAACATGCAGCATTTTCTATTTGAGCTCAAAAGCCATGCAAATGATTCACTTTCGTACAGTTTTATCAGCTTTGATGTGTCCAGGAAGCTACGATCTTTGACCTCATCTCTCGTCTGAGTTGAAGCTCCCTGTTGGCAAGTACTAAAACCTGTGTTCTAATGGTTCTTGTGTCTGATTTTCTGCAGTTGCTGCGGCTTTAATGCAATGGGTCATGTCCTAATCAAAAGAAGGACCATATTTTCATGTCAACGTTGAAGATACAATCTTCCATTACTGCTGGTTAAGTTGGAACAGAGAAGTGCATATTCAAGATGGACATGAGGCGTCACTCTGTCTCTGTGGATGTCCCACTGTCAAGAACCTTGGTGCAGCTCAAGCGAGTGAGATCCCTGCGGGATCCAGCGACAAACTCGATGAGCAAGTACGCATCTCCATCTGATCACATGATCTGGGAGACTGCATCTAGCAATGGGGTGACTCTGGACCTTGGCAGGTCAGCACACCATCAGCTGGTTGAAGAAGATGAAGATGTGGGAGCTGAGCCTACAATGGGGTCAGAGCGGAGTTTCCGGGGACCAAATGCAAGGACTGCATCATATAGGAAATCTTCTGCTGTCAGGATCAGAGGCTTGAACCCACCAAGAAACAAGCAGGTTCATCGCGTCCGCCAAGATGGTCACCGCAAGTCATTGGATTCTAACCACTCAAATCATAGTTCTATCCGTCAGTTGGCAAACAATATGGTCAACAATGTGGATGCAGATAAGGAAGAGGAGGAAGTGAATTCTTATGAAAGACCAAAGTTTGCAACTCTAGATAAGGCTGATGAAGAAGTGAAAATGCCTGACTACTCCAAATTTAGGACCAAGTCTTCTGCTGCAATGAGCCGTGTTGGGAGCCCCTGTATGTCAGCCAGTGAGGCACGCTCGGTTGGGTCAAGAAGAAGCACTTTAGGGCATGGAACTGAGGATACACGATTGAGGTCAAATGATGTCGTGGGATCGAATTTTAGTGGCTGTGGTATAAGTTACTGCTGGTCAGGAGCGTCGAAGTACCGAGAACTTTACTCTGATAGTGATGGTCCAGATCAACCTCTCTTATCTACAGATGGGACTGAGGCAGCATTCCAAGGCAATGTACCATACACTGAGACACCGAGGTGTTTAAGCCAGAAATTTCGCCCTCGTTCCTTCAGTGAATTGATTGGCCTAAATGTTGTTGCCCAGTCCCTCTTATATTCCTGCTGCAAAGGAAAAGTTGCTCCAATGTACTTGTTTCATGGCCCCCGGGGTACAGGCAAGACATCCACGGCAAGGATTTTTGCTGCGGCTCTAAATTGCGTATCTCTTGAAGAGCAAAGGCCATGTGGGTTCTGTAAAGAGTGTGTCATGCTTTTCTCTGGGAAGAGCAGAGATGTGAAAGAACTTGATGCGGCGAAAATGGATCGTTTAGGTCGAGTGAAGGCACTTCTGAAGAGTGCATCTCTCGTACCATACTCTTCGCGCTTCAAGGTTTTCATAATAGATGAATGCCATCTCTTGCAAGAAGATTCATGGTCAGCAATACTGAAGAGTCTTGACGAGCCATACCGGCATACAGTATACATTATGATTACTTCTGATATAGAAAGCCTGCCTCGTACTTCCATCACACATTGCCAGAAGTTCCATTTTCCAAAGATAAAGGTGGCAGATATTGTGTACAGGTTGGAGAGAATCTGTATAGAAGAAGGATTGGAATTTGACCATGATGGGTTGTACTTCATTGCTGCAAAGTCTAATGGATCTCTTAGAGATTCAGAAATAATGCTTGATCAACTCAGTTTGCTTGGGAGGAAGATCACAATTTCTCTTGTGCATGAACTAGTGAGTTGTCTACTGTCACCTATCATGCTCTAAGAAGTATATCATAAAGTCAGATTGTCATGTTTATATATCTGTTATTTGCAGGTAGGATCTGTGTCTGATGACGAGTTGATTGAATTGCTTGATCTAGCGTTGTCATCTGACACAACCAATACTGTAAGACGAGCTCGAGAACTTATGGGGTCAGCAATTGATCCTCTGCAGCTGGTGTCTCAGTTGGCCAACCTTATTATGGACATTCTCTCAGGGCGATGTCAATCTGCAGTCACTGAAGTCAGCAAAAGTTTCTTGGGTAGATATGCATGTACGTGACCTTTCCTTGCCATGTTCCTTTCTTATTTGCCACATGAACATTCTCCTATTGTTCAAAATTGCATGCTATTATCTTTTAAGATGCTTGAATTGAACCAACTACAGGATAGTACATACATTTATTGTTGGAAAATTATCATGATCTTACTTTTATCTTGAATTTTGAAACTGTGTCTGTCTACATCCTTGTTTGTTCCACAAAGGTTTTTGTCTCAAGTCTGGTCTTTTTTGCCACGATTAATGCAGTATCAGAGGTTGGAATAAAGAAATTAAGACATGCACTGAAGATACTATCAGAAACTGAAAAACAATTGAGGACATCAAGGAATCAGGCTACTTGGGTTACAGTTGCACTTTTGCAGTTTAGCACCAATGAACCTAACCTTGTTGCTGAACCGAATGATGTGCATGCACATTCAGTAACTGGATATACAGGTAAACATACTAATTCTCAGTATCCAATGTAATTCTGATTTCCGTACAGAATGGAATGATAACCATTTTTTATATCCCATTGTGTAGATGATTGGGTGTCCAAGGTGCACTCAACTGCCAAATTTTGTCAGGCATGTAACAGCAGCAAGTCCAACTGTTCTGAGAGACACTGTAGGCGCCTTAAGCTTGAGAACATATGGAGGAGAGCCATTGGAAAGTGTCGATCAAGGTCAGCTAAAAGTTTCCTCAGGAAAGAAGGCTTCTTATCATCGGTTCATGTTACTGAAGGTACATGCCATCTTAATTGAATTTTTAATTTCTCATATATGGATTGCGCTGAAAATGATACACTATATGTACAAATTCTCAGAGCTGGCCATAGCAGAAGTTGGTTTTGGACACCCAGATCACCTATCAAGAGCAGAGAAAATGCAAAGCCTAATAGAATGCTCTTTACAACATGTTCTTGGGTGCAATGTGGAGATCAAATTCAAACTTGTACCGTGTCCAGTGAGAAAAGATGCTAGGTTGAAGAGACAGTCGTTCAGTTTTCTCAACTGCTCTGGCCGGAAGCAAGAGCTGTCAGATTCAGTTGTGACTGATGAAGATGAAGCTGTGAGGCCTGGAGCAAGAGAGACACCACTTAAAGGCTACACCTCTAGTCAGCAGGAATCACCATATACCATGCAACGTGTTGATTCAAAACCAACAGTCCATGGTTGTGAGGATGATGCTCGGAGTACCTTGACGTCAAACAGATCTATGACAGATGACCTGACAAGGACGTGCAGGTCAGAGACTAACTACTCAAAGGGTGTAAGTGAGCAGGGCCATTTTGATAGCATCCAGGAGCCTGACCTACAGCCTAATTGCTTCTCGCGAACACTCAAGCTTCAAAAGAAGCTATTGTCTTCTGGCGCAGCACACACAATCTGTTTGAGGATCCAGCCACATAACAAGATGGACTTCCTGCCTAAGAAAGAATTCGATACATACTTCTGCGCGTATGAACCTTACGAGCAGTGCCCAAGATCAAATTCAAGAGCTACTTACAGTTCAAGAGATGATGACTTGTAAGCAGTCTGAACTTGGCACTATTCCACTGTACTTTGATTGATAAGCTCGATTAATGCTTCTTCAATGGCAACTGTTTAGCCATACATTCTCATGCACGATATATTCAGTTACATTACTGCCTTATGTGACGAACCAGTGCTGAACTATTTTGTTTCTTCTGCAGGTGGAGCAAGAATTCACGCTTTGGTTCGAATCTACTCTGCTGGAGGGCCCCAAAACAATCCATGTAACAGAGGTACATTACACTGTATTTTTCACCTTACTTTTTTTTTTTTTTGAAATTTTTTTTTTCACCTTTCTTGGTTGGAATAGCCATGTGGATTCAGTGTTTTGGCCTGCTCGGTTGCTATTTGCTAGTGTTCATGTGACATGTTGACCTCAGTTCTGCCAGAGCACCCACAACCAGCACAAGCATTGCTTCTGGGGGAAAGTGAATCATGATAGCAGAACATTGACATGCTGAAAGCTGGGGAAAAGTGAATCATGATAGCAGAACATTGACATGCTGAAAAACAGTGTCAAATCATTCAGCTTACCTTTTGCACTTCTCTATAAATTTGCAGGAAAGGATGAGCATACTAGATGGAAGGCAACAATTCTGCTATGACATTTACCAATTTTGCCCAAAGCTGGAGACATGGACACCATCTGCAGGGACAATTTTCAAAGGAAAGTCCAGGAGGGGTCTTTGTTATTCTTGGTCTTGGTAGGCAAACGAGGAAACTATTTAGTGATATTTTCTTGGTAACGCAGGTCCTTTATAATGCTACTAGTGGGCAGTTGTACAGCGCAGCAATGATGAAACCCTGTGTATACTGAATAGTTCTGTTATTCTGAATTTTGTAGGACGATTTGAAGCTCTCCCCATTTACATGATCTTTTTATTAGCTGAATGATTAACATTGTCTAAACTCTTCAAGTTTCATATAGATTGATCTTCGTTTCAATCAAAAGATAAATGGATCAGCATTTGGGTCGCATTTGGCAAGCGTGCAAAAGCATCAGCATCAGCCTGTGGAGTGTGAACACGCCTGAAGTTTTAGTGCGAACCAACTGAAACCAACCTGAAGCCATGACACGATGCCATGATCTGTCCACTGTCCAGAAAATAAGCCACTACGGAACCTAATAGTTCAGTATCTAATCTAAAACGAGCTAAAATGTTTGCAAATAGATATCTACACACTCCAAACCATTTCAGGGCTAAGTTCCAAACACCACCAGGGTATGGGAGATGGCTGAGGTCGATGCTGGTGCAACTAAACTAGGCGAGGTCAATGGCGACGCACCAGGGTATGGGAGATGGCTGAGGTCGATGCTGGTGCAACTAAACTAGGCGAGGTCAATGGCGACGCGATCTGGGGCCGGCCTAGTTTGCTGTCCCTCAGCAAGCTTCACACCAAGCTGCCCCTTGCTACCTGCACCGAGGGAGTAGAGCCTGCCGGACTCGGTGAGGACGAGTGTATGAAACTGCGCAACGTAACTGTCGCCAACCCAGTCCAAGGTGTTAGTTGCGCTAATCTGCACAGCCTTTTCATCCAGCGCAACAATCTGAGTGGCTAGCATGGGAATCCCTTCACCCTCGCCTACAACGCCGGCTGCCTGAAACCACGAGAGACGATGAAACGGCAAGGTCAGGAATTCGGAACATTTCAATCTAATAACTCTATCTGGGTTTGTCCGAGACTCCAGTACAAACCTGAAAACCCAGATTACGCCCATGATGGCACCCAAAAGAGTAGACATCGCCATTCTCTGCAATGACGAAGGTGGAGAGATAGCCAGCCGAGACGTGCCTAGCCTTCACCGACACCAAGCCTGCCACTGCCGTGGGGAGATCAATACATTCTTGAGTATCACGCCACCCCCAGGTGAACACACGTCCATCATTCGCCAGGACTGCACAATGGAAAGTGCCCGCTGAAATCGACACCGGTTTTACGTTCAGTGCCTGGAAATGCTCGATCATCCTTGGGATCCCCAGGTTTGTCCTGCATCCGTGCCCAAGCTTGCCTCCTAAACCACATCCTACCGAGTAAACCGACCTGCAAGTTGGTACAATATTGGTACAAATTCAATCACATTGCATGAAAGAGCAGGTAAAACTAAGAAGAAAGCTCATGCTCGTCCAATGTATATGAACGGTGATGCTTGTTTAATACTGTAAAACTAAGAAGATCAGCAGTGGATCAAATACTGAGCAACAAAGGAATAATAACACTTACATTCCAGTCGGTTGGTAGGCCAACATAAGAAGATAGCAATTGCCTGCGGCAATCTGCACAACAAGAGCATCCTCAAACGGTCCGGAGAGAAGGCGAGGCTCGAGATCAGTGTGGTCTGAATCATGACCAAGCCTCTCATCATGCCCCCAACACAAAGTATAAACCCGACCTTCTCTAGACAGAACGGCAGAGAGGTGTCCTCCTACAGATGCTTGGACTACAAACACGTCTTTCAGTGACTCCACAACCTTAGGGCTGCTGGTATAAGCACCAGCCGATGCCAAACTCACAAAACTATCTTGTCCAAACGTGTACACGTTTCCCGTGTCACTCACGAGCATTGTACGCCTCGAGCCAACTGCGGCTTGTGTGATTCTGATGCCCTGCAGAGACCTACAAGGCACCCATGGTTTCAGAGTTGTGACATTGTGCATATCTAGTTCTATATTACAGTAGTCATATGTTACTTTACCTAATAAGGCATGGTCTGAACTGTGCTTCTGTATTCCCAAGCCCAAGCTGCCCAAAGAATTATCACCGAATGAGTACACGTCTCCCTTTGCCGTGACAACGATGCTGTGCCCTGGTCCAGCAACAACCTGAGATTTCCCACGGTGGTAATTCTTCTCGCCGATCAACAGGTACACAAGGACTAGCTTCCAAGAGCCACCGCATAGCTGCTTCAGCCTCTTTTTTTCATCATGCTTCATTGACTTAATGGCCTTCTGACAGCAAGTATCATATGCTGCAAGTTCTGGGAGAGACAACGTGACATCTGGCTCAAACTTTGCAGGGCTTCTGAAGAATGTACATGTAGCCTGAACAACATTGTATTGTATCTCAATCATCAATTCGTAATAGACATCATAAGCAACATTTGAATCAAAATACTGAACACACTTTTTATATATGGTTGTACAAATTAGACTTGCCTCCAAAGCAGCCAGATCCTTGGGTTCCAATCCGTAGGATGAGAGTACATGGAGGAGAATGGATGGATTTGCACCGAGCGGGAATTGCTGCAGTGATGGAGAAGAGCGGGAGGTAGCCACATTCACAATGCTGTCGAACTTTATAGCCACAGAGCCTTTGCTATCTATGGCATCCATTGGGAACCTGAATTTGATGAGCTTGAGGTGCCGTAGTTGTGAGCTCAAAACCTTCCAGGACTAAAATTGCTGAGGAAAAAAGAAACAAATCAGCACATAATTGATAGCCATCTATTCTTTGATATCAAACACACTAGTCAAATGTATTTTTCCATGCTATAAACTATTAGTCAAGATCATTCTAGTTTATACAAATTAGTAGCTGTCAATGAGTAAAGAGAACAATTAGTAACAAATGACATTGAGATGCGATCTTAAAATGAGCAATTTCGATGATGAAATTAACTGAAGCAACATCATTGCTGAAGCTAGTCATGTAAAAATTAATTTAAGAAAAATACAAAAAAGAACACTCCCTCCCCCCCCCCCCAAATAAAAAAACCAAGCAAATCATGTGAACCATTACCGATCATAGTCATCACAAACTGCTACGTGAGTGTTTTTTTTTATGCACAACGTAACTGTGTACATCAATGACGGACCCAGGAATTTTTCTTAGCTGGGGCGAACTTTATATATAAGCTAAACCAAAAGTATAGAAAACCATACTTATATTACCTAATAAGAGTGCCACACAATATCAATCACCTAAACCCACTGGTTTCAAACACTAGTAGGTGTATTAGTATGATTTAATAAAGAATATGTGTGCATTTTACTCAGAGTCCTACGATTATTAGTACCATATAATATAGTTATCACCTATAAAACGCAAACAAACATAACAAACATAAGAGCATGGATTATGGAACCTGGACCATAATCCATGCTCTTGGGATCGATCGAACTGCTTGGGCCAAGGGGAAGGATGAGTTGTGGGATGCTGAGCTTTCATGGGCTTCTAACCTCTACTGGGCTGAATAAAGAGAATAAAAAGGCCCATCGTCCTGCCTTCTTCCTCCGTGCTCCAACGCTGCTGCCGCCGCAGCACATAGCTCGCTGATCGTACTCTCGCTCCTCGCCGCAGATGTTAGGGATTAAGGGGTCCGGGGGTCTAAGCTGAGCTCGCCGGTAGCTGGGGCGGCCGCCCCACCCCGCCGCTAGGGTGGCTCCGCCAGTGCAGTGTACATGGCTACATGCTTAAAAAAAAGAAGGGAAGGCGCTACCACCAATTGAGCAACGATGTGGCAAGATGATCTTCACAAGATCGATGTCCAAACGCCCAAAACCATCAAAACTATAGTTAAGCATCCTCACAAAATCAGATTTTTTTTTAGATAATGGATACGTATATCCGGCCTCTACATCCTAGGATGTACACCAATTATTACACTTTTTAAAGTAAAAAAGTGAGAAAGCCAAGGCCTTAATGATTAAGAAGATCTCCTTTAAGACTAATAATCAAGATCGTCTAATCTAATACTGATAATGGTCAAGTTATTGTAATCACCCAAAACCCTAAATCCTCGTGACACAGTTTACCATCCTCAACTGATCAACAATTGAAGAGACTACATTATTGAAAACAGGCAGGAGTAAACAGACTGCAAAGCAAAAGGGATGGCTGATCGAGGTTAATTAGTAGGTGAGGGGCGGAGACACCTGGTGGCTGGCGGATCACTAGCCGCCGGCGAAGGGCACCACCTCGCCGCCAGAGAAGGAGAGGACGAGGGACTACGTGTTTGTTTGGTTTGGATTCTCTGTTGTACATCTTAATAACATCGATATATACATCTGTCTTTGTATGTAAAAAAAAAATATACATCTATCTTGTATTGTACCTAAACAAGTTAAACCCTCTCCCCTGGTTACACCTTCCATTCCGTGCCCTCTGCTCGGCGCTGACAGGTGGACCTCACGCCGGCCCTCGTCGCACCTTTCGCCGGTTGGATCGGCGGCCACCGAGCCTCGCTTCGCGCCAGGTCCTCGCGCCGCTCCCCGCCAACTGCACTGCACTCACTGGATGGGTGGTCGATGGACCACGGGGAGCATGGTGGCTTGGACTGACGGATCAGGAGGCCGTTCAACAGACCAAGCAGAGAAACGTGCGACATGGAGAAGGACGAACATGGTGGCTTGGGCCGACGGACCAGGCGGCCGTTCGAAAGACCAAGTAGAGAAACGTATGAAGAAGTGCTAGTGCGATTTGTCGGGCAAGATGACCGAATCGGGTGTGGAAGGGAGCGTTTCGTGTTCAGGTTTGCCGATGGATGTGCATTCGCCGTTACTGCTGAGATCTAAAATTCAACTGAGCCCAAACAAATTTAACGGTACAGACCAATTTATATGCATGCTCAATGTAAATTATAAGATATTTACAGAAGTGTTGGCAGACAGGGTGACTCGAGTCATGTGGCGAACAGTCGAACAGAGTAGTTAAATCTTCACAGATGATATTTTTCCCAGGAAATAATATCATGGAAGGGGTAGTAGTTCTATATGAAACATGTCACAAGTTATGTGATGAAAAGAAGGATCAGCTTGTTCTCAAACTTGGTTTTCATAAAGTATATGATGAAGTCAACTGGTGTTTGTTGCAACAAACAATGTTTTTTTTTTTTGAAAGATCTGGCAAGCCGGCTTTGATTAATAATAAGAAGAGAAGCATTACAGCGTCATCAGCACGAGATGCGCGCCCCCTAAGCAGCCTGGGGTTTAGTTACACTAGTGGAATGGCGCGCACTTGCGCGCCCGCCACAAACAGTTATTCGAAGGATAAATACAATGTCAACACGTTGCAGAGGGTTGACACACAACATTTTCTAATCGTTAATGTGGACAAAACATATGGATCAGCGAGAAGATACAAAACCTTCTATATCTTATAGAGTATCAATAACAAAGCGGGAAGGATGTATACCTATATCATATATATTGTTGATTCATAAAGGTTGGATATATTGATGGATACAGAATGTTTATATCACATACTATGGTACAATACCACATGGTGAAGTGAGTTTCTTTAGATCTATACTTTGTACAGATGTATATATATTACATGTGCTGGTCATCTATAAAAGCTATAATCTCGCATAGCAGGGCTCTAAATTGTAACTATGGATTCAATGGAACACCTGTAATGCATAGATCAGGAAGGTAAGATGCTCTTCAGGCATATTTTACATATGGAAATGATGATTCAAGTAGAGTTGTCTAACATCCTTTGACTGTTGTAGATGGTAAGCTGTTGTGTTGCATATTAACCTCTCAGAAATAGCCAAACTTGAAGACCCACCAAATCTGAGTTGGTCTTGTCTCCTCCCTGGATTGAACTGAATGAGGAGGACAAATCATTTTTTTAATGTAAAAAAGGATAGATCGTAATAGCATAGTTTACCAATTGTATTAGCATAGTGATTCCTAGATTATATAGGCAGGCCAAAAAAACCCAAACTCATCCACTAAATAAATAACCAGGAAGGCGAGGTTTACAAATTTGTGTACCATAACAGATTGAGTACACGAAAAATAATTTCAGAATTGCAGGCAGCGGTAGACAAACAGTAAAGATTGCCTACCTCAACACGTTCACTCGTGATCTTAATAATAGAGGAAGATAGGAAGAACTATAGATAATGAACATAGATATTTGATTTATTAATAGAGTATAAGAATTGCACTCTACATGAAGCCAGGTACTGCTGAGTTTGTAACACAAACCCTTTAAAAGTCAACATGTGAACAACTATTTAACAGTAAGATAGGAAGAACTATAGATAATCAATGAGACCCACTTAAGCAATATCTGAGGGGCGATGAGGCAATAACTTCGAGCCTAGATAAAAATGAGCCGCTAGATAAAAATGTATTTTTTTCCTCTGAAAACCTAGCAGGAAACAACAAAATTCAGTGCGCAAGCAATTTTTGAGGGTCACCGAATCATAATGCAGAACTAAATTAGCTGTTGCTTTCCATAGTCATAGCTATTTTTTAGTGGAGGGGAAAAAATAATAACCAATTAGCTATCATCATCTTGAAATTAGAATAGGTTGTACCTAGAAAAGAAGGCTACTCAGCAGATCTGTGCACACAATTTTTGGATCATGCTGACCATTTTAGGGGGTCATGACATAAGTAAAGGCAGTTTTATTTGTCACCTTTTTCCTTGATCCTTGGTGGCGCCGAAAACTCCATGAGGTCTGAATATAGCTACAAAGGAACCATAATTGATTCAGATAAACATATCCAACTGTGCATGAGCACGAGGTTGTGTGAAAGAATTTAGTATTAGCCTTGAGGAGAGGGTAACCATCTCTACAAACCCTGGTATAGGTGCCTACTGATGAAGTAGGCTTATTACTTGCCGATATTAGTTTGGTAAGAGGACATATCCAACACCAGAACATAATCATGGACACCATAGCTGAAGTGTTATAATTCCCTGTAAAGAGATTGGTATGACTAATATACGCAGCAAAAACTTCAGAGCTAATTTGTTGAGCTCATCGAGAACTAAAAACACTATGAAGTTCTGAGCCTATGAAATTGCTGCACGTTCATTCTTTCTATTTGACCTTTTCTTTGTCATGCAATTGAAAATGTAATATGTAAACACTGGTTAGGGATGCAGTAGTGTTTATGGTATCTTATTAACATGTGCAACAGTAAAAAAGGAAATCATAAGGGCTCGAAGAAATTCAGGAGCAGCTTGTTTAACCTAATTAGAAGGAAAGATCTGTCTTTTTTGGATACAACCTAGAGTTACGAACCAAAGATCTGTAAATTGCCATTGACGAAGAATATATGCATACACGTAGTGTAAACCAGCATTTCTGAACATAGCACAGCTAGAGTTCAGTTCAGAGAGTCCATTATATAAGTATATCATTTCAAAGAGTACTAAAACAAGCCATTGCTCACTGGGTTTTCAAATAGTATTATGTGCATAGATATCTAAGCTGTCTTAGATAGGGAAGTTCTCACAATCTTTGAATCTACTAAAATTATTAACTAACCCTGCAGCTACTTCCATGTGTCATGAAACACTCAATGGCAATAATGGAGGGTTGTATTACATAAAAATTCCTATGACATGTGGAAACATATATTTGATCAAACCATTCCATTTCATACTTAAAATAGGACAGAAGATGTGAGTCCAGGCACTATATTTGTTAAAGCATGGATCAACATTTGTGCACGGATGGGACCAGGACATGCGGTGTGTTTGTATATGAATCTTTTTGGACATGCTCATAGTTCAAACAGGATTCACAGCTTCCACTCAGCATGTTCACACAGTCATAAGAAAGCATATTCATACCAGTTACTGATATTGAAATATAAATAGAGAACAAGGGTCTTACCTTAAAAAAAGGGAACAAAGCTTTTTATTCCATCTCCAGTGATAGCCGTGGTTTCCTTGTTGCCAATCCACCTTTCAGTACTCCTAGAAAGCTACAATTCATGAGAGTTTTCAGGTAGCGAGCACATGCAGGAAACATGATGACGAAAGTACCAGGTATGAGGTAAAATTAATGAGTTTTCAGTTAGTGAACCACATGGAGGAAAAATAATCGTGAAAGTAGCAGCTATGCAGCAAAATTCTTGAGTGCTCAGTTCATGAGTTGTCAGTAGAAGCAGGCAAGTAAACTATCCTAAAAGAGTAACAACACTGTGCAGCGAAACTGTTTGAAAAATCATCTAAGCTCTGAGTCACGTTGTTCACACAAATTTGGCAAGATTACCATATACGCTGAACAATATGAGAAGACAGATAACAATTATATTACAAAAGAGAGATGGTAATCACACAAGTCTGAGGCATATATGAGATGACAACAACATTTGTAAGAACCGTTAAAAAAATACCAACTATTTCTGAGCTCCCACGAAAAGAGAGATGGTAATCACACAAGTCTGAGGCATATATGAGATGACAACAACATTTGTAAGAACCGTTAAAAAAATACCAACTATTTCTGAGCTCCCACGAAGGATGAATCACTGGCAATAAAAAAATGCTAGTGACAGATCATTTTGAAATTATACGGGAATGGTTGCTTTTCAGGTTATTAGCTATAGAGAAGCAATAAAAATAAGGGAAGAGGAATGTTATTTTCTAGTGACTGCTGCACTGAGCACACAAGTCCTTGATTTTTCTTTGTAGAACATCAAAGGTAAATTAAATCTAAAACAAATTGTCGATAGCTAACAACTGTGGATGAGTACATACATGTGCTGCTTTAATGATCAAGGAGCCATCACATCTTTGTGGTTGCCTGTATGTTATCATTAGACTGAAAATGATACAAACATGAGATGAGGCAATTTAGGTGGGTAATGGTAGCCAGACCTAGGATGTAAAAACACAATGCAAATGAATTTAGTTTGAAAACAAATTTGCTTTTCTCCACAAATTAACAAAATAAAAATGACATGCACACCATTGGTGACCAGTGTGATTGCCAGTCTGAAATGATAAGACATAGACAGTATCCTCTTTCAATAAGTACGCCATCAAGGAACATGACTCGTGCAACATGAAAGCATTAAAAATTAGTTCTTCCATAAACCAAGTGATAGGATTTCTCCTTCTTCCCTTGATCTCCCGTAGGCTGTACGGGTGAGAGATTGGTGGACGAACACGAGATCGGCGCTGGGGTGCCGTGGTGTGCTGCTGCGCTACAGTACCGCGGCGCTACAGTACCGCGGGTACTGTTCACGAGGCTAGGGCAGGTGGCGGCTAGGGTTTGGGGACTTCCCGATCTCCCGGCTCCTAAGGGAAGCCGGAAACAATAATATGTTTCTGCTTAATCTGAATCAATAGTTCTTACAAATATATATAGCATCCTCTCATCTCAAATATCTAAATAACTCCCTGAAATAATAATAATACTAATAATAATATAGATGAAGATAATTGGGCCTCAAGCCCAAGTCGCCTGGAGGCTGTGGCGCCTAGCCACTTGGCGCCGTCCTCCTCGTATACGTGATGCCGGTCATAACATCTCTCCCTCCCTCGACAAACAGCTCGTCCTCGAGCTGGACATCGGGGTAGAGAGTGGTGAAGTCGTCGCGGAGCTCCCAAGTCGCGTCGTCGTCCGGAAGGCCTTGCCACTTGACAAGGAGGCGCCACACGCCCCTGCGGGCCGGGCGCGCAGCACGCGCGCGGGGGCGAGCAGGCAGCGCGCCCATCCCGCACCGGGGTAGCACGGCCGGAGATGTCGGAGGCGGCCCAACGAAGGTGTAGGGCTTTAGCAACCCCACGTGGAAGACGTCGTGAAGGCGCGCGTCCGCAGGAAGACGAAGACGATAAGCCACCGAGCCAATGCGCTCGATGACCTGAAACGGGCCGGCGTAGCGTGGTCGGAGCTTGCCCTTGGCGGGCGAGGCGAGCGCGTGGGTGGGTCGGTGAAGAAGGCGGAGCAGCACCCACGCGCCCACATCAAATTCCACCGCGCGGTGATGCTCGTCGTAGTGGCGTTTGGCGTACTGCTGCGCCTGAAGGAGGCGCTCGCGGACCTCCTCCAAGAAGGCGTCCCGGTCGCGGAGCATGGCGTCAACCGCCTCCGTCTGGGCGTCGCCGGCGTGGTGTGGAAGTAGCGGCGGCGGAGGACGACCGTAGACGACCTCGAACGGCGTCGCCCGAAGCGCCGAGTGGAACGAAGTGTTGTAGCAGTACTCGGCCCAAGAGAGCCAGTCGACCCATGTGCGGGGCCGGTCGCCGGTCGCACAGCGCAGGTACATGGCGATGATCTTGTTCACCACCTCAGACTGGCCGTCCGTCTGAGGGTGAAACGCCGTGCTGAGCCGCTGCTGAACACCTGCACATCTAAAAAGATCACGCCACAGATTGCTGGTGAAGACAGGGTTGCGGTCGCTGACGATGGAGCTGGGGAAACCGTGCAGGCGCACGATCTTGTCGAAGAACGCCCGGGCGACCGTCGCGGCGGTGTAGGGGTGGCTGAGCGCGATGAAGTGGGCGTACTTCGAGAAACGGTCCACCACCGTCAAGATCACGGACTTGCCGTGCACCTTCGGCAGCCCCTCGATGAAGTCCATGGAGATGTCCGCCCACACCTGGGAGGGCACCTCCAAAGGTTGCAGGAGACCTGCAGGCTGTGTCGTCGGGGTCTTGTTCCGCTGGCACACGTCGCACGAGCGGACGGCAATCGTGCACCGCCGCCGATCGCCCGGAATGTAGAAGTCCGCCGGAGGCGCACCGAGGTCTTCGAACGCCCTCGTGGCTCGAAGAGTGTGCCAGGCGCACAACCTCGGTGACGCAAGTCGTCGACGTCCGAACGTAGAGGCGCTTGCCGTGGAGGAGGAAACCGCCGCCGTCCCCACGGCGCGCCCAAAGTCGCCTCCGACAGCCGCCGCAGAAGACCACCGGCGACCGGCCCGGCCGCGGTGGCGCGGCGAATGTCGGCGTAGGGTCGAAGCGGGCGCCGAGAGGCGCGAGGGCTGCGGCCTCCTCATCCCGGCGAGACAACGCGTCCGCCGCCGAGTTGAGCCGCCCGGGGCGGTACTCGACGGTGAAGTCAAACTCGAACAGCTTGCTGAGCCACTGGTGCTGGGGCACGGTGGACAGCCGCTGGTCCAGGAGAAACTTCAAGCTGTAGTGGTCGGTGCGGACGAGGAAGCGGCGCCCCCAGAGGTACGGCGCCCGTTGGCGGGACTCGCCCGCACCAACCCGATGAGCTCGCGTCGTAGGCCGCGAGCTTGACGTGGCGGCGGCGAACGGCGGGCGAAGAAGGCCGGGGTCCCTCCCCGGTGTAGCACGGCGCCAAACCCCGTGCCCGAGGCGTCGCAATCCACCACGAACCGGCGGTCGAAGTCCGGCATCCGGCACCGGCGCGAGGAGAGCGCCCCTTTGAGGGCGGCGAAGGCCTCGTCCGCCTCCGCGGCCCCGTGCGAACGCCTCCTTCCGTAGTAGGCGCGTGAGGGGCGCCGCGATGGAGCCGAAGTCGCGGATGAACTTCCTGTAGTAGCCGGCGAGCCCCAGGAAACCGCGCACCCCGCGGGGAGAGCGCGGCGTCGGCCACGCCTCGACGGCCGCCACCTTGTCGCCATCCATGGCGACACCGTCCGCGGAGATGACGTGGCCCAGGTAAGCGACTGAGCGCGCCCCGAAGGAGCACTTGGACCTCTTCAGGAAGAGGCCGTGGGCGCGCAGGGCGGTGAAGACGAGGCCGACGTGCTGCAAGTGCTCGGACCAGGAAGTGCTGTAGATCAAAATGTCGTCGAAGAAGACCTGCGGAGGAAGGGGCGGAGCACGTCGTTCATCAGCGCCTGGAAAGTGGCCGGGGCGTTGGACAACCCAAACGGCATCACCAGGAACTCGAAGTGGCCGTGGTGGGTGCGGAACGCCGTCTTCTCGATGTCCGCCGGGTGCATGCGCACTGGGTGGTACCCGGAGCGAGGTCGAGCTTGGTGAAGAACTTGGCGCCATGGAGCTCGTCGAGGAGCTCGTCGACCACCGGGATCGGAACTTGTCCTTGGACGTGCGGTCGTTGAGGGCGCGGTAGTCGATGCAGAAGCGCCACGAAGCGTCCGCCTTCTTGACGAGGAGCACGGGCGCCGAGAACGGCGACGTGCTGGGGCGGATGATGCCCTGCTCCAGCATGGCGGCGCACTGCCGCTCGAGCTCGTCCTTCTGCAGCTGGGGGTAGCGGTACGGCCGCACCGCCACCGGCGCCGTCCCAGGCAGCAAGTGGATGCGGTGGTCGTAGGGACGGGCCGGCGGGAGGCCGCGCGGCGTGTCGAAGACGTCGGCGTGCTTGGAGGAGAAGCTCGTCCGCCCGCGGGTGCCGCGGGTCCGTGGCGACCACCGCGCCGACCGGCTTGGGAGGGCGCGCCCGGGGCAGCCACGCACTTTGCCCGGTGACGCGACGGCCGTCGCGCGGGGAAGGAGACGGTGAGCCGCACGAAGTCCCACGTCGGGGGCCCTGGCCCTGCCCCGGAAGTCGACGCCGAGGATGAAGTCGAAGCAGCCCAGGGCGAGGCCGACGCAGAGACGGCGAAGGGCGCCCGTGTATGTCGACCGGACGTCGCGGCGATCCCCTCGCACGGACGTGCGCGCGCGCCGGCCACCGTGACGCGCAGCGGTCGCCCCCGCGGAGCGAGGCCAAGTCGCCTCATGGCCGCGCCCGGGAAGGGTGTGTAGAGCCCGTGTCGAGGAGAGCGAGGAGACGCTCGCCCTTGATCGTCACCGGCAGCAGCATCGTGTTGTAGGTCCTGATCCCTGCAAGCGCGTGCATAGAGACCACAAGAGCGTGAGTATGGGCCGCATCAGCGGCTGCGGTCTCATCGGGCGGAGGCTCCTCCACAGGTGTGGTGTGGTCGACCAGGAAGTCATCCGCCTCCAGGAAGAAGAGGCGGGGGCACACGTGACCCCGCACGTACGGCTCGTCGCAGTTGTAGCAGAGTCCCTGGCGACGGCGTTCCTGCATCTCGGCAGGCGACAGGCGGCGGAAGGTGCGGGTCGCGCCGGCTCCAGTGGGCGCGGCCGCCCCTCCTGACGGCGCCGGGGCCTGCTGGGCAGGTGTCCGGCGGGGTGGCGCGGCGCCGGCGGGGCGCGCGGCGGCATGCCGAGCCGCCGGGGCGGCTCGGCGCTGCTCCGTGGCGGCGCTGGAGGCACCGTTGCCGCAGCCCGCGTCTCGAAGGCGCGTGCGAGGAACATCGCCGTCTGCAAATCCGGCGGTGCGCGCATGGCGACGTCGACGCGGATGTTGTCGGGTAGGCCGCCGACGAACAGCTCTGCCTTCTGGCGCCTAGAGATGTCCCTGGAGTGCGCCAAGATGGTCTGGAAGCGCTCGGAGAACTCCCCGGATCGAGGACTGGAACGGTAGACGGCCCCGCGTGGAGATGCCGGGAGCCGAACATGGCGTCGGGGGACCGAAACGAAGGCGGCAGAGTGTCTTGAAGCGGTCCCAGGAAGGCATGCCCTCGTCCTGCTCGAGGGCGTAGTACCACGTCTGCGCGGCGCCGGTGAGGTGGTAGGACGTCATCCACGTCCGTTGGGATACCGGCGTGCGCTGTCCCCAGAAGAATTGCTCACAATGCGTGAGCCAGCTGAGCGGGTCGACGGAGCCGTCGTAGGTGGTGAAGTCGAGCTTGTGGGTTTTAGGTTCCCACGCGCCCGGCTCCGCGAGTAGCCGGCGATCGCCCCCGCCCGGGGCGCTCGCACTCGACGCCGTCGCCATGGCGGTGTCCGGCCACAGGCTGATCCCCGGGAACAGAGGGCCGTCCACGCCGCCGTATAGTATGCCGGGTGGGCGCGCCGGAGCGCGAGCCCGAGGCTAGGGTGGACGTCCGAGCCGGGGTAGTGGTGTAGACCGGGCGGCGCCACCTGCCGCTCGAACGGAAGCTCGGGATCGGGGACGGCGAATGCGGGAACGCGATGGATCGGATGGGCACCCCGTGGACGGTGGAGTGGGGTGCGGTGGGGGCGCGCCGCCGCCGCCGCGCGTTGACCCGCGGAGCCGGGAGGCACGCCTGCGCGTGGTGGCGGGCGGCCCGTTGGGCCCGGTGAGGAAGGCATGGATGCCCTTGACCGCCCGCCCGAGCTCGAGCACCGCCGCCGTGAGATCGGCGGGGCTGAGGACGAGGGTCTCTGAAGTGGAGGGCGACTCGCCCTGGGCGCCGAGGCCCAGCGCGCCGAAGGCCGCCCCGGCGGTGATCACGGCGAGGTTGGGGTCGGCCGTGGAGGGCGGCGCGGTGGGGGCGGGCACGCCGGTGGAGGGAACGCCGGTGGAGGGCACGTTCGGATCAGCCATCGAACCAGAGAAGCTGGATACCAAGTTGATAGGATTTCTCCTTCTTCCCTTGATCTCCCGTAGGCTGTACGGGTGAGAGATTGGTGGACGAACACGAGATCGGCGCTGGGGTGCCGTGGTGTGCTGCTGCGCTACAGTACCTCGGCGCTACAGTACCGCGGGTACTGTTCACGAGGCTAGGGCAGGTGGCGGCTAGGGTTTGGGGACTTCCCGATCTCCCGGCTCCCTAAGGGAAGCCGGAAACAATAATATGTTTCTGCTTAATCTGAATCAATAGTTCTTACAAATATATATAGCATCCTCTCATCTCAAATATCTAAATAACTCCCTGAAATAATAATAATACTAATAATAATATAGATGAAGATAATTGGGCCTCAAGCCCAAGTCGCCCGGAGGCTGTGGCGCCTAGCCACTTGGCGCCGTCCTCCTCGTATACGTGATGCCGGTCATAACACCAAGCTAGCAGGCATGCACTACATGAAGCTTTGTGAACCTGACATAATCAAATAGCTCATGTTTCATGGGAGTTATGAAGAATGTGAAAATAGCAGAAGCCACAATAACTCACCAAAACACTATCTCTGAACTTGAACGAACCCGTGTCTTTGTTCAAAAGCTCAAGATCCCAATCCTGCAATGGGACAATGATAGTTAAGTACTTACACCAGCTGGCAAGGCTAAATATAAATTCATACATATGGGAAGAGCTATATTTATGAAAAAAAAATATTCATTTGTGAGAGCTCACATAGTGGGGAAAAAGTGAGAGGTCACATTGGTAGGCAAGGCTAAATAAAAGTTCATACATGCTAGTAAGTTTAGAACAACATATGACATGGCTCTCAAATACTGTCTTTGTCCCAATCAAGAGATAAGAGAACCTAATATATTTAGGGAGGTAAGCATGATACATACTGAGAAAATCTGGATAAATATACCATGTGGCAGCACCATACTACTTTACTAAGGTATAAGAGGTATATATATATATATATATATATATATATATATATATATATATATATATATATATATATATATATATATATATATATATATATATATATATATATATATATATATATATATATATATATATATATATATATATATATATATATATATATATATATATATATATATATATATATATATATATATATATATATATATATATATATATATATATATATATATATATATATATATATAAGCTATTAATTATGGAAAAGGATATTCCTAGAAGAATGCTGAGTCTGTAGGTACAAAAACATTTAAACCATGGTCGTCTTCTAAGAATCAGGAGAATAACATAGCTAGTGAATACTACTGAACGCCTGAGGAGATATGCATATGTATCTCACCCTGTAAAACTTAACGCAACTCCGCAGAGCATCAAAACCATAGAAGCATCTGTTTACGCTACCAAGTACACATAATGGGAAATATGGTGGGCGCTGGTACTACTTCGTTATGATCCTTTTTTTTCTTAGCCCTCCTTATCTGAGGTCTGCTGCACCTATTTGAACAAAACATAGTTTTGTGAAGTCCTATCCAAGAGTATCGAGCAGGTAATTTTGGAGTGTGCGTATTTTGTACATAAAAACAATCAACCTGAACTGACTACTAACCTGACAAACTGAATTGCTTACCTCGTGGTCTGAATTGTCCATCGTAGGAACTTTTGTTACACATGGGAAGCTACGTTTAAGCGAAGTGCAGTTGACAACACACCAATCCCCTGTCCAATGGTAAACAAACCAAGGCATCAGAACAAAGAACGAAATACACATTCACAAAATCAGCCATTCGATCAAGCAAACACAAAATCAGTGCCGCCCTAAACCCTAACCCTAACCCTAACCCTAACCCTAACCAAAACCTAGGGCAAATCGTGAACATCACCTACGAAGGAGCTGCGTGGGGAGGAGACGTGGAGACGAAGAAAGAGGGAGATGGGAGGGGCCCAAGCCGCGCGCCGCGCCGCCGCCGCGCGGCCGTGGCGCGCTGCCCGCCCCGCCCGTCGTGGTCGCCGCGCCGCCCGGCCGCCCACCTCGTGACGCCCCGCCCGCCCGGGCGCCGCTCCGGCCTCTCGTGCCGCCGCCCCGCAACGCCCGCTCGTGCCGCCCGTGCTGCGCCGCCGCCCAACCGCGCCTCCGCGCGCCCGCCCGCCATGACGCTGCCCCCACCCGCTCGCCCCGTCGCCCTCACGCGCCGCCCGCTCGCCGTGGCCGCCCTCCGGGCCGCCCCGCCGAGGCCGCATCCGGGCGAGGCGGAGGGGGCGACGAGAAGGCCGGGAGCGGCGGCGATTTTTTTTTTTCGCCCCTGGCCGCGTCTGGGAGAGAGTGCGAGAGGAGAGGGGGCGGTCGGGTGGGAGTGATTATTTTTTTTTTGCTGGGAAGTGGAGGCCCAATTTATTGGGGAGGAATTGGCATGACGTGGCCTCTTGCTGGCCAAGCGAAGGAATTGAAGACTACGTGGATAGCGCGAACGATTTTGAAACGACGTGGATAGCGTGAACGATTTTAGAAGGACGTGGCCAGCACCTCCGGCCAGCAGCCAACATAGGATGGATGTTTGTAATACGGGATTACTCGCTAAAAGTTTGAACAACAAAAGGTGGCCGGAGAGCCAAGCAGCCTGCTGAAGACCACTGTGCTATTTCTCTGTGTAAGAAATTAGATGTAACGAGGATGACCTTCCTAGCCTGACCTCGGTTGCGTGTTATACTTGGTGGGGAATAGCCCCCCACCGGTGGTTCTTTACAAGTGTTGAGATTACAGGAAATGTAGTGCTAGAGACTAGGATCATGACCGGCTAATTCCAACTCTAGAGACTAGGATCATGACCGACTAATTCTAGCCAAAGCTTTGAACTAATCCTAGCCAAGCTTTGGTCATTACATGCACAACACACACGCTAAATATGCTATCATCTAACACTCTGATCTCGGCGAATGCCTCCTTATGTTGTGCCGTTTCTAAATTCCGCTCGCATAGAGCACAGAAGTAGTTGTTCTCCCAACCTCGGAGTTGTAACCGTGCCGCCGTCCACAGTCTATCCTCGAGGAGTAGCCATAGAAAGAATTTGCACTTGGGGGTGCCCATGCCTTCCAAATTAGCTCCTGGTAATTTGAACTGGTATGTCCTGCAAATTGGATCATGTAAGCCGACCTCGCTGAATATTGGCCTGAGCTTTCAAGTGTCCAGATGATTGAGTCGTCTCTTGTGTCCTCAAGGTCAAGGCCGGTTGCTACAATTGCTCTCCAAAGTATAAAAAAAATCCTTTATGAGGTCATGGTTCAGACTGTAAGCACCGTATCCATTTTCGGTCAGTCAAAGTGTCACTAACCGTTCTGTTTTTCCTCTTACTATGGGTATACAGCAGGGGCACAAGCTTGAAGGAGCTTGTCCATCGATCCAACTGGAGTTCCAGAAAGATACTATACCCATTCCCTTTTGAATGTTGGAGGCCAGAATATTTCATATTTCTTAACTAAAAAAATAGATACTCCCTCCATCTTGTAATACAAGGCATTTTAGTTTGTCTTAAGTCAATTTAGTTTAAGTTTAACCACATTTATAGTAAAGAATATTTTCATCTAACATATCAAACTAGTAAATTATAAAAATATCTCATAATAAACCTAATTATGCTCATTTGACATAAAAAAATATTATTGCTCTTTTATATAAATTTGGTTAAATTTAGATTAGTTTGACTCAAGACAAAACAAAATACCTTATAATTCAGGACAGAGAGAATATACACTAGGTCTAAAAAATATAGTAATGAACAAAAATAATGTATCTAATCTAAAAAGTTAAAACGTCTTATAATTTGGGAGAACAACATATGCAATGAATGGGAACGAGATTGCTGAAATGTTAATCTAAGAGCAGTAGGCAGAGATATGAAAGAACGGGAAAGACTGGATTGACTAGAGAATTTTAAGCGTAACTGAAGTGATATGGACGAATGAGAAAGATTGATGGAGAATTTCGTTTCTTCTGCAGGTGAAGCAAGAATTCACGGTTTGGTTCGAAACTACTCTGCTAGAAGGCCCAGAACAAATTAAATCCATGTAATGGCGGTACATTACTCTATATTTTTCACATTATTTGATCAGAATATATAGCATGTGTTCTACTCGATAGTGTTCATGTGACATGTTGACCCTAGTTCTATCAGAGCATTCCCCACTGCAACAAGTTGCTTTCTTACAAGCGTAGCTGCAACAAGCGAACAATCAGCACAAGCGTGGCTACTAGGGAAAAGTGAATCATGATAGCATAGCATTACATGCTGAAAAACAGTGTCAAATCATTCAGCTTGCCTTTTGCATTTCTCTGAATTTGAAGGGAAGGATGAGCAAACTAGATGGAAATATGGAACACATCAATTCTGCTATGAGATTACCAATTTTGCCAGAAGATGGAGACATGGACACCACCTGCGGGGACAATTTTTTGAAGGAAAGTCCAGGAGGGGTTTGTGTTATGCAGGCCTTTTATAATGCTACCAGAGAAGCACCCCGAAACCTAATAGTACAGAATCTAACAAGAGCTAAAATGTCTGTAAATAAATGTTTATACACCTGCAGCTTCCCAGGGGCCAGGGCCATGGCCCATGGGAGATCGTTGAGGTCGATGCTGAAACTAGGCAAGATCAATGTCGACACGATTTGGGCCCGGCCTAGTTTTCTGTCCCTCAGCAAGCTTGACACCAAGCTGCCCCTTGCTACCTGCACCAAGGGAGTAGAGCCTGCCGGATTCGGTGAGGACGAGCGTATGAGAGCCATCTCTACTTTTATACTGGCCAACCCAGTCCCAGGTGTTGGCCGCGCTAATCTGAACAACCTTTTCATCCAGCGCAACATCCCGAGTGGCTAGCTTGTGACTCCCGTCGTCCATGCCGTCCTCGTCCTCCTGAAACCATGAGGGTAGGATGGGAATCCCATCGTCTTCCATGTCCTCGTCCTCCTGAAACAACCACAAGGGTAGGTAGGGAATCCCGTCGTCTGCATCGTCTTTCACGCCGTCCTTCTGAAACCACGAGAGATGATACGGTAAAGTCAGGAATTCGAGACTATAAACCAATTACTGATCGTTGTTATGGTTTTAATTATCTGAATTTGTCCGAGACTTGAGTACAGGGAAGGTGATGATCAAACCTCAACACCCAGATTATCTGAATCATTGCACCCAAAGGAGTAGACATCGCCATTATCTGCGACGAGAAAGGTGGAGCTAAAGCCAGCTGAGACATGCCTAGCCTTCACCCGCGCCAAGCTTGCCACTGCCCTTGGGACCATCGTGTCCCAAACAACCATACTGGTTCCGCCCCCAGGTGAACACACGTCCATCACTTGCCAGAACTGCACAGTGGAAAGCGCCTGCTGAAACCGACACCGGTTTTACCTTCAGTATCTGGAAATGTTCGATCATCCTTGGGATCCCCAGGTTTGTTTCGGATCCATGCCCAAGTTTGCCTCCATAACTGCACCCTACTGAGTAGATCGACCTGCAAATTGAGAAAAAAAGATTCAGACTTATTGCAAAGAAAAATGGACCATTGGCATTAAGAACTCGTGAACCTGCTGGTAACTATTCAAATAGAGTTTGTCCAATATAATTCAACGGTGATTAAGAAGAAGACCATCATGAATGAAAACTGGACAACAAAGAAATGGCACTTACATTCTAGTAGGTTGGTAGACCAACATAAGGAGATAGCAATTGCCCGCAGCAATCTGCACAACAAGAGCATCCTTAAGCTGTCCAGAGAGGAGACGAGGCACGAGATCAGTTAGATCTGAACGATGACCAAGCCTTGCATCACGCCCCCAACAGAAAGTGTAAACCTGACCCTCTCTAGACAAAACTGCGGAGAAGTGGCCCCCAACAGATGCTTGAACTACAAATATGTCTTTCAGTGACTCTACAACCTTAGGGTTGCTGGTATAAGTACCAGCTGATTCCAAACCCGCGAAATTGTCTTGTCCAAACGCATACACGCTTCCTGTGTCACTCACGAGCATTGTCCGCCTTGAGCCGACTGCAGCTTGTGTGATTCTGATGCCCTGTAGAGACCTACAAGGCATGGTTTGAGAGTTGTGACATTTTGCATATATAGTTCTACTTGTTATCGACAAAAGAAGCACAAGTTATGTTACCTAATAAGGCATGGTTGGCATTGGTCTTCTGTATTCCCAAGCCCAAGCTGCCCTGAAGAATTTGCACCAAATGAGTACACTTCCCCCTTTGCCGTGACAGCGATGCTATGCCCTGGTCCAGCAACAACATGAGATTTCCCACGGTGATAATTCTTCTCACCGATCAACAGGTACCTAAGGACGAGCTTCCAAGAGCCGCCACACTGCTGCTTCAGCCTTCCTTTTTCGTCATTGTTCATTGATTTAAAGATTGCCTTTTGGCAGCAAGTATCATATGCTGCAACTTCTGGGACAGACAACATGACATCTGGCTCAAAGCATGCAGGACTACTGAAGAACTTACATGTAGCCTGAACAAATATATCATCATAGAGATGGTAACTAAGCAAAATTTCAAATACTAGAAACATTTTATATATGATGTTAAAAAAAGAAAAGTGTATATATGGTTGTACAAATTACACTTGCCTCCAAAGCAGCTAGATCCTTGGGTTCGCCTGTAGGATGAGAGCATATGGAGGAGAATGGACGAGTTTGCAATGAGGGGGATTTGCTCCAGTGATGGATAAGAGTGGAAGGTGGTCTCATTCACAATGTTGTGGATCTTTTTAACCATGGAGGCTTTGTTATCCATGGCATCTATTGGAAATCAGAACTTGATGAGATACCTTAATTGTGGTTCAAAACTTTCAAGGGCTAGAGCTGCTGTGGAAAAGGGAAACAAATCATTACATAATCTAGATAGCTATCTGGACCAATGCACCAACAAGAGAAGTGTCATGTTTCAATACTAGTCATGGATTTCAAACTAACTAATCAAATGCATTTTTCCATACTAAAGTATTAGTCAAGTGCATATAGTTTTTATGCAAGGATACAGATCAGTAGATGTCTATGAGTATGGGAGCAATTAGTAATGAATGACATTGAGGTGAGATAAAAAAAAGTCAGCAATTCTGACGCAAGATCATTAATGCAGTAGCCACTGCAAGTCTATCAAAGTTTTGCGAAAAACATTTAAAGTACAATATAAAAAAATTCAGGAGCCTCCCTCTCCGAAAAAGAAAATCAAGCAAAATCATGTGAAACACTTGTGCACAATTCGTCAACCACTACCGACCGTAATCAAAACAAACTGATGATTAAGAAGATCCGCTTTAAGATTAAGAAGAAGATGTACAATATAAAAAAATTCAGGAGCCTCCCTCTCCGAAAAAGAAAATCAAGCAAAATCATGTGAAACACTTGTGCACAATTCGTCAACCACTACCGACCGTAATCAAAACAAACTGATGATTAAGAAGATCCGCTTTAAGATTAAGAAGAAGATGATATAATCAAACACTCTCCTGCACCCAAAACCCAATTAACGCAACACGGTTTACCAATGTCAGCCAACACAGTTCCCTCAAAAAAATGTCAGCCAACAGAAGAGACTGGACATTGAAAACACGTACGACACCCCAGATTTAGATCCAACGATCCACTCATCCGTCACCGGGTTTATTTTGCAAAAAAGAGAGATTAGCCATATCCATCGGATTGAGATCCAACAATCCATCTGCGAGTTTCCATAGTTTCCACGGGAACCTGGTTTCCATAGAATACGCTTCCCTACAAGTACACATACAGACGGCAACAAAGGGGCACTATGAGAGACATCTGGTGGATCACTAGCCAGGAAAGAGAGAGAGAGGAAGAGGGACTACACGTGCCTGGTGGATCACTAGCCGCCGGCGAAGGGTCCGACGATGAGGACCTCGCCGCCAGGAAAGAGACGGAGGAAGAGGGACGAATCGTGATTGTTTATTTGGATTCCCTGTTATTTACATCTACTATTATCTCTCTCTCTCTATATGCTTAAACCCTCTCCCCCGCGGTTCCCTTCCAATCCGTGCCCTCTGCTCGGCGCCGACAGGCCTCGAGGCCTCTCCCGCACCGGTGTGCACGTCGCGCCTTTCACCGGTTGGATTGGCTGGCCGACGCCACGTTCTCCGGTGAGGACGGTCCGATCAGTCACGCGCCACATCTTCCCCTCGCTGGCCGGGTCTAGCGCGCGCCTCGTCCCCCCGTGACGCCGTCCCTATCGCGTCGCACGCCGCGTCCTCTACGTCTCATGCATCGGGTGGTACTGTGGGCTGTGGCAGTGACAAAACTCCAGCAGGTCAGGAAGCTGCTGCTCCCGCGTACTGCATCTCCTACACCGATAGTCAATGGGACCAAGAGACGGATCAAGGGTGTCGATGCGATGCCTAGCACTTCGACACAGGGATAAGCTGGAGCACATGCGTGATGGTGATGAAGATAGTGTTGATGGAAGTAAAGACCAGAGTTTGGACAAAGGTACTGTGGGTGTTAGGACGTTCGATGGGGATGAAATTCATCGGACGTCCCGCTCCACCTCTTCATAGATTCCGGCGACCTTGGCTCCACTGCCGGCCACCACGCCACGGGCGCCCGCCGCCCTCTTCCCCTCCCCCTCACCGACACCATATTCTTCACCTCCGGCAAGCTTGTTGTTGCACGCCTCCTTCTCCAGCTCCAGCCATGGCGCCCCCGTCCTAGACCTGCCCTGGCCGCCGCCGCCACCAGGGCCGCCCGGCGACCATTCTCGCCGCCTGTATTCCCTTCCTCCCCCCGGCCGACCGACAATCTATACCCCACCGGAGTTGGAGAAGACAGGGGTGAGCTCGCCAGAGTTGGAGGAGGAGAGAGGAAGACGAAGAGGCCTACCCGACCAGATCAAGCGGCGTGGCGCCGTGGCAACCGCCAAGGGGACGCTCTGGAGAGGTAGTGGGAAATTGCGAGGAGGAGGCCGCCGGTGGGGAGCTCACCGGAGCTTGCCCGACGATGGCGCAACCGGTCGCCTGGATCCAGAGGAGAGAGAGAGAGAGAGAGAGAGAGAGAGAGAGAGAGAGAGTCAGGAGAGAGAGTCGGGAGCGTCCTATCCCTTGGGACTTTTTAACTAAAGCATTACCGTTTTTTTTTTGACAAGGCGCATTACCGTTTGAATAAGTAAAAAAGAAGCGTTGTGGACTGGCCATGTGGTGCAGGAGGGTTTGGAGCCTTTGGCCTCAGAATTGCAATAAGTTAAATGGTTTTTTACCATCGTGGCTCAAAATCTAGAGAAAAATCACATAGCAGTACGTGGCATCATCGAAGAGCTTGCAGCAAGATGAACTTCATGACTCCATGTACGGAAGACCAATTTTGAGCAATATTCAAATTCTATGATCTAGTGGATTCCCCGCGCGTTGTTGCGGGTATGGAAGAAGAATATAATTCATGAAGAGAAAAACATTTATTAGGTTAAATAAAGAGATGACATGGACTTAGTGGGGATGATGTGGACACCTTGCATGAAGAGATAGAATATCTAGTGAGCTACTTAGTGAAGAATGATACAGACACCTTGTATTAGTAGAGAATGATGCAGACACCTTATATAAAGAGAGAAATCATCTAGTATGGTTTAGCTTTATTAAAGTTATAGATATATAAAATCATGCTTAACTATATGTTATATATTATACATTTGCTAGAGGGGTTAGGTGAGAGGTGTAGCAATGCACCCAACCACCAGGTTCGAATTCTATTTTGAACTAAATTTGGATGCCTATTTTCTTCTTAGTGAAATAATCACCTGGTTCCCCTAGGTTGGTTCTCATCTTTTTATTATACATTTGCTAGAACTACGTGACACTATATACTTGATAATTTTTTTTGACAACCTAAAGTATAAATTTATTAAGTATGTAGGTGGAGTCTTGAGGAGGAAGAAGTGAGGGAGAAGGAAAATGTGACCGCACACAGTCCCGCATTACGAGCCAGGCAGGGTGGCGTGGCAAGTCCATGTCGGTCGCGATGGCGCGGCAGAAGCACCACGTCATTAGGCTAGTGCGCCTAACCAACCACGCCAAGCGGGATGGCACGTTATAGGGATGGCACGGGCCGACAAGTTAGTTTTAGAAATACATTTTCGTGGTGTTATTTAGAAATTCTTTTTTTAAAGGATTGAAAATAATAAAAAAAATCCCTGCTTCCAGTAGCGGCACCACCTAGCTTGATTGATCCATAGATAAACTGGTAGGTAATTGCTCTGGGTCCTTTCGTTGGTTTCGTCATGTAATTCAACATCGATCGGCTTTGTCATTGACACCATGACGAGTGGCCTCGGTGCCGATATGGGAGGGGAGGGAGAGGAGAAGGTAGTATCTGCTCCCTCCGTCCCAGAAATTGTGTCGTTCTGGGAACGGACACAGGGACCAAGGAGCTTGGCACATAGACCTGCACCACTAGGTCTGTCTTCACTGCACCACTACGTCTGTCTCCATGTAGTACGTGTGTCTCCTCTCTCTCTCCCCTATTCTGTCTCTCTCTCTCTCTCTCTCGCTCATGGACAGGGCAGTGGGGCAGAGCACATGGGAGGTGCTAGGGCTACGCTGTAGAGCCCATTATGCTAGAACGGCACTCTTTTGCGGGACAAACCTCAGACGCTAGAACGACGATAATTTCGGGACGGAGGGAGTATGTTTCAAGAGAAAAATAGGAGGGTTAAATGGAAAATACATACCAACATTAGCATATGCCATCGAGATGGTGCATAGCTTAACAAGTGTAGGACAAAAAAAAAAGTATTTTCGAAGTTCAAGGATCTATTGACACACGCTTCTAAGTTCAAAAGGCACTGGTGCATTTAGCACATGGAATTGTTATATGTTTGTCTAGAGGAAATTTTAACATTAATAAAATATTCAAAGTTCCACTTGTTTGCAACGTTTTTCTTTTATTTAAAAAACAAATATTGTACGATCCACCATGACGAGAAGACATATGAAGTCAACAAAGTAAAAAAAATTCTCAAAAAAAATTGAAGGGAGAGAAAGAAAAATAAAGAAAACAGAAATTTTGAAAGAAATTGTGAAGAAAAAAGCGGCCCCGAAGAAGGCCCATGCGGATGCGGGTACCCGAAGAAGGCCCATGCGGATGCGGGTACGCTCTTTTTTTTTATTTGTTTTTTTTTACGCCGTCGCTGGCTCGCTGCGTAACATTTTCCCTTTCCCTGCGCTGCATCTCTCGCCCCCTCTCGGTCTCCGACGACTGGTGTCCCGCCGCCGCCGCCGCCGCCGCCCTAAGCCAGGTGTTGAGGTTTTGGTTGGTCTTTCACCGGCAACGAGCACCAACCAGGTACTCCCACCCCTTCTCTTCCATTCCCTTCAAGCTGAGCACCGAAACCCTAACCTAAATCTATTTAGCTATTTGATTGACAACCCTCTAACTTCGAAGTTTTTGTGAAAATTATTGGGTGTACATTTTTTACCCCCATGTCCCTTTACTGGAGCCATCCCTGACATCCATAATGCCCAAAATGATTATCTTAGGTTGAATTTATATTGCAACCCACTCACAAGTCACACTGCCAACCAAAACTCTAGCACATGTTTTGCCGTAGAGATCCAATCCAATCACTTGTTCATCATACTGCAATCTTTGATATGATGTTTTTTTGTGATAGTGACTAGAAGATGTGTGGAATTTATTTGCTTCACCGTTTGCTAGATGGTTGTACTGGATAGCATTGAATGATCTGCAATTCTGAGTCCTCACTTTGCAGAGATGGATACATCAAGCCCTGCAGCACTTGTCAATGCAGAGATTTTGAGCATGTTTGTTGGGCGAAGAGTGCGCATAGTTGTTCAAGTCCAACGCAACGAAGGTGGAGTGCTTGTCGGGCAGTCCACTGATGGGCATCAGTTGAGTATCAAAAGCGCCATGGACATCCCTGAATCACACTTTATGGAGGTTTATGGAATTGCTGAAAACAGCTAGACCATCCGTGTTGAAGTTTGCACAGATTTTGGTTCCAACTTTGGTGAGATTTCAAATGCCTTTGGCCCTTTGATTGCAATAGTATGAACTGTTAGTATATTCTGAGTGCTACCATACCCTGGTTTAAACTTTCCCACATCCAAGCTTGCTAGCCCTTTGATGTACACCAATTTAACCATGCAAAATCAGTGAAAATTTTGAGTTTCACCCTCCTAATGAGTCATCGGCTACTATTTTTTGCCCTCTCTTGTTGTGTTATTTTGCTTGGCCCCTTCCCTTAACCTATGAACATTAAGGAGCAACCAAGCAAGTAAACAAGAAATAATCTATGTCCCCTTCTTCTCTGAACTTGTCAGCCGTGCCGTTTTTCGTAATCGGACGAGTAAATATTTGTTTTCCATTTAGTACTTGATCTTATTTTCTTAGAACATCAAAGCAACCTAGGTGATTTTCCTGTAAACACAAATTACAGATTAAGACACCTGGGAGGGAGGGAGGGAAGGAGGGAGAGGGTTACAGATTAAGACACCTGGGAGTGAGTGAGTGAGAGAGAGGGGGAGGGGGAGGGGGAGGGAGAGGGAGAAGGAGGGGGAGGGGGGGAGGGGGAGGGGAGGGCCAATTTTAAATCTGGACATTTAGGAATTGGATTTATAATTAGATGTTGGGTGCTCCTTGAAACTCCCATTGTACAAGGAATGTGCGTCTTATTTATTTTTTCATGTCTCTTAGCCACATTACACGGTTTTGTTCTATCCCCAGATGGCGATAAGTATGCCTCTGAGATCAACCATGATCTTAGAATGCGTTTCAGGATGAGAAACATGTTATCTGACAATGAGAGCAGTTTATTATGGCTTAAAGTTGTTTAGATATATTCTTTTTACACTTGAGATGCAGATAAATTTCTTGTAATTAGGCCTCTCTTCTATGTTGTGCCTTGCAGCAACAGCTTTAATTACCCAGCATCCATACTTATTTTCCCTTATATCCATAACTCCATTGATTTTTTTCACATGTTTATCTGGTAGATCCCAAGCCTTTTGATCAGTTGTGCAAGCTGGCGAGTGACAAGTTCAAGCACATGTTCCTGTAGAGGTCATCATCACATGGAGGACCTTCAGCCAACTGAAGCTTGTTTTTTGTTTTTTTTTGACAAGAAACACATATATATAGATTAACAGCACATGGCTGTTAGAAACCTTACAGAGTTAAGGTTTACATCATGCAGTGCCATAAGAAGGGGACACTGCGAATCATGAGCAACAAAGTTGCAAGCTACCTGCAGAGGCATATGATCAACAGAGGAAGCCTGTTTAGCTAGAGCATCTGCTATCAAGTTGCTAGACCTATTGATCTTGAACAAGTTTATGTTCATGGATCCTTTGCAATTGTTGAAGTGCTGGGTATATGTTTTCATCCTCCAATCGGGCGGATTGTTCGGTCTTCGAAGCCAAGAATTGTACTAACTGATAGTTGTCGATAGGAAGGAGACCCCGTCGAAGTGGAGCCTGGAAGCAATTGTTGCTGCAAAGTGGCGAGGGCAGCCGCTTCGCCATGATGACAGAGGTAGTGTTTTTCAATCTCGCATTGATGTAGAGTATATTGGCCGGCTGTACCTGTGGGTTTGTAAAATATATACCTATTCCAGCATGGCGAGGATAGTACGTGGTGGAGTCTCGGAGCAAGAGAGGCGTCAACAAAACATTTGATGCCTGTGATCATTGCCGGATCAACATCTTCTATGGATGGTGGATTGACCCGCAGATTTATCAAAGGTATGGAAACTTGGATCTCAGGCATCAGTTAAAGGAGAATGGTGATTATTAGTGCCGTAGTGTTGATGTAGATCTTCCATGTGCCGATGTTGCACTGGAACCATTTGACCAGGATCTTGTTGTAGTCCTTGTTTAGTGGCCGACCTGCAGATGGAGATGTCATACCTTGATTGTCCAAAGTGTTGGCATTGGCCATCATAGCAGCTGTAGCGCCGTGAACTTGGATTGGAGTCCAAGTTTTTCCATTGAAATGCTTGTCATTCCTAGCTTTCCAAATGAACCATAAGGTTATTAGAATTTTATGCAATTGAATTTCGGTAGTAGAGGCAGTAGTAACAATGGACTCGCAAGATGATTTGAATCCCATCATTTTCTTCATCTTCATCGTGAAGACTATCTCGTTCTTAAAGGAGGATCAAAAGAGAACCAAACAACTCGGGTAAATTGCAATGAAAGAACAGATGAGCATCGCTTTCATTTTGGCCACAAGAGTCACGTAAAGGATCTATATGAGTGGAATAAGTTGAAGCTCTTTGGGCTGTGGCTAAAGCACGTCTAATCAGTCTCCAAGAAAAGGTTTTAATAATGGGAGGAAGAGTTTTAGATTTCCAAATTCTGTGGAGAATATGATTTACCTGTGGCAGGATACTCCTAGAGCCTTGCACGGGTAGTTGAATATGGTTTTGACCTGCAAGATACCTGTAAATGTTTTTAGTAGAGCACTGACCCGATTTGGCCGGAGTCCACCTGAGGATGTCCGTGCTTTGCTGCGATACTATAGGAGTAGCTGTGATTTGTTGAACAGCCTGGTCATCAAAAATACTATTCAAAAGATTAAGATTCCAAGTTTGGGAGTCAGGCATCCATAAATCTGCAACGGTTGAAGGTACGGGGTAAACATTAATAGGATCCTGTAGATGGGTATGTATTGTATTCCTGTAGATGGGTATGTATTGTATTCCAGATTGGACACCACGGAGTAGACCAAATGGAAGAGTTCCCTGCATGAATTTGATAAGTGACATTGTTTATAAGGTCTTGTTTAACCTGCAATATAGAAGACCAAAACACAGATTTTGTAGAGTTAGGTGTTGAATTCCAAAAGGAGTCATAAGGAAAATATTTTGATTTTAAAATTGCAGTAAGATAAGGATTTTTTCCATTTGCAATATTGTAGGCAGTGTGCATCACCAAGCTTTTGTTAACTAAATGAAGATCTCTAATGCCTAGGCCACTATTGTCTTTAGACTGACAGATATCATCCCAAGATCTGTAAGCACTAGGGTTAGAATGATCATCCTGCTGCACACCTGCCCACCAAAATCTTCTCATAATAGAGATGATCTTTTCAATGAAAGTTTTAGAGAAAAGAATGGTAGACATATAATAAATAGGTATGGAAGAGAGAACCGACTGAATATAAGTAAGACGGCCAGCATGATTGATCTTGTTAGCCTTAACAGTGGTTAATTTTGCAAGGTACTTATTGTAAATAAAATTGTAAGCACGATTTTTGTCTCTGTGAGAGAAGATGAGGAGGTGACCTAAGTGAATAGTGTTAGGAAGCAGATCAGGAACAGGAAAAACAGCCTTAATCTGAATTTTCATAGCATGATCGACATTTTTACTAAAAAGAATAGAAGATTTGTTGAGATTCGGAGTCTGACCTGAGTGTTGACAAAAATCGTTGAGAATGTTGTTTATGATTGTTGCTTCCTGTTGGCGTTTCTTAGCGTCGCTACCAAGCATGGAGGTTTTAAGTCCATCCCAGGTAACGACACCAGAAAGCCAATTGGTATAAGTTACGCAAACAATGAAATCCGCAAGCGCACGGATACCGTTGTAGCTTTCACCCAAGAGTATTCCAGGGTATCGTATTTATCCTCAGGGAAGCAAAGGGTAAAGAAGTTGATAATTAACCATCATACATCTGCTAACTAATATACCAACTAGACTAATGAGGGGGTAAAAGATATGATCGGGGTTTTTGATAAGTGACACACACAGAGAACCCTAAAAAGATAGCAGAAAGCGACTAGCTAAGCCGGGAGGTCTACAGAGACGCCAAGATTCCTATTTTCTTCTCCATTACCGTGGTTCTATTCTAGTCTAAACCAAAGGAATAGCTAAGCGAAGGTCAACATAGTAGTTATACCGAGACACTTCGGAGCAAATGTACCTTTCCGGTTCTCGAAGAGACCGGGAAGGGTTAACCGGGGAAGGCCGCCAAAAGCTCTACGAAAACACCAGCCGAACGTGGTGGAATACAAAGGCCTGGTCGGAGCTGTCACCCCCGGGGCTACCAAAACTATCCGTGGGGCTGGGCGCATTCTCCGGTAACTCGCTAACCCAGACACCGCGCCTGCACTAGCGGTTACGTACTCTAGTCACGATCTATAACTAGAGCAATCGGTAGACCAGAGAACCCATGCCAAGGTATAAACACTACACTAACCAAGCTTAGCTAAAGAACTAAGGCATGACAAGATAACCGAATGAGTAGTTCAGTAATGTAAAGAAGATAAACATATTCAAAGTACTTGAGCCTTATAGAGGACCGATACAAGAAGTGCCGGAACTCCGAGGACTACTCCGGAACTTGAGCTCTCTCCCTCACTCCCAACTAGACTAGCACTACTACTACATCTTGGAAATGGTAAAGTGGAGCTCTTCCTTGTGGTGTGTCTTCAATGAGGGGGGAGAGAGCCTCCTTTTATAGGTGGAGAAGAGGGGCTCTTTGGAAATGTTCCATCCCCACATGGAAAGACCAAAACCGACCTCTATAGGGCGGTTGCACACCTTCCATACGGGGATCACCACCGTCATTGGCCTTGGGCTGTCGGCATGGGCCACCTGGCAAAAGATGGGCCCGTTTGGTGCCAGAACTGGTGCGCCCGCGCCCATTGTGGGCCCCCTTGGCCCCAACTTTTTCCAGATTCTTGTGGGCCTTTTCCTTAGCTTCGAAATGGTGGGTATTTTGTCCAATTCCGAGTTCGTATGCATCCGGGGCGTCCGTTTTACTAGGACGTGTCCGTGCAATCCAAAAACGAACTCGACCCTGATTTGGTGCTTGGGCTAGGCCACTCCCATGTCGGTGGTTTGGCCCAAGCTATCTGGCAGCTGGGCCCCTCTTCCTAACTCCTCTATTTTGCTTAAGCCATGTCATACTTTTAGTGTATTTTCATATAAGCCCTGCAAAACAAGTGAGACACCAAAACTCGTGGAATCGGTTAGTCGTAAGCCCTATATCTAAGTTTTGGTAAACATTTTATTTATAAGTTGACGGTAAAAAGCATGCAATAAGGAGCGCCAACAAGTTCCCCCACACTTATTCTTTGCTCGTCCTCGAGCAAAGCTAAAAGGAACTATGGAACATGACTTTAAAGATATGATGCTAGCATAAAAGATATTCCATGTCATTCCTCATACCTGTGGATTTCAAAGTGTCTACCATGTCGCCTTGAGCGGTTGAAAAGTGGAACGGCTTTGACACCAAGTCATCACTTTAATTCCATGGAGCATACTTGGAGGGTTTTTTATAAATTTTTGCAAATGGAAACATATAGCTCAAACTTCTCCTCAATTGGTACTCTCAAATCGCTCAATGTGTATGATTCCTCACCAAAGGCAATTGATATATATGCCTTTCTTCATGACCTACCTCTAAAGCTGAGAGTGGAGTTTTGGGTAGGTATGAATGTGGGCATACTTGAATCACATATATTGCCAAGTCAAAAACCGGACCAGACGAAGATACAAGACATACACCTTGATCGAGATGTGCAAGTGTGTGGGATGAGGAAATGGTTCCTATATTTGTGGTATTTTTGGAGCTCCATGCATCATGACAATCCCTCTTTATTGGTGGATGATGAGTTGAAGGAGTATGGACTATAAAAAGGAAGTATATAAATTTATTTTTCTTTCTTTTTTTTTCTTTCTTTTTTTCTCTCTTTTTTTTTCTTTCTCTTTTTCTCTTTTTTTTTCTCTTTTTTTTTAGAAACGGGGATCTAAGATTTCCCGTCTATCTAAAAGATGGGACCCTTGTCCTCTTATGTCCCTTGGCAAAAATTATTTCTTTTTTTTTCTAGGAACATAGCCCATAACTTTATATCTGGTAAATGATGAAATGGAGAGATGTCATGATGGAATGCGTGGAGTACTTTTGGCAACTAAGGGGATGCGCAACCCTCAGGGTAAGGGTTGACATTTTTATTTGGTGGAATGGTGCGCAATTCTCAGTGTGAGAATTGGCATTTTGGCGAAAGGGGTGCATGTTGTGCGCAACTCTTAGTGTAAGAGTCGGCAATTATTTGGTGGGTGCAAGTGAATCCCGATCGTGGGTGCATGACCATAATCTAACATCGGTCACAACAATTTGACCTGACTCAATGATCAAACAAGTAGCATATGACTAGGGTTTTGTATGTAAAGCATGTCATATGGCCTTGGTAGGAATTTCATAACCATTGAGGAGAAGCATTGCTATGAGTTTTGTGCTTTATCAAAACAAAAATCTCCAAGAGCTCGCACAGAAAAGAAAGGATTACTTTAGTCGTACCATATCACACCTCACAACAACCTAGTTGACAAGTTTTCCTAGTAAAGAAGTATCCACAAGTAGCAAGTGTATGAACTAGGAATAACGTTTATGCCGGCCAATCTTTAAAAAGTCAAGCTCATAGTGCCACAAGATTTATTTCGCATTTTAAGTTTGATTAACATGTGAAGCATTTTGAACAAGATCAAACTTACAAGAGCAAGACATGGGTGAGGAAAAGGAGTGCAAACCAAGATGCCCGAGTGTTAGTGTGGACGAGTCGGGTCCCCACACTTGGATTTTTATGTCATTTGACAAAAAAAACCAAGTGTGATTGTTGATGCATCTCCTTGCAATGTGTTGCAGTGCCCATGTTTCTAGACATCGTTCATCCTCCGTTCCTGGAATTGTTAGTGGAAAAGAATATCCGAAGGGACTTTGTCTAGCACCAAGATTTTTTTATTGCTATGGGAGATAGGGAGAGGTTATTTTTTCTAAAACATAATAAGCAAAAAAAATTTATTATCAAAAGTTTTTTTTGATGCATTTGCAAATTTTGAACATAAGGTCAAAGCAATTTATTATGCAAAATTGTTTTTAGTTTTTTATGCAAAAGGTATTTTGGTGGGAAGGTAAACATGCAGAGTTCAAAATCAAAAGTTGTTTGGAAATCAAATATGAGATAAATACCGATTTACCTTCGGCAAGGGCTCACCATTTTAAGTCTGTTGAGCAGGGACTTCTCCATTGACATTTGTTCTTGAATTTGCATCATCTCATCCTGGAGATCGATGAGGATGCTTGACTTCTTGTTTCCGCCATGCCATCAGGATCTTCATGTGGTTTTGGCTTGGCGGTTTTGAGATTTATTTTTTTTCTGACTAAGGTTTCAATCAAAGTTCACCAAGTAAAATTTTGATTACCTCCATTTTGAATTTATCTCAAAGGCTTACCCTTGTGGATTTGAGAAATTGCTGCAGGGGTTAGTCCAGGCATACAACCAAATTCTACTAGTAATTTTCGATTCAAAAATCAAGCTAGACTCCATGTCCAACTTGATTTAGGTAGGCAAATTAACCTAAGCACCATGCTTAATTTAAAAAGCCTATGGAAATGTGATCAACTAGAATGACCAACACTCCCAAACCAAAGCATACAAGAGTAGAAAAAGGTAGCATGAAAATGGGGAACATGAGATTGATTCAAATGAATGTACGAACATTGAATGATGAATTGGAGAACCACTTTTCTTTTATGCAGGGCAATGCAAGCGAGGTGAATGAATGTGATCAAAACAAACATGCCATGGTTTTGAAGGAAAATTAAACTAGTGAAATGCATGCAAATCTAGGCTTTAGCTTTTTCTCGTAGCGCGACCATCTAACGATATCATCACACCAATTGGCGAACCAAGATATGAAGTCGGGATGGTCCTGTTTAACATCCGTCTACTACGAGGCTAGACTAGGAGCATCGAATAGGAGGATAACAATAGAAATTGTCATCAACTTAGACTAGGCATGGCGCCCGAATACAGCTCAAAGACTAGGAGCCACCCAATGAAAGCACTAGAAATAATGATGAATTTAGCAAACATGCAGTGGTGAAAATAAATTTGGAAGGTATAAAATGTTTTTGGTTGGTTCTCACAAACCTTGATCGATTCATCACTCACAATTTGTGATTGAATTGTGAGTGATGCATTGTAGTCGTTCCGTCACCTGTGATGGGATTGTGATCTCTGGACGTAGACTTTCTCTCCATCTGCATAGAGTTAGTGTGTACACAATATATGCCTATCTATGAGATGGCAGGGTGGAAGTATGATTTTTCATGAAAGGGCAGGCACCCTGGGCTCTTGATTTTTTTTTTAAAAATATATACCTACAAAAGCTAGTGGCAACTAGGTTAGCAGATATCAAGATAAAGATCAAAACCTTTACGCCTATTGTTTCCCAAGAACGGCGCCAGAAAGCTTGTTGGCGTTTCTTAGCGTCGCTACCAAGCATGGAGGTTTTAAGTCCATCCCGTAATGACACCGTAAAGCCAATTGGTATAAGTTACGCAAACAAAGGAAATCCGCAAGCGCACGGATACCATTGTAGCTTTCACCCAAGAGTATTCCAGGGTATCGTATTTATCCTCAGGGAAGCAAAGGGTAAAGAAGTTGATAATTAACCATCATACATCTGCTAACTAATATACCAACTAGACTAATGAGGGGGTAAAAGATATGATCGGGGTTTTTGATAAGTGACACACACAGGAGAACCCTAAAAAGATAGCAGAGCAGACTAGCTAAGCTGGGAGGTCTACAGGAGACGCCAAGATTCCTATTTTCTTCTCCATTACTGTGGTTCTATTCTAGTCTAAACCAAAGGAATAGCTAAGCGAAGGTCAACATAGTAGTTATACCGAGACACTTCGGAGCAGCGGTACCTTTCCGGTTCTCGAAGAGACTGGGAAGGGTTAACCGGGGGAAGGCCACCAAAAGCTCTACGAAAACACCAAACCCGAACGTGGTGGAATACAAAGGCCCGGTCGGAGCCGTCACCCCGGGGCTACCAAAACTATCCGTGGGGCCGGGCGCATTCTCCGATAACTCGCTAACCCGCACACCGCGCCGCACTAGCGGTTACGTACTCTAGTCACGATCTATAACTAGAGCAATCGGTAGACCGTAGAACCCATGCCAAGGTATAAACACTACACTAACCAAGCTTAGCTAAAGAACTAAGGCATGACAAGATAACCGAATGAGTAGTTCAAAGAATGTAAAGAAGATAAACATATTCAAAGTACTTGAGCCTTATAGAGGACCGATACAAGAAGTGCCGGAACTCCGAGGACTACTCCGGAACTTGAGCTCTCTCCCTCACTCCCAACTAGACTAGTACTACTACTACATCTTGGAAATGGTAAAGTGGAGCTCTTCCTTGTGGTGTGTCTTCAATGAGGGGGGAGAGAGCCTCCTTTTATAGGTGGAGAAGAGGGGGCTCTTTGGAAATGTTCCATCCCCACATGGAAAGACCAAAACCGACCTCTATAGGGCGGTTGCACACCTTCCATATGGGGATCACCACCGTCATTGGCCTTGGGCTGTCGGCATGGGCCACCTGGCAAAAGATGGGCCCGTTTGGTGCCAGAACTGGCGCGCCCGCGCCTCAGGCGCGCCCGCACCCATTGTGGGCCCCCTTGGCCCCAACTTTTTCCAGATTCTTGTGGGCCTTTTCCTTAGCTTCGAAATGGTGGGTATTTTGTCCAATTCCGAGTTCGTATGCATCCGGGGCGTCCGTTTTACTAGGACGTGTCCGTGCAGTCCAAAAACGAACTCGACCCTGATTTGGTGCTTGGGCTAGGCCACTCCCATGTCGGTGGTTTGGCCCAAGCTATCTGGCAGCTGGGCCCCTCTTCCTAACTCCTCTGTTTTGCTTAAGCCATGTCATACTTTTAGTGTATTTTCATATAAGCCCTGCAAAACAAGTGAGACACCAAAACTCGTGGAATCGGTTAGTCGTAAGCCCTATATCTAAGTTTTGGTAAACATTTTATTTGTAAGTTGGCGGTAAAAAGCATGCAATAAGGAGCGCCAACACTTTCTGAAAATTTGCATCTCCACATAAGATTAGATCATCAGCAAATAAAAGGGAGTGAATTGGGGGACAATTGGGACCTAAAGTAACCCCCTGCAGATTGGCATTTTGCATGGCAGTATTTAAGGCAATAGAGAGTTCATTAATGGCAACTGCAAAAAGGAATGGAGAAAGAGGGCATCCCTGCTGAATGCCTTGTTTTGGGTAAAAGTTGGCTGTGGGATCACCATTTACCAAGACCGACATAGGTGGAGAAATATAACACGCTCTGAGAAGTGTAATGAAGTGTTGTGGCAGTTGTAGGCGGTGAAGGGCTTGAGTGAGGAAATCCCAGTTTAATCTATCAAAAGCCTTCGCCAAATCTATCTTGAGGAGAAAAGCCCTGCCATTCCAAGTCTTAAGACTAAAAGAGTGAATAATTTCTTGAGTGATGATAATATTGGAAGAAATATGCCTATTTTTTATAAAAGATATGCCTAATATTGGAAGGAAGGGCTTTAACCTATCAGCAAGAGATTTAGCTATAAGTCTATAAATCACATTACACAAGCTGATAGGTCTAAAGTCCTGAGGATGAAGAGGTTGCAGTTTTTTTGGAATCAGAGTCAGATAAGTTCGAGCAATTTCCTGATCCAAATCAGCAGTGGCATAAAAATAACTTACTAGTTTATGAACATCTTTAGAAATCCACGGCCAAGCAGATTTGTAGAAACCGGCATTGAAGCCATCAGGTCCCGGAGATGCATTGCTACGCATAGACTTGATGATAGTATGCAGCTCCTGTTCAGTAGGAGTAGAGTTAGTGAATTCATGATTATTTTGCTGTAGTCCGGTGCCTGGATCAGTGTTGGAGTCGCTTCCTTGAGTGTGCTGTTGGTGATCTTGATGTACAGAGGTAGTAGTAGACGTTGGGGTAGCAGCAGCTGCCCCTGTACTTGTCTGCAAAATATTAACCTGAGCTGAATTGTTAGCATGGAAGGTAATACCATAAATATTATGAAAATAGTTAAGCAAAGTGGTAGCAAGCTGATCAGGGGTAGTAGCTTCTGTGCCATCAGGGTTGAGGAGATAGGCAATGGAGTTTTTCCTATTTCGCTTGGTAATAGCCTGATGAAAATAGGCTGTGTTCCTATCACCAAGCTTAGCCCACTCTTTCTTTGCACGCTGAAGGTGGAATTCTTCCTGTTTATCAAGAAGGGCATTATGTTGGGTGGTAAGGTGCTTTTGGATATCAAAATCTTGTAAGTGAGGAGGCTTAGATTGCTGCTGTAGGATGAGATCTTCGATGGAGCTTAGTTGAGTGGACAGGTTTGGTTTTGCTTTTCTCCATTTTTTGAGGTCATAGGATAGGTACTTGGTTTTCTGATGAAAAGGCCGACTGCTAGATTTTTGCCAACTTTCCTTTGCCACATCACTGTAATCCTGTTCCCTAATCCACCAATTCTCAAAACGGAAAATTCTGTTAGTTTTTGGACGATTAGAATACATCATAGTAAGAATGGGGGCATGGTCACCACGCAACATAGGAAGATGATAAACAGCAGTACGAGGATATTTTGTACACCATTCAATATTCGCCAAGGAACGATCAAGACGCTGGAAGGTGGGAGTGGTACTGAAGCGCTTGTTTGTCCAAGTGTAGGCCGGACCACTGTACCCCAAGTCAATGAAACCACACTGCTTCACATAATCACAAAACATATTAATACGATTAACATTAGGCCTGCCAGACCCGACTTCTCACTAACATGCATTTGTTCATTCATGTCTCCCATAGCTAGGATAGGCAGGGTGCTGTGATTAACAACAAAATGTAGCACCCTGGACCGTATAGTAGAAGTACTCATGCGGTGATGCGGATCACCATAAATACAAACCAGGCCATATTGTTCAGAACTAGAAGTACTATTACACACAGCTAATATATAGTGGTGGTCATGCTCTACTATGGCAATGTCAACAGCATGGGTCCAAAGCAACCAAAGACCACCTGATTGACCTTGCGATTGAACTATGAAAGCATCTGAAATGTTAAATCGATTAATAATAGAAGTACGAGAGATGGAGCTATTTCTGGTTTCAGATAGGAAACAAACCTCAGCTTTGGTGGATGTTAGAAGGCGTTGTAGATGTTGCATCTTTGAACTACGCAGAGATTCTCCCGATCCTTGGCAGTTCCAGGCTAGTAGATTCATTGGAACCCCCGACGCCCTTGAGGCTGGTGCCGTAGCCTGTCGAGGAACGGTTGAAGCCGATCTAGGAGCTTGTCGAGGAAGCTGTTGACCGCTCATCACATCACCCTCAGCAGCAGTAGGAGTTGGATCCTGAACTGCAACCTGTGCTAGAGCGCCTCCCCCACCATCACTAGGCAGATCAGGAGGAGCCGGTGGAGGTGGATCAGAGGGCACAACTTCCACGGAGGAAGTAATCGGGGCGACGGGATCACTGTCCATGGACAGGGGCAGCAAGAAGCGAACAATGGAGGTAAGTAGATTGGAGCTCGGGCCTCATCGATTGGATACAGCATGATGTCGGTGGAAACAATCAGATCGGGCGCAGTGGTGGCCGGAGTCAACGGGACGACGCAGGCGGAGGCACTGGACCTGATGCCGGCGGCGGCGCTGTCCCAAGCGGCAGAACGGGCCAGAGCAGCTTCCGCCCGGATATGAGCTGTGTGCGCGGTGGAATCTGGATGGATCGGAATCAGCAGCTTACGCTGGACACAGATCCGAGGAGATGAGATTGGATTAACTAACGGATTGAGAGAAGATCGGAGGGATTGATAGGTAAGAAGGTGGTATACGGCATAACGCCCAGTACTACTCAGAGCAAGGTTCGACCCGTTAGCATCGCGCCAAAGGACTCAACTGAAGCTTGTTTGAATTTGATATGATTCGCCCCTAAATGTTCCTTCACTCGCCCGAGTACTCTGTAACTTGTTAGCATTGGACTCCTATTAGTATGTATTAATCTAATCTACATAGGACTACAAAGACAGGCAAAATCTATCATGTAGTTGAAGAACGTATGGTCTTTTCTACTTTTAGGCAATCCAAACCTAAGCTTGTTATGTTGCTGTCACTTGCATTTGGACCCTGAGAAGTTGCTGCAATGGCCATGCAGCTTGATGAGAGCAAAGAGTTCTAATGTGCTAGTTACATGCCTGATCTAAAAATGCAAGCTTTGATTTTGTCTGCAAGATCCACCTAAGTCAACCTGAAACCCTCTGTTAAGTTCATTATTGCGTTTAAGGCTTGAGATTTAAATTTTTGTGTCCATGATTCTGCAAATGCGTACATTAATCTATTGTGTCCATGATGAATACTCGGTAGCATGCAGCAGGCTATATGCTGGTGAAGCTTTGCTTGGTTTTGCAGGTTTTCTTGCGAGTTCAAGAGCATTGTTTGCACAGTGTTGAGATCAATGGCTGCTAGTGAGTAGTGTTAGCTAGTTTGGTGTTTAGAAAACTGTGAAAAATGACTCTTTCTATTTGGATTGTGCATATTTTCAGTTGCACTACATTTTTTTCCTGTTATATCTAAACATATTTTCAGTTGCGAAGCATTTTCCCTCAATATTATTTAGGAAAATAAATATTGATGATATTATGCTGAATTCCTATAGAGAAATGCTTTGAAGTTTGAACACTATCATTCGGAGTGGCTTGCTTTAGCAGAGTGGATGGATTGGTGGCATATTGCTTTCTTATACCTATCAAAGTGTAAATATTTTGACTGCGATATCTTATCCTTCACTAAATTGCAACAAGAACAAATTCAATTGTGACAAAAATGTCTCTTTTGAACTCATTAGCTTAACTGTAGTCCTGCATTGCTGCTACCCATTCCTATAACGGGATATTTTTCTTTGCAATGTTCAACGAAATGCCCAGATGCCCAAACGAAATCCACAAAAATACTTTACGGTTGTGCTTTTTACCTTGCCTTTTCATGACTTCACAATGTTCAGAATTGGTCTAATAATTGATTATAGATATGGATTTCTGAACCTTTCTCCTCCATGTTTCTACTACTATCTGCTCGCCATTTTGTGGGATGCAAAGTTGTTATAAGGGTTCTAATTAATTGTTCATCAAATAAAAAGGGAACAAATGGAGTTTCTTAGGGATCACCAATGTACGCAGCTGCAGCATTTGCTCCCATTAAAATGAAGAGAGAGAACACTAATACTCCCTATATAACATACCATGAAAGAGAACAAATTTTGAAGTTTCCATACTTGTTCTTCTGTCTCATAATAGATAAGCAAGCAGCGGTGTATAGTTGAAATCGAATTGTTTTCCTGGAAAGCCTGCAATTTCTTGAAAATGCCGTGGAATGAAACAATTATGGCATGATTTCTGGCCTAAACATCGCTCTCCCTCTCCTTCATATTCGACGTGCTGGAGCCAGCAGCAGCAGTGTGGCCCTCCTCCAAGCATCCATCCGCCTCGACGGAATCCAATTTGAAGTTTTGGTGCGACCGGGTGCCCCTTGCTAGCTAAGGCCCTCCAAAATGTATAGCGATGCCAAAAAATTTTAGTAGGCCCTACCTCTTATTCTAGAATCGCTGCAATGGGTGGCCAGGGTGGGAGCGCTCCTCATTGCTTATGGGTCCCACCACTCGTACCCCAAGGACCAGCTAAAAATAGGATCCAGAGCCAACGACCACAGTGAACGGTGAAGAAAATACTATTCTAGGATTTGGGAACCGCTTCTCTCTCTTCTCTTGGCTGCACTTAGCATCTCCAAGAGATTATCTAAAATAACTATCTAAATTTAGTGATTTAGCTGTTTTGTATAATGATTTTTACTTGAAAAAACTAGTATACACCAACAGATTATCTAAATCAGGACTCTCTATATTCAAAAGACTGCCACGTCATCTAATCTCTTCCCATCTGCCTTCTTTTTTTTAGACCGCAGCCACCGCAACCGGTCTCGCTCCTAGGCCACATGCTATTGGATTGCGCGCGCAAGGCTGAATGGCGAGCGAGGCTAGTTATCTATCTTTGGATACCGAAAATTCCGGGATGAAGAGTTATCCAAATTAGAGAGTCATCTAGCGAAACTGTTGGAAGCTATTTTTTCCTAATATTAGCCAAATTTACATTTAGAAAATGATTTACATACTCTGTAGGAGATGCTAAGCGACACATTGTGGCCGGCCTAATGGCCATCTCAATAAAGGTCAGACATTTAAAAAAATAAAAATAAAAATAAAGGTCAGACAAACTGAAACCAACCAGAAGCCATGTCATACGATCTGTCCATTGTCGAGAAAAGAAGCCAGCCTCATAGTCCAGAATCTAAAACGAGCTAAAATGTTTGCAAACAAATATCCAATATCCATACACTCCAAGCAATTTCAGGACTGAGTTCCAACACCAGCAGCTTCCACCCCCAGGGGACAGGGAGCATAGGCCGGCCGAGGTCGATGCCGGTGAATGAAACTAGGCGAGATCAATGTCGACACGATCTGGGTCCCGCCTAGTTCTGGGTCCCTCGACAAGCTTGGCACCAAGCTGCCCCTTGCTACCTGCGCCAAGGGAGTAGAGCCTGCCGGATTCGGCGAGGACCAACGTATGAGAGCAATCTGTACTGTAACTATTTTGGTAAACCCAGTCCCAGGTGTTGGTCGCGCTAATCTGCATAACCTTTTCATCCAGGGCAACAATCCGAGTGGCTAGCCTGGGAATCGAGGGCACCTCCTGAAATCACGAGAAATGAAACGGCAAAGTCAAGAATTCGAAACTAGATAATTAAACCCACAACATAAACGAGTTACTGATGGTTGTTGTGGGTTTAATTATCTGAATTTTTCCGAGACTCGAGTGCAATGAAGAATAAGGGCATTCACATTGCAGAAACCATACATAGAGTCTACCGTATAGGATATTGTGCCAAGAATCTATCCTTCTCAGTGCAAATATTTTGTTTAGAGTCCAGCTAAAAATCTAACCAATCATACTACCATCGCGCATTGGATCTTCTGTGCTTCACGAGTTCACGTAGAAGCAGCTTGCCTGGACCCCGAGCGCTGATGCAAGGCGAGAGGCCGAGGGGCATGCCGTGCGCAGGTATACGAACGAAGATGAGATACTACGCAAGCTCGCTCGCCGTGCGCAGAGGAGGGGGACGTGCCGCGCGCGAGCCTGGCATCGCGGGGAGGAGGGCTCGAGCGGCCGCGGCCAGACCTCCACGTTGTTGTGCGCCCGCGTACGGAGAGGCAGCCATCCAGCGGCCGCAGGTGGAGCTCCACGGCGTCCAGCGGCTGCACGCGGAGAGGGCGAGCGTCGACGGCCACGCGAGCAGCTCCACGACGGCGAGCAGCTCCTGACTCCGCGCCGGCAGCCGCGAGAGAGAGCCTCCGCGCACGCGACTCGAGCAGCTCCACTACCGGCCTCCCAAACGACTCTGCGCCAGCTAGCTCTGTGCGCGTGGCTCCACGCCAGCGCCGTGCAAGTAGTTCCGCGTCGGCGGCATGGCTGCGCGAGTGACTCCGCATCAGCGCGACGGCGAGCGTGGGAGAAGTCTGGCGGGGAAGCAGGATAGCAGGCAGGAGCTCGCGCGCGCGGAAGAGGAATCATGGCGGCGGCGGCGCACGGGCGTACGGGATCTGAAGACTCGACGCGGCGTCCCCCATCGCGAGTAGAACTGGAGTCTTCGGCCTCGAAGCTAGCAACGACTCGACGTCTACATAAGACGTCGTTTCTTCATTTTTTTCTCTCTTTCCTCATTAAATGACTCGCCACATCAGCAAAATGTCTACGTGGCAGTGTAATTAATAGGGATAGACTCTACGGTGGAGCCTGCATTGGGACTGCCCTAAGATGATGATCAAACCTTAACACCCAGATTATCCGAAAGATCGCACCCAAAGGAGTAGACGTCGCCATTATCTGCGACAACGAAGGTGGACTTATAGCCAGCTGAGACATACCTAGCCTTCACCGACCCCAAGCCTGCCACAGCAGTGGGGAGGACAACACGTTGTTTATGACCGTGTCCCAGACAACCATCGTGGTACCTTCCCCAGGTGAACACACGTCCGTCACTTGCCAGAACTGCACAATGGAAAGCCCCTGCTGAAAACGACAACGGTTTTACATTCAATGTCTGGAAATGTTCGATCATCCTTGGGATCCTCAGGGTTTCTTCGCATCCGTGCCCAAGCTTGCCTCCTTGACCGCACCCTAATGAGTAGACCGACCTGCATATTGACGCAAAAATTCGAGCTTATTGCAAGAAAAACAAACGCTTGCGGCCCTGCTAGAATATATTCAAAGCGAGTTTGTCCAATGTACATATGAACGGCGATGCTTGTTTACAAAAAGAAGATCAGCATGAATGAAACTGGGCACCAAAGGAATGAAACTTACATTCCAGTCGGTTGGTAGGCCAACATAAGGAGATAGCAATTGCCCGCAGCAATCTGCACAACTAGAGCACCCTCAATTGGTCCAGAGAGTAGGCGAGGCTCGAGATCAGTTGGATCTGAACGATGACCAAACCTCTCATGATGCCCCCAACAAAAAGTGTAAACCTCACCCTCTCTAGACAGAACTGCAGAGAAGTAGCCTCCGATAGCTGCTTGGACCACAAATACACCTTTTAGTGATTCCACGACCTTAGGATTGCTAGTGTAAGCACCAGCTGATTCCAAACCCGCAAAACTATCCTGTCCAAACGTGTACACGCTTCCTGTATCACTCACAAGCATTGTCCTCCTTGAACCAACTGCGGCTTGTGTGATTCTAATGCCTTGTAGAGGCATGCATGGTTTCAGAGTTGTGACATTGTGCATATATACACTATAAAAGTTATCAGCGAAACCAACATATATTATATATAGGTAAAGTTACCTAATAAGGCACGGTTCGAACTGTTCTTCTGTATTCCCAAGCCCAAGCTGCCCCGAAGAATTTGCGCCAAATGAGTACACGTCCCCCTTTGCCGTGACAGCGATGCTGTGCCCTGGTCCAGCAACAACCTGGGATTTCCCACGGTGGTAAACTTTTCCAAACGGGCCAGGCCCGATGGGCCGCACGAGACACGGCACGGGAAAAAACGGCCCGGACACGGCCCGACACGGCGACCGCCGTGCCCGTGCCTGGCACGGCACGGCCCCGTGCCCGTGCCTGGGCCGCAAGTCCGGCACGCGGGCTGGCACGCGACACGGCACGATAATGGGCCAGGCACGGCTGCGGCACGGCCCAAAAAATTCGAGCCGTTGGATCCTGCCTTCACCTCCATCCAGCCGTCCATTTCCGACCGTTGTGAGTGGGGGCTATATAAGCTGCCGGCCTCTCCCCCGTCCCCCGAACCCTAACCTAATTTCATTCCCTCCTCTCCTCTCCGCCTCCGCCGGCCGGCGGCGGCCGCTTCTAATCGACCTCTCCTCTTCGCTCCGCTCCGCCGCGCGCCGCTGCATCTCTCCGAGGAGTTAGCCGTGATGAGGGAGAAGATGCAGGGGCGAGCGCGACGGCGGCCGGTCGGCGGCCGGGCCGTCGCAAATCCGAACCCGAACTCACTGTTTCGTCCTCCGGCGCGCGCGGCGCGGCGCACGGAGCCAAGAAGCAGATCGGCTGATCCGCTGCTGCTCGCCGGAGCTGCAGCTTCTTCTCCATCGCCGCCTACGAGGTAAAAACCCTAACCCTAGCTTCATACATCTTCTTCTTCTTCTGTTCTTGAGATCTTATCCTCTCTTCTTCTTCTTCTGTTCTTGAGTTCTTATGCTTTGTTCTTCTTCTTCTGTTCTTTGCGCAGCCGTTTGAGGTTGGGGCCGGCGCGGTCCCGGCCCCCCTCTTCCTCTTCTAACACACTGGATGAGGAGAGTGTGTATGAAGAGCAGGAGAGGATGCGCGACGTTCCTGGAGTTTCAGATGATGATGACATGGGCGATGAAGAGTTGCAAGAACTCTTCGGATCCGACGCCGCGGTGGAGGAGGAGGAGGTGGAGGTCGAGATGTAGAAGATCCGATCAACCTTGAAGATGAAGCTGATGGTGGTGGTGGATCAGAGGGAGAGAACGGCGCCGGCGCCGCCAAAGATGTATTACGTCCATCCACCTCCGACGTATGGGAGGACTTCCAGAAACTGTACAAGAAGGTCAATGGTAAGGATTTCAGGTATGGAGCTCGCTGCATCCACTGTAATAAGCAGTATGCTGCTAGGTCTGCGTGTGGCACTGGTTCTTTGCGTCGTCATAGGGACAAGTGTGCTGTTAGGCGAGAGAAAGTCAGGGGTAAAAGTCAGACTCATATATCATTTAATCCTGATGGTTCTATGCGTAATTGGGATTATTGTCCAATGCGTGCTCGTACTGAACTTGTTAGATTGCTTGCTAGGTCTGATTGTGCTATAAGTTTTGGTGAGTCTGCTGCATTTGAGGAGTACATAGTCAATGCTCATAATCCTAGGTTCAAGGCTGTCTCTACACAAACCACCACAAGAGACATAGCCAAGCAGTTTGCTGATAGAAAGGCCAAGCTTGTTGAGGTACTTAGGTCTGATTCTGTTAATTGTGTGTGCTTAACCTCTGATATATGGTCTGGCAAAGCCAAAGAGGACTACCTTAGTGTAGTTGCTCATTATATCAATCCTGATTGGCAACTAGAAAAAAGAGTGCTTGGTCTTGTGCTGATTGATTGTTCCCATAATGGTCAGAACATTGCTGATAGAGTAGCATCTGTTCTTGCTGACTATGGTGTTCTTAATAAAGTGTTTGCTGTTACTTTGGATAATGCTTCATCTAATGCTTCTGCCTTGCAAAAACTTAGACCTGTTTTATCTAAGTATCTTGGTATTGAGGTACCTATTGAGGATCCAAGAACTCCTGAACCTGAAAATTCTGTTTTTACTATGTTCTTGCATCAGCGGTGTGCATGCCATATAATCAACTTGATTGTCAAAGAAGCACTTACCTTTCTTAAGCCTTTGATTGAGGTGTTTAGAATTGCAATATCATTTTTAAATTCATCTAATCGAGGATTGCAAAGATACAAAAGACTTTGCATTGCAGCTAATATTAGGCCTAGGAAGTTTCAAATTGGACATGGATGTCGGTGGAACTCTACATATCTCATGCTTAAGGCTTTGCTTCCTCACGAGATCCTTTCACTACTTTCATACATGCTAATTATCCTAAAGGTGACAATGGTGAGTTGCTTCGAGTGATGAACATTGGGAACAGACTGAGAAAGTATTTAAATTTCTTGAACTCTTTTATGATGCTACTGTTGATTTATCTGGTATTTACTATCCTACATCTCCACTTATGCTTCATTATCTGGTTAAGATTGCTATACACCTGCATAAGTATGCTAATGACTGTCATTTGAGAAGTGTCATTCAGCCTATGATTGACAAGTATAATAAATATTGGAGGAACATACCTTTGCTGTATTCTTTTGCATTTATCTTGGACCCTAGAGCTAAAATGAAGGGTTTTGCAAAAGTACTTAGGAAGTTGAGGAACCTTACCAGTACAGATTACACTGCTTACCAGGTTGGCACTAGAGCTAGGCTGACTGATGTTTTCAACAAGTATGAGGAGAAATATGGTGATGTTAGGTTGAGGGGGACTGTCCCTCAACCCCTATCTGGTAAGAAAAGGTCTGCTTGGGATGAAATTTATGATGATGATTCTGGGTCTGGTGGTGGTACTTCTATGCTGCATTCATCTCTTAACTTGTCTAGAGATACATCTGCTACTGCATTGCTGCATGCTGCTACCTCCTCAGCTTCTAATGCTTCTGAACTTGTTGCATACTTGGACTGTGACACTGTTCCTCGATTGGATGATAGATTTGACCTGTTGAAATGGTGGCATGAGCACAAACTGACTTATCCAGTGCTGTCCATCATGGCTAAAGATATTTTAACTGTACCAGTTTCTACCATATCTTCAAAATCTACGTTTAGTATGACTGGCAGGATCCTTGAGGACCGGCGGAGGAGGCTGAATGCGGAGACCGTGGAGTGGCTCACCTGCATCAAGGGCTGGGAGCTGGCTGAGGCAAGACTGCAGCATACTGTCGAGGACCCTAAGCTGGAGGATATGTTTGAGAACCTGTATCTTGATGCCCCTGCCCCTGCCAACAAGGTAACTGTATAACACTCTAATTATATTCTTTGTAAAGTTGTAATTACTAAATATATTCTTTTGCGGCAGGCAGCTGGAGCTGGGAGCCTGGGAGCTGGAACTTGATGCCCCTGCCCCTGCCAACAAGAACAAGGTAACTGTCTAACACTACTGGTCACTGCCTGTCATTTGTGAAGTTGTAATTTCTAAATCTATACTTTTGCAGCAGGCAGCTGGAGCTGGGAGGCTGGAACTTGAAGCTTGAATGCCTGATAGTGGGAGCTGGCAGCTGGAACTTGAACTTGGTTGAAGACTTGAAGACTGGTACCATACCTTAGTTAGTTTAGTTATGTGATGATCTAGAACTTTGGACAGTGATGAACTTGAAATTTGAACAATGATGAGATGTAAGAACATTTAACAGAAGTTTGAACTTGGGGCTAGGCTGTACTCTTTTCCTGACTAAGGTTTTATCTCACAAGGGTGAGTTTTACTTAGCAGGTTTTTAATGAGGCAGCCATTGCATATGCTCCAAGTTCAAATATAATCCATTATTCCTAAATGTGTGTTCTGCTGTGCTGTGATGTGATTTGCTTTGTTTAGTCAAGTTATTTAAGATCACAAGTTGATTTTGAAGTGTATGATATGATATACTGTGATAGTGCCTGGGCTGGCACGGCACTGGCGTGCCACCGTGCCCTTTGGCACGGCACGGCACGTTTCATACTCCATAGTGCCGTGCCTGTGCTCATACTTCGGCACGGTGGCACGTACTGGCACGGCACGGCGTGCCGCCGTGCCTGACCGTGTCGTGCCACGCCGTGCCGTGCCGGAGTCGTGCCCGTGCCGTGTAGTGTCGTGTAGCACGTTTGGAAAAGTTTACACGGTGGTAGTTCTTCTCACCGATCAACATGTACCTAAGGACGAGCTTCCAAGAGCCTCCACAACGCTGCTTCAGACTATCTTTCTCCTCATTCTTCATTGATTTGAAGATGGCCCTTTGGCAGCAAATATCATATGCTGCAATGTCTGGGAGAGTGAGCGTGGCATCTGGCTCAAATTCTGCAGGTCTTCTAAAGAACTTACATGTAGCCTAATTAAACAACATTATATGATCACAGACATGATAATTAAGCAGCATTTCAAATACTAAAAACATGTTATATATGGTTGTATAAATTATACTTGCCTCCAAAGCAGCCAGATCCTTGAGTTCTAGCCCGTAGTATGAGAACACATAGAGGAGAATGGACAGGGGGATTTGCTTCAGTGGACAAGATTGGGGGGTGGTCTCATTCACAATGTTGTTGACCTTTTCAACCACGGAGGCGTTGCTGTCCGTGGCATCCATTGGGAACCTGCGCTCAGTGACCTTGAGGTGCCTTAATTGCGAGCTTAAACCTTGGAGGACAAGAGGCGCTGAGGGAAAAAGAAAAAGAAACAAATCATCACATAATCTGGACAGACATATATTGACCAAATAATATAATGTACCAATGAGGTAGTGTCATGTTTATACTCACGGATTTCAAACAGTCTAGTCAAATGTGTACCTATACTGAACTATTAGTCAGACAAGAGCATTGTAGTTTATACAAAGATACAAATCAGTAGCTGTCAATGAGTAAGAGAACAGTTAGTAATAAATATGACATTGAGGTCAGATCTTAATAGTCGGCAACTCTGACGATGAAATTAGCCGAAGCACAAGACCATTAATCAAAATCAGTATTAAGCCCCACGCCACAACAAACAACAATCAAGCGAATCAAGTGAAAAGGACTAGTGCACAATTGTCAATACTACTACCGACCATTATCAGCTCAACACAAACTGCAACGAAAGTATACATGTTATTTTTTCCTAAATAAGCGTACATGAGTATACATGTTTTTTTCCCTAGATAAGCGTAGTGCGTACATGCATGCTGTAATTATACATGTTATTTTTTTTCCTAAATAAGTGTACATGCGTACGTGCTTCAAAAGAATGAAAGTCAGAACCATCTATATTGATGATCAACGAACAAGTGGCAACATGATCTTTACAAGATTACAGTTAAGCATCATTCTAGACCTTGGTTTTGTTTTCTGGTTCAGTTTGGTTACACCCATTCAGTTTGTTTTTTTTTTTAAAGATCCAGGAACAGACTGTTCCGGCATATATTAATAAGAGAAGATTGACCCAGTTTATAAGGAAAACCGGGCCCAAAAACCATACACCTCACGCCACACAACCGAGAGAAACAACAACCCAAAGATACAAGACCGGAGTTCTCTAAGGCCAAGAAGGTCGTCGTTGCCCAGCACGAGCAAAACGCAAGCGCAGCTCCGACTTCCGACCATGGCCTTTCGAACACATCCAAGCCGAAGTGAACTCCACAGCGACGCCTTCAGAAAGGTTACGACGTTCGAAACGCCGTCGTCACTCATCCAAGACGGACCGGGTTTTCACCCGTGGAAAAAACTAGGGGACGACGCCCTCAACAGGGGTAACGGCGCCCGCAGGCGTCGCCGTCGCGAGGCTTTCGCCCACACCCCCGCTTCACGCCTCGGATCAGAATTCAGGTCCCAGCAAGTCGCCATCGTTGTCGCTGCCAGTCGTCTTCCAGAAGCCTTGCCAGAGGGGCAGCGACGCGCCGGCTGCGCCCTACAGCTGTATAGCTGCATCGGTCACCCCAACCAGCAAAACAACGTGCCGGAAAACCAGCCTTCGCTCCGCCGCACGCGTGTCCACCTGCCGCACACCAGCGCCGATGCCGTCGTCTTGACCACGGCCGCAGCCAGCAACGCGCACTGCTGAGGCCATTAGGGGAGGGGCGGCATAAGAGGAAGACCGCCCCCCAACGCCTGCACAGGCCCCAGCCGCACGCGCCGTCGGCCACCACAGCATCCCTCACCAGCAGTAGCGCCGGAAGGACGCCGTCAAGAAGAGGGTTCCGGCGCCGGTTGCCGCCCCATGCCCTGGGCCGCCAGATCCGGCACCCCGAGTTTGGCGCCCCCTGCCGATGCCACCGCCTCCGTCCTGCGCAGCTCCCGAAGGTCCCAGACGCCTCCCCACCTGTGGAGCCAGCCGGACCCGAGCTCGAGCCACCACCGCAACCGCCGGCCACCCAGGGATCCGGCCTCCCGAGGACCCGAAGTGGCCGCCCGGGGCCGGACCGGCGACCCTAGGACGCGCTGCAGCCCCTGGCTGGTGGGGTTCTTCAAGCCGCCACCGCCACCTAGGTCGTCGCCGGCAGCCGGAGCCCAGCCGCCGGATCCGACCCTCAGGTCACCGGATCCGGCCGTCTGACACGCGGATCTGAGCGCCCGGCCACCGGAACGACCGTCCCCACCAGTGCTGCCAGCTTCAAGACCGGAGGAGGGGAGGAGACGGAGGGGCCCCGCCGCCGTCCCCATACGCCGGCACGGGCACCGGCCGGCGCGGCCACAGCCGCCGCGGTCACCCCGCCGAGACGCACGCTGCTCGCGCGGGAGAGGACCGTCGTCCCTGCTGTCGCGCGCACCACCGAAGGAGGAGGGGCCACGCCGCCGCCATCCCAGCCGGCCGAGAGGCCTTGCCGGTGGCCAGCTCCGGCGGCCAGCTCCGGCGGCGGCGCGGGCGAGAGGAGGAGAAGAGTAGGTGGTGGCGGCGCCGGCGGGAGCACCGCCCGAGTCGCTCCGCGTGGGGAGCGACGCGGGGGTCTACAGTTTTCACCCATTCAGTTTGTGAATGTGCAAGACTGGAATACTTTGTGCCTTAACCTAAAAAAACAAATCATAAGATGATTAAGAAGATCATCTAATCTAATACTCCTCCTAATAATGGTCCTTTTCCTATATAATCACACCACAAAACCTAACCCATGTAACACAACAACTGAAGAGAGGCTGTTGTACATTGGAGACACTGCACGTACAAAGCGAGTAAACAGACTACAAAACAAAGGGGCTGCTGACCGATCAATGATCCAACGGGCTCGGCTGGCCGATCGATCGATGATCCAAAGTTGTCAATTAGCAGTGGAGATACCTGATACATGCGGATCACTAGCCGGCGAAGCGCACGACGAGACCTCACCGCCAGGAACGGGAGAGGAGGACCGGGACTACGTGGTTTTTTTGTTTAGATTCTACGTCGTTATATATATATATATAGTACTTATTATTATCGTCAAGTAAATCCTTTCCCCGGCTCCCTTCCATTCCGTGCCCTCTGCTCGGCGCCGACAGGTGGGCCTCACGCCCTCGCCACACCTGTGCGCATGCGGCATGCACGTCGCCCCTTTCACCGATTGCATCGGCGGCGGCCACCCAGCCTCTCGCGCAACGACGCATGGTCGAGGTGCTTCCACCGTTTCCGGCGCCTCGTCCCCCGTGCGTCCGTAGCGTACCGCGCGCGCCCTCCCAGGCCGGCTCGGCCAGCTTCTCGAATCGATCAGGTCCTCGCCGACGGCCGGCCCCCATCACAACTCAGTCATCCACTGCCTTCATCAAAATTCTGAAAGCTCACAACTCAGACTACTCAGTCGTCATCCATCCAAAGACAAAACAAATATTAGCTTACTTTTGTTGATGAGCTAAAACTTTCCTTCTACACCATTTCATAGTCCTTTCTGTCAAGCTACATCTTATAGTTAGAGGTTGGGTTCACAAGGGAGCATTGACAATATTGTTGGTCAAAATGAAGCTGAATAGATAAACTCAATTAGACAATTTCTCTCAACATGCAAGGCGTCCACATCATTCCCCACTAAGTGACTCTCACTAAACACTATATATCTCTTCATGCAAGGTGTCCACATCATTTCTCAATAAGTCCAAGTCATCCCTTCACCAGTACAGGGGATCAAAAATAAGACACACTATGGAGACGGTTATCATCGACCGTCTGAAATATTTAGATTTGTCTTACTGCGCGTAGAACACTAATATGTTATAGACAGTTGTTATTATCAACCGTCTGAATCTTTAGTACAGACGGCTACCTAGGGAGCCCGTCTGTGTCTTGGCGCGATTTCAGACGGCTGTTTGCCCGTCTTTGTTCTTCATATGCTCGGCTAATACAAAAATGATGTTCTTAGCTACCATCCGTGTTTCATATGCTCGGCCTGTACAAAGTATATGTTCATCTTTGCGCCGGATCGATTGTTGGGTGGTACTCGCGCGCTTATCCACTACTCGCGCGCGTCGGCCGGTTACGGTGCGTCGGGCGGGATCTGTGGCCGCGCGGCAGCTACCTTGCAAGGGCGCGGTCGACGCGGCGGTGGAGTTCGTCCTCGGCGTGGCCTGGGACGTGGCCGCGGCCGTCGTCTCGGCGTTGCTGGACTTCCTGTGTGGACCTTCGCCGCGGGGACGTGGGGCGCCTCACCGCCGCCGGCCGGGTCGCGCGGGCGCCGGCGGGTAGCGTGCGCAGGGCCGGGGGGGGGTGGCGGGGAAGCCGGAGCACGCGCAACAGCTAGATGCCTCCGGATCCAAGGCATCAGGCGGCATCGGTCCACACTCCATCCCGGCTGGTGGCAGCGGCAGTCGACGAGGAATCCGGGGTACGAAAACCTATATGCATCTTGCTACACTTGAAATCGCTGACAACATTTCAATTGATATATATATATGCATGCTGCAATTAACATTATTTAGCTATATATATATATATATATTTTGTAGATGGCTGATGACGACGGCCGTTCATGGATGTATCCCAATAACCGTATCTGCGATGTCTATTCGAATAACCTCAAGTCATCATTCATTGCAACAGCAGAGGCGGATTTGTTGACTAACAAGAAGTCTGCTATGTGGTGCCCATGCAAAGATTGTAAGAATAATTTGCAGTTTGAGAACCCAAATCATGTTCATGCACAATTGATAGTTCGTGGTTTTATGGATGGCTATCGATGTTGGAACAAGCATGGCGAGGAAGGCATCAACAAGGAAATCGACATGCAGGACAGCCATATGGAGGACAGGTCAAGCCGACTATTTGGCAGTACAGAGGAAGACTCCCATGCTACGGCTGCTGGTGAGGAACTCAGTGATACAAACATTGTGGAGATGGGTCAGCAATTAGGCCAAATGCCGGACAAAATCGAACAGATGGTGCGCGATGCCATGTGCGAGGCCTCTAGTAAGGAGGAGATAGAAATTTTGGAAGCTTTGATGAAAGAAGCAAAACTCCCTGTGTATCCGGATTGTCCAGAGAAGTACACCAAGATTTTCATGTGTCTTAAGATGCTGCAGATAAAGGCAGCCAATCATATGACAGACCCGTGCTTCAATGATTGGCTAGATCTGCTAAAAGACTTGCTACCGAAGGGAAATCGCATACCAGAAACCACATACGAGACCAAGCAGACAATTTGCCCTTTCGGATTAATAGTAGAGAAGATTGATGCATGCAAGAATGATTGGAGATTATGCAGAATATAATGAATGCCCACAGTGTGGAACCTCTCGTTACAAGCTTATTAATTAAAAAAAATATATTCATGTCATTTCTATTATGTGATATACTATAGATCGTTAATCTATTAACATACAAGTTATCTACACATACACTTTTTGTTTCATCATATGTTTATTGATTTTCTCTTATTAGCTTATTGATTTTTTACCAAATTTCATACATATTTTATTAAAGATACAAGTCAAATTATTATAGATGTATAAAAAAGAATACCATATAGTAATGTTACGCATATTAACAGCTTTACTTTTAAGAAAATCCTGCGGCAACGCGTAGGGTATACTCCTAGTGTCAACTATATTTATCAATAATTTCGATGGGGGGCCACAGAATAAATATTGTTGATGTTTTTCTTAAGTGATCATCATTGTGTATCTTGCTATTCATAGTCAAGTCATAGGACGCACTGTTTTTGAAGTAATAACACAAAAACTAAATTAAATGATTTTTTTTACGGTGCAACTTTCTTGCTTGCTACTCCTACTAAAAGTATATTATTCTTTATAGGGAAGGAGTCGTGCCAATAGCGACGGAAGCGAAAGCCACCTCCGTAGGCTGTGTCAACTGCCCTAAGCGCGGTTGCGCAGCATTTGTTAATATCGATCTATGTACCGTTTTGCTCGAATATTGATCTAGTCTATTACTTTGTAGTTTATTAATTTTTGTTTGAGATCGTTTGTTAGAGCCTCAAATATTTGTTTTAAGTTCTATGATTGTGAAATTTGAACTTCTCAATTTTCCAAATGAACTTGGATGAAGACACTCTCTGTACCAAATTTGTAGTGTGGTTGAGTAAATCTGAAACTTTTTAGTTATTTTTTAATCTTTTTTAGATTACACCGTACAACGCAGACGCTCACAATACGCACGCACACTCACCCCTATGAACACACGTACGCAAATCCTACCTCTACCTCTATAAGCACCTAACATCATTCATAGGAACATAGTATTAAGAAAAAAATGGCAATACTAATAAAAAAATTAATGCCGCGCTCTCATGCCATGTCAACCAAAGCAAACCATCAAAATTGAGTTCGAGTGTGTTTTTAATTTGGCAACCAGCTCATAGGACAAATCGGAATTTACTCTATTTGGAATAAATTTAACCTCTTTTATTAAATGAAACTGTTTAACTACTAATTAATCCAATCCCTTTGTTCGACATGTAAATGTTTTACCAAATTTCTCTAACTTTAAGTTTATGGAAAAATCCATCACATGAACATACAACACGGCATATTTGAATCCGTAGTCGTACTGGTTGTATTAGTATTTGCGTCCGCGCGCGTACGAGCAGTACTGGAAACCATCATTCTTACCATTTAAGTTCACCCTTAGATTCCTTTCAAAAAAGTTCACCCTTAGATGTCACCATCATTGACAACCTCGCCAGAATCCATGGACGCATACTACATCCTACTATACACGAAACCGAGTATGAGAAAAATGAACAGCATTGCTGAAAGGGCAGATGCCCAGATACGGGAATAACAGAAACCATGCAACAGATAAGCAGATAATCAGTGTAGCTGAAAGTTTGCATACTTGTTCTGTCTCATCACAATAGATAAGCAGACAAGCAGTGTAGTTGAAATCGACTCATTTTCCTGGAACCCCTGCAAATGAGGCATAATTATGGCATGATTTCTGGCCTAAACACCTCTCTTCATCACCTGAAAGACGGTGAAGTTAACGGAATCCAATCTGAAGTTTTAGTGCGACCGGTTGCCTTGCCAGCGAATGGCCTTCTACAGGTTTCTCATCAAAATAAATAGACAAACAAGGCCAGACAAACTGAAACCAACTAGAGGCCATGGCATAAATATGATCTGTGCATTGTCCAAAAAAGAAGCCAATAAACCTCATAGTCCATAATCTAAAACGAGCTACAATGTTTGCAAATAAATATCCACACACTCCAAACCGTTCCAGGACTTGGTTCCAATAACACCAGCAGGTAGCTTCCACCACAATGGGAGCATGCATAGGAGAGGTCGATGCCGGTGAAATGAAACTAGCTAGGCGAGATCAATGTCGACACGATCTGGGGCAGGCCTAGTTTTCTGTCCCTCAGCAAGCTTCACACCAAGCTGCCCCTGGCTACCTCTACCAAGGGAGTAGAGCCTGCCGGATTCGGTGAGGACGCATGTATGACAGCGAGAGCTACTCCGACTTAGGTTCTCGCTAGGCCAGTCCCAGGTGTTGGTTGCGCTAATCTGCACAACCTTTTCATTCAGCAGAGTATCGGCTAGCTTGGGAATCCTGACTTCCACGCCACCGTCCGTCTGAACCAACGAGAGATGAAACAAAGTTAGAGTTCGAACCAACGAGAGATGAAATAGAGTTCGAAACTAGTTACTGATAGCTGCAAAATATGGATTTATTATCTAGATCATTTGTGCGAGACTCAAGTACAAGGAAGATGATGATCAAACCTCAACACCCAGATTACGCGAATGATTGCTCCCAAATGAGTAGACATCGCCATTATCTGCGATGATGAAGGTGGAGCTGTAGCCAGCCGAGACGTCCCTAGCCTTCACCGACCCCAAGCCAGCCACTGCCGTGGGGAGGAGGAGGTCATCGCATTTTTGTTCTTGTCCCACGCAACCACAGTAGTTCCACCCCCAGGTGAACACATGTCCGTCACTTGACAGGACTGCACAATGGAAAGCGCCTGCTGAAACCGACAACGGTTTCATTTTCAGTGTCTGGAAATGTTCGATCATCCTTGGTTTCCTCAGGTTTCCTTCGCATCCATGCCCAAGCTTGCCTCCTTCACCGCAGCCTAATGAGTAGACCGACCTGCAAATTGATACAAAAAATCAAACTTAATTATTGCGAGAAAACAAAATGACCGTGGCCCTGCTCGTAAATATTCAATAAAGAGAGTTTGTCCAATGTATATATATATATGATCGGTGATGCTTGTGTAACAAAAAAAAAGAGTAAATTGTATGCGGGTATCTGAACTATCGGGCACTTCCCATCTAGGTACCCAAACTATCAAACGGATTATCTGGGTACCTAATCTATCGTCGATGCATTCCAAGGTACAAAATCTGCCACGTCAACACTTTTTTTTTTTAAAAAAAAATAAAAAAAAAAACTATCTCTTTTCTCCTCTTCGCAACTAACTCCTTCCTCTTCCCCATCCGACCTCAAGCGGGCAGGGCGAGCAGGGCGGCGCGGCGGGCGGTGCGCCGGCCTCTTCCCACTCGCATCGTCGACTCTGCTCCCCTTGGGTTCGCCGTGTGGGGAGCTCGCGGTGGATTTTCCTCTCCGGCGGCTCGCCGGCGTCGAGTGCGGAGCAGGGGCGCGGGCGGCGAGGCAGAGCAGGGGCACGGGCAGCGGCGTTAGAGGAGGAGGCCCCGCCATCGCCGTGGCTCGAGCTCCGCGCGTAGCCCCGCTCTGCTCCATCTCGCCGTTGGGCACTCCGCTGCGGCCTGCTCTGCTGTGCCGCCGGTGGCCCGCCTCGCTGCTGCGTCGCCCTGCCAGCGCTGCCTTGCCTCCGTGCCGCCGGCGCGCCGCCCGCGCGGTGCCCCGCTGGCGAAGCCGCGCCGCCCTGCCCGCACGACGCCGGCGCACCGCCCGCGCGCCGCGTTGCCCGCACGGACCTGCGCGGAGGTCCCCGCGCTCGCGCTCATGTCGTCGTGGAGGACCAGCGCCCATGCCAATCCGGTGTCGCGGCGGGGAGCTGCGCGTGAAGGAGGAGACGTTCCTACCTTCCGCGCCGGCAGCCCGACGAAGCCACGGTTCTTGGCCGTGGCCGTGGAGCCGTTCCGGGGCGCGCGCAGCGCTCGCCCTAGCGGCCTGTCCATCGCACACGGCGCGGCGGTGCTCGCCCGCAGCCACCCAGCCTGCACGCCCACGACGGCCAGGGGCAGGGGGTGCGCGCGGCGCGGTGGTGCTCGCCCCGACGGCCCATCCAGCGTGCGCGGCACGGCAGCGCATTCTCGCGGCCGCCCGGCCTGCACACCTGACTCTGCAGCGCGAGGAGCGGCAGGGCCTCAAGATGTCAACGGGGCCCCGATACCCGATCCCCGACGGGGATTTCATCCATTGGGGGATGTTCGCGGACTAAAACTCATCCCCGCGGGGACGTTCGCAGACCAAAAGTCATCCCCGTCGGGTGAAGCGGGGGCTGGAACGTTCCAACACTCCCCGTCCCCGTCACCCGTTGGGTGACCCGACTAGCAGGCCAAAACAAGCCCAATGCTGGATGTTAGAGGCCCAGCCCACAAATCGAAGGTATAAATACTTGGTAACCCTAGCACCTCAGCCCCTCATCCCATTCTTCTCGAACCGCGGCGGCCGCCATCCTGACTCGCGCGGTCGCGCGCTCCTGCTCGCACCCGCGACGCGTAGTCGGCCGGAGGGGAGCCGCACTCGCGTCCTCGCGGTCCTTGCGGAGTCGTCGGTGCCTATTCTTGTTCCCTTCACCTGATCCCATCACATGCCGCCATCCACTCCTGCTGTCCCGTCTTTCCACTCTAGTCCCAACGATGCAGAGAGATTTAGAGAGGTCACAGTAATGGCGTTGGGATCCTGGTGCTCATGCTCGTGACCCGTCCCACCTCAAGGACGCCGAAGCTGGAGCCGAAGATGACGCATCGGAGGAGCTGCCGCCAAGTCAAGCAAGGTCACGCAGCAAATCCTGGCTGCCCCTCCTTCGATTGAGAAGAAGACAACTCCGCCGCTTAATCGGGGACGGGGACCCGTCGGGTACGAAATCCCCGTTCGGGGACGGGGACGGGGGAAATCTTGCCCCGACACAGAGATCGGGGACGGGGAGCGGGAGGATTTTATTGTCTCGGGGAGCATAACGTTCTGCCAATCCCCGACGGGGATAGCCCCGTTGCCAGACGGAGCAGGGCCTGCGGCGGCCAGGTGCAGGGGGCGTGGCGCTCGTCCGGCAGCGGGGGCGTGGCACGCTGCGGCTTGCGCGGAGGCGTGGACGGTGCGCTAGATCGGGAGGAGGAAGGGGAAGAGGATGGAAGGACTGGATAGTTAGGAAAAGAATGAGGGAGGGGGTTTATGCAAAATTTAGGTTGGCATGGCTGCCTTTTTGGACCAGTAGTGCGCCGCGGTGAAAGTTCGGGTCCCTGAATAGTCCTTTTGAAAGTTTGGGTGAAGTGCCCAATAATTTAGGTACCTCCCATACAATTTACTCAAAGAAAAAAAAAACTAAGAAGACCAGCGTGAATGAAACTGGGTAACAAAGGAATGACACTTACATTCCAGTTGGTTGGTAGGCCAACATAAGGAGATAGCAATTGCCCGCAGCAATCTGCACAATAGGAGCATCATCAAGCGGTCCAGAGAGAAGGCGAGGCTCCTGATCAGCCTGATCTGAATAATGACCAAGTCTCGCATCGTGTCCCCAACAGAAAGTGTAAACCCGACCCTCTCTAGACAGAACTGCAGAGAAGTGGCCGCCAATAGATGCTTGGACTACAAATATGTCTTTCAGTGACTCCATGACTTTAGGGCTGCTGGTATAAGCATTAACAAATCTCAAACCCGCGAAACTATCCTGTCCAAATGCGTACACTCTTCCTGTATCACTCACAAGCATTGTCCTCCTTGAACCAACTGCGGCTTGTGTGATTCTAATGTCTTGTAGAGACCTACAAGGCATGCATGGTTTCATAGTTGTGACATTGCATATATGTACTATAATAGTTATCAGCAAAACCAACATAGGTAAAGTTACCTAATAAGGCATGGTTCGAACTGTTCTTCTGTATTCCCAAGCCCAAGCTGCCCCGAAGAATTTGCACCGAACGAGTACACTTCCCCATTTGCCGTTACAGCGATGCTGTGCCCTGGTCCAGCAACAACCTGGGATTTCCCACGGTGGTAGTTCTTCTCACCGATCAACAGGTACCTAAGGACGAGCTTCCAAGAGCCTCCACAACGCTGCTTCAGACTATCTTTCTCCTCATTCTTCATTGATTTCAAGATGGCCTTTTGGCAGCAAATATCATATGCTGCAATGTCTGGGAGAGTGAGCGTGGCATCTGGCTCAAATTCTGCAGGTCTTCCAAAGAACTTACATGTAGCCTAATTAAACAACATTATATGGTCACAGACACGATAATTAAGCAGCATTTCAAATACTGAAAACATGTTATATATGGTTGTATAAATTATACTTGCCTCCAAAGCAGCTAGATCCCTGAGTTCTAGCCCGTGGTATGAGAGCACATAGAGGAGAATGGACAGGGGGATTTGCTGCAGTGGACAAGATTTGGGGGTGGTCTCATTCACAGTGATGTTGACCATTTTAACCACAGAGGCTTTGCTGTCCGTGGCATCCATTGTGAACCTGCACTTAGTGACCTTGAGGTGCCTTAATTAGTTGCGAGCTCAAACCTTCGAGGACAAGAGGTGCTGAGGAAAAAAACAAATCATCACATAATCTGGACAGACATATGGACCAAATAATATAATGTACCAATGAGGTAGTGTCATGTTTATACTCATGGATTTCAAACAGTTTAGTTAAATGTGTTTTTCTATACTAAAGTATTAGTCAGACAAGAGCATTGTAGTTTATACAAAGATACAGATCAGTAGCTGTCAATGAATAAGAGAACAATTAGTAATAAATATAGCACTGAAGTCAGATCTTCATAGTCGGCAATTCTGCCGATGAAATTAGCTGAAGCACAAGATCATTAATCAAAATCGGTATTCAACCCCACGCCCCAACAAACAACAATCAAGCGAATCAAGTGAAAATCACAGTTCGTCAATACTACTACCGACCATTATCAGCTCAACACAAACTGAACGAAAGTATACATTGTTTGTTTCCTAAATAAGCGTACATGCATGCTGCAAGTATACATGTTATTTTTTCCTTAAACTACATGCATGCTGTAAGTATACATGTTTTTTTCCCTAAATAAGAGTACATGCGTATATGCTTTAAAAGAATGAAAGTCAGAACCATCTATATTGATGATCAACGAACAAGTGTCAACGTGATCTTTACAAGATTACAGTTTGTTTTCTGGTTCAGTTTTGGTTACACCCATTCAGTTTGTGAATGTGCAAGGCTGGAATACTTTGTGCCTTAACCTAAAAAAAACAAATCATAAGATGATTAAGAAGATCATCTAATCTAATACTCCTCCTAATAATGGTCCTTTTCTTCCCTCAAAAAAATAATGGTCCTTTTCCTATATAATCACACCACAAAACCTAATCCATGTAACGTACAACAACTGAAGAGGCTGTTGTACATTGGAGATACTGCACGTACAAGCGAGTAAACAGACTACAAAACAAAGGGGGTTGCTGACCGATCAATGATCCAAGTTGGACTCTGCTGGCCGATTGATGATCCAAAGTTAATCAATTAGCAGTGGAGATACCTGGTACATGCGGATCACTAGCCGGCGGCGAAGGGCACGACGATACCTCGCCGCCAGGAACGGGAGAGGAGGCCGGAACTACGTAGTTTCTTTCGTTTAGATTCTATATATATAGAGAGAGAGAGTAGAGTACTTATTAGTTATTATTATGATATTATCGTTAAGTAAATCCTCTCCCCCGGCTCCCTTCCATTCCGTGCCCTCTGCTCGGCGCCGACAGGTGGGCCTCACGCCCTCGGCCGCACCTGTGAGCATGCACGTCTCCCCTGTCACCGATTGCATCGGCGGCGGCCACCCAGCCTCGCGCCACCACGCACCGTCTGATCGCGTCGCGCGCCGCACTTCCACCGCCTCCGGCAACACTGAGAGGATCGAGCAGTGCGCCTCGTCCCCGGTGCGTGCGTAGCGTGCCGCGTCCCTCCCCGGCCGGCGCGGCCCTCCCCTCGTATCAGGTCCTCGCCGACGGCCGACCCCTCACAATAACTCAGTCATCCATCATATTGTAGAGCAACTACAAGTAGACTGCCTTCATCAAATTTTTGAAAGCTCACAACTCAGTCATCATCCATAGTAAGACAAAACAATGTTAACTTACTTTTGTTGATGAGCTAAAACTTTCCTTCTACACCATTTCATAGTTTTTGCTGTCAACTGTCAACTCAGTCATCCCGATTTACTGCATGATCGCCGACGGGGTGCCACCGTGGGCGCGCACGAAAATCGACAATATCTGCAGGTGCTTCCTTTGGTGTGGCAAGGACGAGGACGCTCGCGGCAAGTGCATGGTCGCATGGAAGACGTGCTCAAGGCCAAAAGAGCTTGGGGCGCTCGGCATCACCGACTTCAAGCTTGCGGCAACAGCGTGCGAAGTCAAATGGATGTGGCTCCAAAAGACTAACAGCGAGCGGGGCTGGGCGAACCTTCCTCTGAAACTGACTGGGGAGGCCATTGATTTCTTCAGAGCTTCGACCTACACGGTCATCGGCAATGGTCGGAACACCATGTTCTAGCAGGATAGCTGGATCAAAGGGTTCTCCATCAAAACCCTGGCCCCGACGCTGCTGCAATTTGTTCCCCGGCGCACCATCAGTCTCACCATCGCCGAGGCCTTACCCAACAGACATTGGATTCGAACGATCCCCGGGGGTGTTACCGTGCCGGTGGCCGCGGAGTATCTGCAGCTATGGCACATGCTCAACAGGATTGCCCTCTCCGACCGACGCCCCTGACAGGCTGGTGTGGAGGTGGGCATCCGACAGGGTCTTCACAGTCCGATCAGCGTACCAAGCACTACACATTGGCTCCCATCCTATACCTGGCCGCGTCAGAATCTGGGAACTTTGGGCACCACTCCGAGTCAAGTTCTTCCTTTGGCTAGCGGTGCGCCCGACGCCGCCACTGGACGGCTGATCGAAGATGGCGCCACGGATTGGACGCCCATGACACATGTTGGCTTTGTGACCAGAAGAGGGAATCAATCGACCATATCGTGGTTGAGTGCAGCCTCGCGCGTCAGGTTTGGTTTGAGGCGGCGGCAGAACTCAGCGCAGACCTACAACAGCAGCCGGCTGGAGCAATCTCTGACTGGTGGGAGGTATGGCGAGCTTTGTGGCCGCAACAGCTCGCCGGAGGCGCTGACTCTCTATTCGCGCTCATCGCCTGGGAGCTATGGAAGGAGTGCAACGCCAGGTGCTTCCGACGGGCGGCCACACAAGTTCAGGCGATAAAGGCGACCATCAAGCTCCAAGCGCAACTGTGGATCCTCGCGGGAGCCAAAGGCCTAGGGAGTTTAGTGCAACGAGTAGTAGGCTAAGCAAGATCATTCATGGGGCCTGTTCTTCATTTTCATATTGTTTGAGCCCCGGTTGTAAGAACATTTCTCAATTCTCTCTTAATACAAAAACGCGCAAATCTTTTGTGTGATTGAGAAAAAACTTTCAAGCTACATCTTAGTCAATTCTGTCTTAAAAAAAAGCCACATCTTAATCAAGATTCGGCTCACTAGGGAGCATTGACAATATTGTTGGTCAAAATGAAGCTGAGCAGGTTAATATCATCTATGTCTATCAATGATTTCGATGGGGACCATGAAATAAGTACTGTTGAGGTTTTTGCTTAAATGATCATCGTTGTATCTTACTATTCATTTATAGTCAAGCCATAGGACGCACTATTTTTGAAGTAACACTAAAACTAAATTAAATGAGGTTCTGCTGTCCTTTTACAATGCAACTTTCTTGCTACTCCTAACTAAAAGTATATTAGTTTTTTCATAAAAAAAAGTATATTATTTTTTTATAGGGAAGGAGGTGCCCATAACATCGGAAGCGCAAGCCACCTCCATAGGTTGTGTCGCCGCCATTAGCCCGGTTGCCCAGCATGTGTTAATATCGATTTATGTACTTTTTTTTGCTAGGATGATCCAACCCATGGCTGTAATCCTAACTATAGACCTTCTAGGGCGCTTGTCAAAAGTATGTCGTGTATTTCAAACTTTTCTACCTTAATACTAAGGTGCATAAATGTTTTGTGTATTTAAAAAAAGAACCACAGAGATGTGGATGAAAAATGGCAGTGAAGAAGACTATGACCATGATGGCGATGACATTATGGCAACTATGATGATGAAGGCTATGGTTCTAAAGGTCTGCCTGATTTTGACCTTGGTTATCGCTTTTGGTGATTGGTGATGAACAAAGGAATACACTTTCCCTTTATCAACCAAACATTTTTTTTTATCTTATGCCTAATGAACAATGGTGTTTTGAACAAGTTTGCACATTGGTGTTTTAGACACAAGACAAGTTCATAAGCCTAAAAATATATTTTAAGAGTTTAGGGGGCATAAATGGCACCCTCTTTTCAGGGACCTCCCGCACGATTTTTAAATGCAAATTTTGATTTTTCTAATTAACCTCGGATATTTATCTAGTCTATTACTTTGTACTTTTTTTTGTTTGAGATCATTTATTAGAGCCTCAAATATTTGTTTTAAGTTCTATGATTATGAAATTTGAACTTCTCAATTTTCCAAATGAACTTGGATGAAGACACTCTGTGTACCAACTATGTATTGTGGTTGGATAAATTTGAAACGTTTTAGATATTTTTTTAATCTAAGATCATTTATAGGAACCTAGTATTTTTTTTTAAAAAAAATGGCAATACTCATAAAAAAAAATATTTGACGCTCAAACAAAAACAACCATCAAAATTGAGTTCCAATGTGTTTTTAATTTGGCAACAAGTTCATAGGACAAATCGGAATTTACTCCTTTTGGAATAAATTTAACCTCTTTTATTAAATGTAAACTGTTTAACTACTAACTAATCCAATCCCTTTGTTCGACATGTAAATGTTTTACCAAATTTCTCTAACTTTAAGTTTATATAGAAAAATGCACAGGAACATACAACACGTCAGTTACGACTGCTCGTCTCATATTTGAATCCGTTGGCTGTATTCGTATTTGCGTCCGCGTACCAGAAGTACCGAAAACCATCATTCTCGCCATTTTCACCCTTAGATGTCATCATTATTGACAACCTCGCCAGAATCCATGGGCACGTACAACCTATACACGAAACCCACGCCAGAATCCATGGACACGTACATCCTATACACGAAACCCACACCAGAATCCATGGACACGTACATCCTATACACGAAACCCACACCAGAATCCATGTACACGTACATCCTATACACGAAACCCATTATGAGAAAATGTGCAGCATTGCCAAAAGGGCAGATGCCCAGATACGGGAATAACAGAAGCAGAAACCATGGAGCTAGTTACAAAAATACCAAAGGTTACGTCATACATCTCATAACCTGAAACGAAATGGTATTATTCTTTTATCTCTCAAAAAGTACCCGCCCACACCAGACCAATAAAACACTATCTCAACAAGCGACACCACATCCATCCTACAATCCTCCAGTATACGGTAACATAAGTAAAACTAGAAACAGGAAAACTTTGGTATGGAGCTAATGATATCATGGGCACAAATGTACATAGGGAAGGTATCGCCATTGGTGGAAGCTCAGGGAATGGAGGTGAAGGTTGGCAGCAGCCAGCCGCGCTCTGTTGCGAGCTCGCAATACTCTCCAAACTTCTCCTGGGCATTTGGGATGTCGAGGATCAGATCATCGAGGCTTTCCTTGACACGAGCAAATCCTTTGGTCATCTGGTTCATGGTTATCAGCCCCTCACCGAAACACTCCTGCAGCAGGGCCAAGATGTTGGTATCATTCTGCTTCTCCATCGCCATGACCAGTGCCTTCTTTACCACCTCATGGTTGAAAAAGGGCATCCCAAGATCACGGATGCATCTGCAGGCTTCTCCCAGGTCACCACCCGTGCTGTATTCCTCTAGGAGCTTAGTGATCTTGTCCTTGGCATCTTCCACAGCCCATCCAGTGCCACCACCCCAGCACCGCAGTATCCGCTCACCGGAGTGGCGAGCTGACAGTAGGGCACGGGCCATCTGTACAGTTTGGCTACCACTGCTGTTCGGGCGAAGCTTATTGCTGATTTCATCCAAATTCAGCGGAATTAATACTTCATCAATCACTGCCCTAGCTAGGAAGAGGGCAAGTTCACTTGGAGCATCCACAACGTCAAGAGCGGTGTCTTCTGCTGACTGCAAGAGCAATACGAACCCCTTCATGATGTCTTCAATCGAAAACAATTCTAAGCTCAGTGAAGAAAGGAGTACAGAGGCCATCTCCTTCTCTCTACTCTTTCTGTCCATAGCAAGTGTGACAAGCTTCTTGAGGAAAATGGGATTGAATTCTGGAGCAGAAAGCTCTTCAAGGCTTCGAATAAGTTCTGGAATGTCATCTGACATAAAATACTCATGAATTATGTGGCTACATTCTTCTTTAAAACGCTTCACCTTTTCAGCACTATTTTGCATCTCTTCGGTAGGGGCATCAGATTTACCAAAAGAATCATCAAGCCATCCTTCAGATATAGCTGTTGAAACCAACTTGTCAAAAAGGGCTTTAGCATTAGGAATATCAAGACTTAGGTCATCAACAACCTCAGCTAGTCGCGAAAAACCTTTTGAGATTTGATTAGAACTGATCAGGCAACCTGCAGCTGCCTCCTTCAATAACTTGACGATTAATGGCTGTGAGGATATGTTCTCCATACCAAAGGTGAGAGCACGCTTCACAACCTCATGATGAAAAAACGGAAGGTTAAGCTCTCTTATACATCTGAAGGCTTCATCTATATCTCCACTCTCAATATACTCTCTCAGGATATTCTGAATCCTCCTTTTTGCTTCCTCTACAGTGAAGTATGTGCTTCCACCCCATTTGCGTTCGACTAACTCTGCATGGTGGGGAGCTGACAAATAGCTCTTTTCAACAACCTGCAGAACTTGAATGCCCTTGCAAAATTCCGGAAGTAGTGCTCTAGCTCGAGGGATGAAAACAGGAGGCAAAATTTCATCAACAACAGCCCGTGCAATAAACAAAGCCAAAACATCAGTGGCATCTGGTATATCAACTGTCAAATCTTCTATAGACTCCAGGAGCGTCATAAAACCTTCACTGATTGTGCTAGAGCTTAGTAGATCAACATACAGTGAAGATAACAGAATTGACGCCATTTCTTTTTCTTTGTCATGGCGATCCATGGCCATAGATATCAGCTTCTTGACAAAATAATTGTGAAATCGATCAGACTCAAAACTCCTTAGCTCGGAAGCGGCCAATTCCACATCTCCTGTATTAAAATACTCCTCAATTATTGGAACAAGAAGCTTTCTATAGTCATCTAATGTAATAGGAATCTGCATTACAGTGATACAAAACACGGTTAAATAAACATATCATATAAACAAAGAATAAATAAAAGTAAAATAATGGAGTGTAGATCAAACCTTGCTATTCCCATTAGCTAATTTATTCAACTCTTGAGATGATAAAGAATCTACACCTTCATAATTGTCTTGTTCAATTTTACCACCAAGACCATCTGAAATAAAACCATGAGTTAGGAGATATCAACACGAACTGTTGATTGAAATAGACTAAATAACAAGAAACTATTTATTTCTCCTAAAAAAATCTCAATCCACATTAAAAAATTACATAACCAGTTCATCAATACATATAACTTTTATTAAAAAATGCTTTTGCACTATGAATTTGTGAACATGGCAATAGAGCAAGTTTATTTGCTATGACAATACAAACTGAACATGATATCTAAGAAATGAACCATACAAACATGCCAATAAACAATGACCAAGCAAAATTTTAAGGGAGCATATCACATAAGTTTCATTCAAAGACCACAAGGGTTTTGTTTGCGAACAAAAAAAAGTACCCTATAAACTACCTTAATCTAACTTGAGATCCACAACAAAACAGAGTTCACTTTTTACACAAAAAGATCAGAACGCCACATACTCCGTGTTTATACATATGGCTGCTTTGTGCTCATCTTAAGCATCCCCAAACACTCGGCCATAAATATCTATTGATTGTGAAACAAAAGAACTGAAACTTCAACATATACTGAAATTCAAAACAAATGCATAATAATTGCTGGTCCACAGTAGATCATTATAATGTAACTGACAAGTAGAAGAAGGAAATTGATACTATTGAAAAATGTCATTAGTTGACCCAGCCACTCCAAAGATCAGATGACAGCAATCGATCATTCAGAATTTGGGCAGTACTAAAAACCTGACCGATGAGTTACCAAATGCATGGAATATTTCCCAAAAGGAAACCGGGGCAACTTTAGGAAATGACTTTTAAGTCAGACGGCCGTTTTTTATCCCACCGCATGAACAAGCCACACACACGCGACCTCTCCCCACACGCATGTGGGTTCCAGCGCTGCCACCAACGCAAGGTGTTACACGACCACCCTCCCTCTCCCAAACACGCACGCCGACGCAAGGTCTCTCTCCCTCTCATCTTCCGGCAGGCTTATAGAAGAGTAGGGGTTTGGGGAAGGGCAGCAAGGCGGCGGGGATGGTGGGAAGGCGGTTTAGGGGCCCTAGCGGCAGTGGAGGCGGCCGGAGAGAGAAGGTGTTGCCACGGGCGCGCTAGGTTTCCACCGGTGGGACTGTGGGAGGAAGAAAAAACTGTTTGTGTGCGGGCATGAGAAAGAACAGTTGCGTGCAGGTGTGTGAGGCTGTGCAGAGCTGGCCTAAGCCGTGCGTTAGCAGCCCCCTTAACTTTATTGGATTTCTAAGGAGCAAGAATTTTGCTTCATAACGAAATCAGGGATCGAATTATTTCGTGCACGTGCATGAGAGCCTAGAATCACTAGAAACCATAGTCGGGAAACTCTAGTGTCATGAACCAGAGCCAAACACAGGTTATTTTCCCGCCACAAAAACAGCAATGTTAAACCAATACAACAAACCAAAATAAGCTACAGACATCTTGTAGAAAATGAAACTTGTGAGATGTGTGGCTATATACGGGAGGATTGTTTCCATGCCTGTGTGCGTTGCCCACATGCTGTTGCTCTACGTCAAGCAATGAGGGAACAGTGGGTACTCCCAACCGAGGAAGATTTACATTATACAGGGCCTCAATGGTTGCTTATCCTGCTGAGCCAGTATTCAAGGGAGGTCATGGGAAATCTGGTTATGCTGCTGTGGCGTGTTTGGAGTGTACGCAATAGTGTCCTACGGGCAGGCCAGAATATTTCAATTGAGAACTCTGTAGTATTTTTGACACGATACATGGACTCGCTATTGCAGTGCCATCAGGGTAAGTGCCAACAAGTTGATAATAAAGGGAAGGGGTGTGCTATGGTTGGGAGCGGTATGATGACGCGGTGCTCGGCAAGAGAAGAAGAAGAGGTGGATTCCGCTTGATCCAAGTTGGATAAAGATAAATGTTGATGGGGCCTTTTTGCCAAGTTCTGAGATAGCTGCAATTGGAGTGGTCATCGAGAGATCACAAGGGCCGCGTCATGCTAGCTGCACAGCGTTTGCTTCATTACGTCGAGATGCTTGAGGAAGCTGAAGCTACGGCATGCTTAGAAGGACTGTCTCTTGCGGCGCGATGGCCGAACGTGCCTATGACTCGGGAAACTGATTGTGCAGTGGTTGCTGAGAAACTGAAGAACACTACTCAAGATCGATCAATGAATTGGTCTACTTTCCAAGAGGCAAGGCTACGGATGGATGATCTTCGCCAGGTCATAGTCGTCAAGATTAGTCGTGATCAAAATAATGTAGCGCATGAGCTTGCTCATTATGCGATTAGGTCGAGTAGTTGTCAGGTCTTTTCTTCTTCTTTTCCTGATTTTGTCGTCTCGCTTGCTTGTAATGATACTGGTTAAATATTAATAAAGCCTTTAATTCGCAAAAAAAAAAGAAAAAAAAAAGAAACACAATCTTAGGTTGCTAGCATTCATGCTATGCTGAAATATACCCACCAGCAACAAACACGTCACACTGAACTCGATTGAAGATAATATAATTGCACGTATGGTAACATGAACTGGGCAACTCTAAGGGCAACAGATCCCTCGCCTATCATGACTAGTGCTGACCACAGGGGGAGCAGCCTCTACGGGCCAAAAACTGAAGCAACAAAGGAACCAAACATTTCGAATCAGTTCAGTCTCTACAGTAATTCTAAACATTTATTTAGGCACAGTAGCATCTCATAACACAATCGGTGCTTAGGAGAGCGAAACATATAGTCGCACGGATGAAAAAGCGGTCACCTTTCCTACTGGGGTGATGGTGCGGGAGGTGTCTGACGGCGATCCCGCCGTCCGCCGGCGCGCCCCCGCCGGTGGCCACCCGCAGGTGCCCCTCCGCGAGCATCCTCGTGGGCGACATCGCCCCCTCCTCCGCCGCCATCTCCCTCTGCGCCCCTCCTCCGCACGACCTACACCACACGCACAGAGCCACACAGAAGTCATCAGTCAGAAACCAAAATCACCAACAAACAGAATCGAGCGAAAATCGAATCCGAAAGCAGCGCGCTTAGGACGATCCGGGATGGGCGAGTGCCGGTCGCACCTGTGGTGGTCGGAGGCGGCCGGGCGGCGACGAGGACGGCGGAGGACGGCGCGGATCTCAGCCCGGGCGTGGCGTTTCCGCCGCGCGGCGAGTTGATGCGAGCGAGAGGGGGAGGGGGCGGCGAGATGGAGTTTCTCGTTTTATTTATCCGCCTCGCCCCGTTCTGGCGGCTAATCTCATTTATTCCCCCCTCTAATTACCATTCTCCCAGGGTGTGTTAATTTAGTTTAGTCCTCCCTCCGGGGTTAATGGTAAAAAATCCATGGCTCAGTTTTCTCTGCTCGTGCACGTATGTTTTCTTTTCTTACCTCCCAAGCAGGCAAACGCACCGCCATGCCGACGCGACTGGCGGTCGGACCCCACTTGTCGGTGGGTCATGGCTGCTGAGCTGCCCGGTTGTTTTGTTTGTTTCGGCTGAGGCGGCTGCACGTGTAGATAGAACGGGTGCATACACCGGCCTGTGATCGGACGCCACCGCCCGCGGCGGAGCGGCGTATGGACGGCGTCCATGCGGCGCGCCCCCGCCAAGTGCCAACGCCGAATGGGATGGGCGGCGGCGTGGCCACGTCCGGGCTGAGGCACGGCCACGTGGCGAGAGCGAGACCGAAACCGGAAGGCGACGCGAGCGGCGCCGGTGGAGACACGCTCCAGATGGCCGTCGGAGCACGTCGGCTGACGCGGAAAGCCGCGGCGGAAGGCAAGAAAGACCGGTCGCCGTTCACGCCTGAAACTTCGTTCTCCCTTCCGTTTCTGAACGTCGTGTCGCGCTGGCCAGTCACATGGGCGACGCCGACGGGAAGCTGGAGCGCTGGCCGCGAGACGCCAACGGCCTTTACACCCTGTATGGCTGTATTACATCGGTCATGCTTATCGCCATCGATGCATCGTCATCCGTTCACGGTTTCTTCATCAGAAAACTAGCGCAGGGCGCCGAGGCGTGGCGATGATGAATTGGTGACAGGGACAGGAGGGATTAAGGAATTCCTTTCCGATCAGATAAGATGCATTAATAAGGTAGTAGTAATATAACCGCGCACGAGTGGCATCATCGCACAACATCTTGGCTAGATCCTGGCCTGATGACGCCCGGACACGGACCGAGCAGTTTCTTCATCAGACACCTTTACTGAACTTTTTCTTGTTGGCATCAGAAAAGATATGCAACCTTTTGCTTACTGAACTTTAGTATGCCTCATCTCGCCTTTTCAGTTGCACAGAGCAGCACGCAGGGAAACACTATCCTCTGACGCATGATCGATTGGCCATCATCGTCCACCACCCACTGGGACAAGTGTTCGATGGACATGGAAGCCCAGCAGAGCCGATCGATTGTTATTTAGAGCTAGATAGATACGTAGTGTGGTATAGTCGTATACGAGTGAAACGATGCTGATGTACTACAGAGCTAGATAGATACGTAGTGTGGTATAGTCGTATACGAGTGAAATGATGCAGATGTACAGATACAACAGTAGCTGTCTAACTAGGACTGGTCGAGCAGGTTTTGGAGGTAGAGGTTGAGGATGTATCTGCCGGTGGAGAGGACGTCGAGGCGCTTCTCGCTCGGCTCGTACCGCCCCTTGCGCAGCTGGTACCGGTGCGTCACCGCCGACACTGTGTACGCCTGCCCCTCGATCGTCACGCTCTCGCCGCAGTGGATGTTCTGCTTGGCGTAGTCCGTGTCCGTCCGTCCGTCGTCATCCGTGCCCCGGCACATATACAACCAAGAACAGCAACACCGTTAGCTAGGAACCAGCAGTGGCTGTAGCGATAACTTGTGCACAGTGCAGATGCAACGCAAAGAGTACTATAGTAGAGTGATTGTTTTATACAGAGTATGAAAAGAACCAAACTATATGAAAGGCGGCAAGCTATGTAAAAAATACGGCAGTGTTTCTTTTAGCAGAGTACTAGTGCCCATAACAATTGCTGATGTTCTCGGAATACTGAATGTTCAGAAGAACGAGCTCTGAATAAATATTCAGAACAGCAAGTTCAGAATCTGAGCAAGGAGATGGAGCGGTCTGCGGTGCTGCTCCACTCCACTTTGCTCATGGCGCCTGTGTTATTGTTGCCTTGACCTTGTTGGTCGCTGCAGCCTTCTACTGTGAGTGCTACGCTATTATTGTTGCATTGAACAGGTGAACGAATATTCTTGGGATCGAATAAAAAGTTACTAGTGTTTTCTCTTTGGGAAAGTCAATAAAGTTATTCTAGCCGATTACACTGAACTTTTAGTACCTACGAGGTGCTTCGTGTCAAACCCTGCACCAGAGCACCAGTCAGATTACTTCGACTGAATGCAAGCTTCAGAGCTGAGCTGTAAAGACTTCTATTCTAGCACTACTAGATTACATGGCAGCATCATGCATATGAAGAAGAATTAAAACAGATCAGAAGACAGAGATGTCGCGTACGGTGGGGAAGCAGCGGACGCCGAGGCACCGCGGCGGCGGCGTGATCTCGACGACCTTGAAGGGGTGCTTGTGCTCCTTGCTGTCCCGGTCGTCCTTGTTCTTCCTGCATACCACCGCGAAACGCGGCTGCATGCAGTTTGAAGCAGCAGCAAGAGAGATTAGCGAACTGCTATTGATTCTCACTGCAGCAACGCTAGCTGTTCGATCTGGGATATTATAATCAAGTCACAGCGGGTGACCGCGCGCTTACCTTGTGGTACGCGAAGGAGGTGGACGCGACCATGGCCATGGTGGACTCTACTCACTCGCTTAATTCCTGGTCCTGAAGAATTCCGATCAATTCCTGGCGCTGAAGAAGAATTCCGATCTAGCTCGTAGCTCGTTTCTTGAGAGGTCGATGAACCGTGAAATCGTCGTGTGGCTAGTCTACAACGCGGTGGTCGGTGGCGATTGATAGACAGATATTTTGATGATTCTGTGCTGGTGGCCGTGGATTGGCTACGGTGTTTGATTGATTGGGCCTGGCGGGCGATTTTCTTCGGCCAGGAGGAGACGGAGGAGGTGTGGAACGAGCTGCGCCACGCGCCGGCGTGTACGGCGTTCGTGGATCGTGGTGGTACGTTTCCGGCCAGGCGACCAGGGATTGTTCAGATTTTATTCTGGGCCTCTTTGGGACGAGATTTCTTGTGCTGTGCAGGCCGAGCACGGGCCTGCCCCAGCCCAGTTGATCAAAGCGGCATAGGCGGGCTACGGTGGCGGAGGCTTTGCCGGAGAGTGCTTGGGTCAAGCCATATTAGAGGGGCAACGTCACTGCAGATGCTCCTGGATTTCTCACGAATTTGTGATCTCATTGAGGATGTGTAGCTGTCACACGATCCGGACACGTTCTGTTGGCGTCTCTCGCCGGACCAAAGCTACTCCTCTGCCACGGCTTATGGAGCTATGTTCTTTGGCTCTTCTCCAGTTTTGGGAGCCAAGCAAGTCTGGAAGACGCCGGCACCTCCAAGAGTCCGCTTCTTCTTCTGGTTAGCACTTCACTACCGTTGTTGGACTGGTGACCGTAGATTCCGTCATGGGTTGCAGGATTCCAATCTCTGCATCGTCTGTGACCAAGAACCGGAGACTCTGGATCACATCTTGATCGGGTGCTGCTTCAGCAGGGAGGTTTGGGCAATCTGTCTATCTAGAGTGCACCTAAATATCGACACAAGACTCCTGGGTCGGTCTGCTGTTGAGTGGTGGCTAGCCTGCACGAAAAATGTCCCTAAGTTCTTTCGTCGTGGCTTCGACTCACTTGTTATGCTGATTGGTTGGTGTTTATGGAAGGAGAGGAACGCGGGGACGTTCCAGGCCAGGGCTATGACAGCGCACAGGTTAGCTCTGCTGATCAGAGAAGAGGGCGCTTGGTGCGAAGCGGGCAACAACCATCTGGCCAGGCTGCTTGCTCGTGCTTCAGGCTAGCTGTTGCTGTTACTCTTGTTAAGAAGTTCATCTGTTGTAACAATGTAGCGCTTCAGTTAAGGATCCAGTAGTGGTAGGTCTTCGTAATGTGTTTGTTATCAAGAAGTTCTAATTTGTATCAAAACTCTTTTCCACTTAATGAAATACGCGCATAAGCGTGTTCTCAAAAAAAAGATACCGTCCTTGAGTGGTCCTTTTTTTTTTTTGAAAGGATCTGCTTTATCAACTTGATGGAACAATGTTATTAGTTTCATTGAAGTAAAAAAATGTTATTAGTTTCAAAAAACAAAATCTTGATGGAACAATGTTGGGTAACCTTCAGTGGCCCTTCTACCAAGAACTCAGATTTCTTGAAAGTGGAATAACTCAAATCGATTGTTTTGCAGGTTCGCCGCTGGCGTCAGGACTCACTCGCCAACGTATACTCACCCACAGATGGTAGGCGAACAAGTGGGGCAACAAAGTTTTATCCTCACAGCACAGTATATTCCGCCAAAATGCATCACCATCTACCATGTCATTTAGTTTCATCGAAACGATCATAGTTGATATCATACATATTAGTATAGGTTTTTCATAACTAGATCAAAGTTTGACTTAAATAGTTAAATTAAGAAGATGGTATTTAAACTAAATGTCATTATCTAAAAGATTCATACCTTTATATATGAATTAGATATAGATTAATTTTTTATACTAAATTTGTACTTGACACGATCTCTAACTTTTATTTGACAAGTTTGATTTGAAGTCAGTTAGAGATAAAGTCATTTTAAGTTCTCATTTTTTAAATTTAAAACTGATAGATATTGAAAAGGTATATAGCAAAGTTGTATTTATCAATGTGACCTACAATATTTTAGCTAACAAGTTTACAACTTGAAGTTGTTTAGAGTGCCAAATATGTGCTTTAAGTTCTTAGATTTTGCAATCTAAAGTTTAGAATTTTCAAATGCCTTTGGATATCGACATTGTCAATACTAAAGTTGTAGTGGTCAATTCAATCTACATCTACAACTTTGTAGTTGACAATTTTTTATTTGAGATATTTCGAGTACCCATATTTGTTTTAAGCTATCGGATTTTGACATTCAAAATTTTGAAATTTTTAAACAATCTCAGAGACACGACATATACTAAAGTTTTAGTGCTCGACGAAATCTAAAACTTTATAGTTAAAACTTTTTAATACTATTGTAATTGTCAATACAAAAGGATAGCATACCATACTAGTCACAAAATGAGTTTGTGCCTTTGTGGTGGTGTTTCAAAGGGGTTACGCAAAGTAAGAGGTCACATGCATGCTGTTTGTATCCTATAAGCTAGGTGTGACTGTCCTGATGATATTTTAAATAGAATTGCCTAGAAATGCTTCATTAATAAAAACTTGTACTTGAATGACATCAAGGAGGCGTCCCTCTACTATATTGTTGCAGCTGATGATCGGTGAACGACCAAGTGGCACCACAGGACAGCGTAGCACGTTCACCAAACCAAACCCTTCCATTCATCCATGTGGACCGACCGCGGCGCCTAACCAAAGCGTACGTACTTTCATTTACAATCCTTTTTCCTTCTTTCACTTGGGTTCACGCACCAGGTGGCCATGCATGCATCACATGGCGAAACAGTCACCCAATGCAACACCATTTGGCATTTGCACGCACGGCACGGGCTAGTAGCAGTAGGTCGATCGAGTGCTCTCGATGGAAGGACCAGCAGCCAAGATCGTCGGCACGCGCGGCGGGGAATCCCGGCCTGATCCACGCAGGCGGCTTGCATGTGCGCCGGGGAGCCTCCGTGTCAGTGTCACCGCACACGGGCACGGAGACGGAGATGCTTTTGGCACGGCTCGAAGAATAGTGGCGGGATTCGGAGGCATCACGACAAATTAAGGGAGCACCTGTTTAACAATGTCACGTACGTGCACCACCCGTCTGCCCAGGAGTCAGGGCGGATGATGAGCTCTGGCTACTAGCCACATGCAGAGCCGCTGAGCGTGTTGGAAGAAGACAATATGAACTGTTCAGACCACGGACGGGCCGTTGGACAGTATTGTATGATGACGATGATCAGTTATTCAGTTTGGTGTCCATTTTGTTTAGCTAGAACAGGGGAGGATTCCATGCCGGCTATAGCTATAACTAATTGTATCATATATTTAGTGACGGAACCAGCGATCATGATTAAGGGGGACCGGACAAATGTGATCGCATTTTTTACTATGATAAAATATACATAATAATATGTTTCAACAACTTTTTTTAAAAAAATTACACTATTTTTAACTAAAATCATTGTTTTTCAATTAAAATGAGTAAAATGATGATATTTTTATGCTCTATAAATAGGAAATATGTATATATATAGTAAGCAACTACCGTGCATGGGGGGGCCACGGCCCCTGCTGGCCCCCCCTAGTTCCGTCACTGCATATATTTGGGATTTGTCGCCAAGTTCACAATCGACCTCTCAAGAGTTTTGTGATGTGTTTAATACTTCAATTCCCCTCGAGAGCGTGAGGGTGAGTCGAGCCAGAGCCCAGAGCAGCGTTTTTTACCGCCGGTAAACCGCGGTTTACCGCGTAACGGACTTACGGACCGGTCCGGTTCCGGTTGACTGGTTGGTAAGTCCCAAATTCAAATTTCGACTTTGAAAAAAATGCTGAAAAAATTCCTAAAAATAGTTCATGGTTTATAGAACACAATGGTGTCAAAATTATTTCAATTTGAGTTCGTTTAGTATTTATTTAGACATTTAGAAGTTTGAAAAAAAGAAAAAGAAAAAACACAGCCGGCCCGTTAAGGCCCATTAAATCATGAAGGTCGAAAAACATACTAAACACACTCAAATTTGAGTAATTTTGACATCATTGGATTCTAAAAATCATGAAGTATTTTTAGAAATTTTTTTAGCATTTTTTTTAAAAATAAATTTGAATTTTGAAAAAACCGCTCAAACCGCTCAAACCGGGCGGTAAACCGCTCAAACCGGGCGGTAAACCGGAGCCGAACCGAACAACAGAGATTTGAATTCGAATTTGCAACCGAGCGGTAACCGGCGGTTTTCCGTACTTACCGCCCGGTTTACCGTTACGAGGGCGGCGGTCGGGAGCTGCCGGTCGGTAAAAAAAACCCAGGCCCAGAGAGGGGCACCCACCATGGCACCATCTGTTTCTGTTTGCACACTAGACTGGACACTATGCTCGTAGAAAAACGACAAATCCTTTGAAGTGCCTCAGATAGCTAGTTGTGCTAATGATGAACAGATGTATTATATCTCTATCGCTGTCGCCTGTACCGTAGCTATATGATGTCCAATTATAAGTTGTTGACCTTAAATTTAACAATAAATTCGTCTTCTGCATGCTTTCAGTTCGAAGCCAGCCAGCGCCGGCCTACTACGAACACCTACTGACTTACACGTATGCTTGTCTCACAAAGATCATCGCAACTGTGTGCATGCATGGCGCAAAAAAATAACTTCAATTTTACTTTAATAATAGGTGTCTTGGACTTGGACCTGAGTCCAAACCCACATGCATGTCAAGCTAGCTAGCCCCGGCTCACATGTTCCCTTAACCACCGCTAAAGCTCCCTAAAGCCTGAACCATAACAATAAACTATTGCTGACAAACCTTATCAGGGGCTTGTTTAATAATGTACTAGCTAGTGTAATATAGGCTACTATATATATAATAACTTCTTATTACTTCCTCTAGTTTGCAAATACTTCATGTTGGACAATGCAAGAAAGCTTAATTTGGGTCAAACTTCTACAACATTCATTATGAAAAACTTTTAGGCTACTCCATCCATTTTAAATTATAAGACGTTGTGCCATTTGTAGATCATAGATTTTGCTATGTTACATCAAGATACATAGTAGAAGTTATGAATCTAGAAATGTCATAATTTAGAAGAAAGGGAGTAGTAGTTTATATAAACCTAAAGAATGTATGCATATATTTGTCACACGAATTTGCTATTGGACAATGTATATTTGTTTCTAATAGAATAGAAAAATAGTGGTGAAAACTATGTTTTGAGCACTATCATTGTCGTCCAAACCAGAGTATTTGCAAGCTGGAGAGGGAGTAGATTCTAGGTACAGCAGGGAGGGAATCGCACGTACGAGCCCTGAACAATCATCACGCCATCATCTTTTTTCTACTAGTTCCCTGTTCAACAAATGCAAGGCGCAATCATGCAAACGTGTGCTTGTTCTATCAGCGGCGAGCATCAGGCGCGGAACACCAGCCGGAAAACCTGCGCCTTGCGCGGTTGCGCCCAACCGCCGGCCATTAGAATAAACCCCGGTAGGTTCGCGGGCCTAACCCGACCGCCCTAATCATCGTGCTCTTGCATGCCATGCATTGCGCTTTGCCAACTCCCATGTGCTCGTCGCGTTGCGCACGCATGCAGAGCAATATTCCATCCTGCCGTTTCACCCTCGATCTTTACCCAGCAAGTCTCAAATGTGAAATGCCAAACACATCTGACATCTCCTAAGCATGAAGAACTACTACTATGTGTGAAAACAGAACACGCATGAAGAAGGGTGATCTAAGGGCAGGTACATTGGTGTTGTCTCATAACCTGTCTCATAGAGTGCCACGTAATTTAAGACGACTTAATGTATTACATGTACAATAGTTGTCTTTTTAAGTTGTCTCATAGCAATTCGCAATTCCTTAATTTATGGAGAGAGTAAAAATAGGATTGTGAGGAGCATGACAACAACAACTCATACAATGGTAAAATAGTTGTCTCATAGTCCTAAATTTTAACTTATGAGGTGGTTGTTTCGCGAAACAACTACCTTATTCTCTCTCACCTCTCTCTTTCCTCCACATCATCAAAAATCCTACGTGGCAATGCATGAGACGATGTATAAGACCGTTTATATGTAGCAATATACCTGCCCTAAAAGACGAGCCATGCATCTCTGTCTGAACGACGACTGGGGTAAAAGTATGTAAAGTATGCTCGTGCATGCATTTCTGTCAGTAAAAGTACCTGGTTCGTTAAGATTCACATTGATGCATTCGTTTTTTTTCAGCTTTAGGTTGTCTGCATACTGCTACACTGCTACACACAGTGTTGGACCAAGGACATGGAACGCGCGAGAACCGGCGGCCCACCTGTCAGACTCAGACCTGTGCAAATCGGACCCAAGTCAAGTTGTTTGCGCCTTTCAGAGCCAGCCGCTTTGGACTTTGGCACTTTGCGAGGATCGCGCCCTTTCTCTTTTAAACAAACGCACGCTTGTAAAGCTTGTCCTTTGCAGGCCACGGCCAACCCCCCGGCCCTCCTTCTACTTGTCCCCTCCTATATATGCAACGTGAACTCTTCTCTACGGCCACGCCCTGCTGCTCTCTGCTCTGAACTCGGCTAGGTTGCTAGCTGAGCAGCAGCACCGTGCTACCGTGAGTTCACCAGTTCCGAAGATGATCAAGCTGAGGTACCCCAAGAAGCTGTTCAGGAGGAGCTCCTCCAAGGGCAGCACTACCAGCAGCAGCAGCAGCAGCGATGGCGATGCCGGCAGCGTCCGCGGCGGCGAGATTGAGTGGGAGGTTCGGCCGGGCGGCATGCTGGTGCAGAAGAGGGACTGCAGGGCGGACGTGGAGGTCATTACCGTCAGGGTCGCCACCGGCTTCTCCTGGCACGACGTCTCCGTTGTGGCTACCTCCACTTTTGGTGAGTGCTCTAGCTAGTGCTCTGCATTTTTGCTGTTACTGTATTCATTTCATCATAGTGTGTCTAGTTAACTTGAAGAGGATGTGCCTCCACTGTTCAGTAATTCAGTTGTAGTTTGGTCCCTGATGGATACTGAATACTGAAAGTATGAAAGAACCAGCTGTGACAAGTTTAAACAGGTCAATAGTACTACAGATTTACGCAACCTATAGTTTTGTTCACACAGCCAGATCCACGCATTGTATCGACATTGTTGATCCTTCTAAAGTTCTAAGCTCCTCACTCCACGAGCAGGGGTCACCTAGTTCAATAACTGTAATTTTATTTTTTTTAACTCTTAGTTTTAATAAAGTTCAGTAGGGGGAGACCCCTCCTGTTTGCCTCCAAAAAAAAAAATGAGCAGTAAATCACTAATAGTGTGTCACCCTCAACAACTCCACAAGTATGGCACTATATCACTGGGTTGTTCACGCAGGAGTAATAGAAAACACAAACGATGACATGGGCATGTCTGTTCTGTCAAAAAAAATATGGGCATGTCTGCAGTCTGCACAATGATCAATGTCTGCATTGCAGCCTACAACTGCAAGTGCACGATGACGATCCTGAGCGGAACCTTCGTGTTATTTGTCAGTTTGCCACCTAGTAGCATGAGATGAGCTGTCACAACCGTGCTTGATTTTTTAAAAACAAACATAAGAAATATTTGTCGTTACATACTCCACAATGAATCAAATATACTCTGCAACAATCTGATAATAACGCGTGTCCATGCAAACAAAATGATTGCAGGCGAGCTGAAGGTGGTGCTGTCCATGGTGACAGGGCTGGAGCCCCGGGAGCAGAGGCTGCTGTTCAGGGGCAAGGAGAGGGAGGACAGCGACCACCTCCACATGATCGGGGTGAGGGACATGGACAAGGTGCTGCTCCTCGAGGACCCTGCCCTCAAGGACATGAAGCTCCGGGCCGGGCTCACGGCGGCCCAGGCCGTGCAGAGCCCGTATCAGACTTTTATCAAGGTGTAGGCCTGGCCCGGCTCGGCCTGCGGCCACCCTAACTGATAGAGTAAACCAGTATCATTCGGCTGCTCTTGGTTGGTGAATTGTGATTGTCTGCTGCTAATCAGTGCTGAGTACCACTCCATGTATGGCATGGGCAAAGGAAATGGCCCCCTTTCATGTGAGAGTTGGAGTACCACTGCTTGTAGTTGTGTGTTTTCTCATTTGTAGGTAGAGATGCACTTATGGTAAGTGCTGAGTGAGTGTGGCTGTCATCCTATATGCATGCTAAGTTTTTTCTGTCAAGGAAATGCAAACTAGATGACGCAGGCCTACTGGCCTAGCAAGTTTCACAAACAGTTTCGACTCTGAATGGCCTGCAAAGCTCCAACTGATGATTTGGAGACAGACATTCTCCGTTTTGGGTGATGCCTCTTATTACAACTTCATCTCCTGATTTTGGTCCTCAGATGCCTGCTTCAAAATCTAGCGACATGTTCCTACCATACCAGTACGACTCCACGAAATTGGGTGTCTGGCTATATGCTGATGACAAGAGCTGCCATTTTCCACAGAACTGACATCTCTGAATTTACTGACCAACTCAACGATATCCCTGTAGATCAAAGGGCAGCATAAACAGAGCACTGTTGTCCTGGTGGCATCTTGTAGGAGTACTACCAAAAGCTTCCCCTCGCATTCATGTCGATCGCTGCAGCTGCACCTACACAAAACTGTACTGCTAGCATAGTACTGGCAACATCAATGTGGCGTGGCGTGACAGTCGGAACGCAATTTCCATGACCATGCATGGGATTACGGGAAGATCGTCGCCCGGGCCGTACGCCGGAGAATCCCGATCCACGCAAGCCGCATGTGGGTCTCCGTCCTCGCGTGCCACGGCAACAGACGAGAGGGATGCTTTGGCCCGAAGAAAAACGGGGATTCCGAGGCATAATGACAAACAAAGAGCATCCTTGTCAACTAGTATGTCCTGTACACGTTCAGCAATCAGCCTGTAGTAGTAGACTAACCACATGCATGAGCCGGTGGCTGGTGAGCTTCTTGGAAGCCAATCGCAGTTCAGAGTTCAGACGCTAGACAATTGGACGCCTTGTGTGGATGATGACTATTTAGTTGTTTATTTTCTATGGAGGATCCAGGTTTGCTTGCTAACTATAGTGGCACAATTGAGATATCTCACCAGACCAGATTGATCAACTCATGATTATCAAGGCCTACTTAACTTGGCAGTTGTCTAGTTCACCGCTCATCTATAAAACTAGGAGGATTCCCCGCGTGTTACCGCTGGCATAAAGGGAGAATAATAATGAACTGCTGAGGTGAACAACTTGCATGTCAAAATAAATTGCTAGTGGCAAATGATAGTGGATTGTTGAGGTGGACGCAGTGCGTGTCAATTGAAATAAATAGTGGAGTTGATAGTGGAGGCTGAAGTGGACGTGTTGCATGTCGAGAGAATTAGATAGTGGAGTTTGTCTATATAAGAGTTATAGATCAGGTATTATACCCTCTTAGAGTACTCAATTTCGTTTAAGTAACCCCTAAGATGGTTTTACTAACGTGTCAGTGAATTAGCAAATTGTAGGAAACAAGCTAGTCTACACATAGCAGCCCCTATCATATCAAGGTTTAACTATGTAAACCCCCTCATTTATAAAAATCAATATTATTTCCCCTAAAACATTTAACGATGATATTCAAATGACCTGGCTATTTTGACATCATATCCCGCTACACTGGCCTAAGTACTCAGGCTTGTGTGCTGGCACTAGATCTGAGCATTTTGTGTGGGGACGAGACAAAGAAAAGACCAATTGCTTCTTGGTTATGTCTGGGTGGGTAGGCTGCGCAACTTACATTGTGAAATAACTAAAAGAAATATTTTAGATTGAGATTCTACTTTTCATATCCCTTCATCTTCATCTTCCTATTCTTTTCAGGCTTGCCCCTCCTCGGCCACCCATGAACAACATTTGACCTTTTGGATCCTGATCCACCTCATGGCAGTTTCCGATGGCATTGAACCCATACATCGCGCCATCATCCTCGTCATACTATTGCATTTCTCATTATTCTTTTATGTTGTTGTCGGGTACCTAGATTAGGGGTCCTAAACTAGGGGATTAGAGATAAGCAAACCAGCAGCTCCTCCCTAAATCCCAAGAGCTAACCAAAGGAAATCCCCGATTCTCCTCGTCTTGGGCCGACTCAGGATCAGGCCCACAAAGCCACGGAACCCACTAGCTCGAGCAGCGGCCGCTCACCCGCTCGAGAAAGAACTACGGAAACCGCTCGAGCGAGCGAGCGCTCGAGACGGTGACGGAAACCGCTCGAGCGAGCGCTCAAGACGGTGACGGAAACCGCTCGAGCGAGCAACCGCTCGAGACGGTGACGTAAACCGCTTGAGCGAGCGACCGCTCGAGTATACCGGCAATTATTGCCTTTCCAGAGCATGCACATGGCTACAGGGCTCGAAACAGTGTGGCGGTACACCAACTCTGCCTAACTCTATGGCTACAGGGCCCGTAATAGTGGATCGTACGCCGGTCAATTCCATCATTACGCTGCCCATCCCCCGGATTCGAGGATGGCAGAAGCCGCTGTGACACCATGCCGCGTACTGTGCCGCGTGCGGCATCTCCTCAAACGCCATCGTCAACTCTCCGTACCATCAAACACGCCGCTCCGTCCCATCGCTCGGATCGTCGACCCCTCGAGGCCGTCCTCGGCCGTTCGAGGGATGATGGCGGATGGGACTGGCGTATGGGACGCGCCATGACCCGTCTTTCCTACCACAACGGCCACTCGCCAGGGTTCCCGGGCAGGCCATCATCGCCCACTCCTCCATTTCGTCAGCCCGCGTCAGGCAAGGACGAGCAGGCCATCACCAGCCATGCTGCTACAGGGTCGAACCGGACCAAAGCATGGATCCATAGGCTCAAACCGGACAATAGAGAGCATCCACAACGCCGACGACTCGACGGAGCGCCCATGCCTCGACGTCACGCACACGATTGCCCTACCAAATCTTGTACTCCTGAGCCTCCCCTTGGCCTATAAAAGGGGACGCCAGGGCATAGCATAGGGCAGGATAACACATACACACCCACGATCTCCATTCGCTAAGTCTCAGGACTTCCTTGTACTCACCCCTGTACGAGCACCTAGGTGCAAGATAATACAAGCCTCCTCCCCCCGCTGGACGTAGGGCATTCTTTTGCCCGAACCAGGATAAAAACCTTGTGTCCTTCTTGCATCACCATTCGGATTAGGGAGCACGCTTAGAAATTTACTTTGTTGGTGTGATACCCCCGGGGTACGAAACACCGACAGTTGGCGCGCCAGGTAGGGGTACTGCGTGTTTCGCCCGATTCCCGCCATTTTTCCGGATGGCATCACCCACTTCCTCGCTTCCGTTCGCTACGGTGATCTGGTTTGGGAGTTTGGAGTTTGTGTCGCTCGGCACAGGCTATGACATGGCTCTGCTCTCGATCGGAGAACCAGGCGGGGGACGCTCTTCACCCCCACGCGCTGGTGGAGTCACGTGTCGGCCGCGCCACCACGGCTCGCCACCACGACGCCAACGCCACCGGCACCAGCTTCGCGCCCCCCACGCAGGCCCGGAGTACACCGCTCCCGTGCCCACCCCGGCCCGTAACGCCATGGCACACCCAGCAGGGGCGCCGAGCGCACGACAGGGGGTGGCACGTAGGCAGGAAGCTCTCGACATGGATCCTGGCTTCACGTTCGCCATGCGTTCGCCGAGAGAGCCCGGCGTGGCGCCCCGAGCACGCGCACGGCCGACGTCGCCTAACCTCTTGCCGCACGGATTCTATCAAGCTCATCGCAGGCTCCCGTTTGGGCTCACCAACTCCGCCGCCACGTACGCCCGCGAGATCCAGTCAGCAATGGGGCTGCAGGAGGAGAGCCCCGGCCCCCTCTTGTGCGCTGCCGTGAATTTGGAGATCGTGTGGCCAGCGTCGGTAGACCGTGGGTTTGATAGGGCGCCTGGCCCCCAACGCGGCACCACGGTCGGGAATATGCGCCGCCGGATCGAGGAGGATAGCACGGGAAGGCCCTGGACGCCGTCCGGCGCCGACCCCGACTCCGATGACTCGGATTCAGGGTGCTATGACCCGGCTCGTGAGTGTTTCCGCCTTGAGAATGACGTTCCGTCGGACGATGAGACTGGAGACGACGCCGCGGCGGCCGCCGCGGCAGCCAACCGCCCCGACGGAACGCCGGTCCTTGGAACACCAGCGGCTGGAGCCTTGCAGGTAATCGAGCCTCGTGAGGAGCCACCGCAAGGGCAAAACAACCCACGACCTGAAGATGATGCTCGAGCAGCACAATGGGCTCAGCTCCGAGAAATCGAGGCCAAGATGGACGCGGATCGCGCAAATCTGGAGCTGCTCAAGCACGCCTTCGAGCAGAACCAACCTCCTCCCCCTCGAGCTCCTGGCGCTCGAGGAAAAGCACGGGATGTCCTCCACCGCATCGTCAACGATGGACGGCCACAAGCACCGGTCGAGCCAGCCCACTTCCCTCGAGCAAGCCAGAATGTCCTCGCGGCAGCCATGCTACTGCGAGACATGCCAGCACCCTCGAATCCGCAAGCATTGCGGATACGGAATGAGGTCCAGGGACTCCTTCAGGTCGCGGCCGCCCAGCAAGCAGAAAGCTCAGCCTCAAGACTGCGCGAGGCGGAATAAGACCAGCCGGCCCACCTGCCACGGCACGAACGAGAGGGCTCGGTCCACTAAGAGGTACCCCCTCGAGGTGGTAGAGCCCCCATCCGTGATCGCATCCTCGACAACCGCGAGCCTCAAGATGCGCGTCACGATATCAACGACAACCGACGGCGCAAGGCCACAGGCGCCGAGGACCGTGGCTACAATGCCCATCGAGGAGGGCGCTACGACAGCGACGAGGACCGGCAGGCTCCCGAGCCGCCGGGCCCTCGAGTCTTCAGTCGAGCTATCCGCAACACGCCGTTGCCCAACCCGTTTCGACCTCCCACGAGCTTGGCTAAGTATAACGGGGAAACCAAGCGAACTCGCTCGCTCGATCTCCGACTTCCGGCCTTTGCCGGCCGGGAGGGCGCGAGAGGATAAGGCAATCATACGCCAACTCCCACTTGTTCCTCTCTGACACCGCTCGGCGGTGGCTCGAGGAACTTCCCCAAATCGGATCTACGACCGGACCGATCCGGTCCGGATTTTCGAGGGGAACTTCAAGGGCACCTATATTCGACCTGGCAACTCTTGGGACCTCCGGAATTGCAAGCGGATGCCGGGAGTCTCTTCGAGACTTTGCTCGACGCTTCTCCAAGTTGCGCACCGAGCCGCCGCATATCCCCGACCATGACGTCATCCTGGCGTTCGTCTCGGGCACCACATGCAAGGAGCTCGTGCGGGAGCTCGGACGCAACCGCCCAAAGACCGTCGACGAACTCATGGACGTCGTCGCTGACTACGCAGCCGGTCACGAGGCCGTAGGAGCGTTCTTTGGCGGGGACGGGAGCAAGCCCAAGCCGCCGCCCGGCGACGGGGAGGGCACGAGCAAGGGCCAGAAGAAGAATGGGAAGAAGAAGAAGAACAACCAGCAAGGCAAGCGTGTGGTCGTGGGGGATGAGGTCGCCGCGGCTGACCGCAAGAAGCCTCGACCCCCTCCCGATGGGGCCGTCTTCGACAAGATGCTGAAGCAGCCCTGCCCGTACCATAAGGAACCGGCCAAGCATAACCTCGAGGACTGCCGTATGCTTCGAGGCTACTTCAAGCGGTTCGGGATCGGCAAGGACGATGACAAGAAGGATAAGGGAGCTGACGATCAGGCCAAGGACGACGGCGACAATGGGTTCCCGCCCATTGCCAACTGCTACATGATCTATGGCGGCCCCACGACCCAGATGACGCGTCGGGAGCGGAAGCAGGAGCGTAGGGAGGTCTTCTCTGTGAAGCCCGCCTCTACCCAATTTCTCGACTGGTCGGATGCGCCCATCATGTTCGACCGTGATGACCATCCGGAGCACGTCACCAACCCGGGCGCGTACCCCCTCGTTGTCGACCCGATCATCCTCGACGCCCGCTTCACCAAAGTTCTCATGGATGGAGGCAGCAGCCTCAACATCATCTGCATGGAGACGCTCACATTGCTCAGCATCACGAGGGCGCAGCTCAAGCCAAGCGCTGGGGGCTTCCATGGTGTCGTCCCCGGCAAGAAGGCGCTCACGATCGGCCGCATCGACCTCCCCGTCTACTTTGGCACACGCTCGAACTTCCGTCGAGAGGTCCTCACTTTAGACGTAACTGGTTTCCAGGGGACCTATCACGCCATCCTGGGCCGCCCGTGCTACGCCCAGTGCATGGCGATCCCCAATTACGCCTACCTCATGTGGCAGAACCTCCTAAGTAATGTGGCCCACATGCACTAATCCTCGTCTTAACAGACCTCAGATTACTATGCATGTGTTCCACACGACTTTTGAAGCCCTGTCGTTGTTCTTAACGAACACCGATTGAACCACTTTTTACACTCATACCCGGGATCAACAATGGAGTAACCACAACATTACCACATTTGTTACAAAAATATATATATCAGAGTGCGGAAGAATGATAACATTAAAAAGTTTACAAAATATGAATAAGTCAATTTTTACAAACTTAACTTAAATGAGGAAGTAGAGTAGAGCTACAGAAGACAACTTAGGTAAGACACCTAAGTCGTGAGAGGCAACCAAATCATGTCGAGCCCACGACACAACCATGGTTAGGAGCAACTGTCGACTCGCAACAGGGGGTAGAACAAACCCCGAGTACATTCAAGGTACTCCGCAAGACTTACCCGACTAAAAGAAAAGACTCTCAAGGATATGCTTTGGCTTTTGAGTAGTTGAGCTAGAAAAGGGAAGTTTTGCGTAAAAGCATTACTAATCTTGAAACCTTACTTTCAATGTTTTAAACAGATAAAAGCATCGATTAATTCAACCTACTAAAGCTAGATTAGCACCCGTTCTATTTCCAAGAATCATATTAAGCATTACACTTGAGATTATCTTTCCAACCGCCTTCTTCTTGAAACCAAGAGTCACCAAGAACCAATTCTTTCATATTTCATTGGAATGCTACGATGCAGGTGCGAGGATCAAGTCTCCTTATACGTGGAGCAAACGACGGTTCGAGCGGTTTTACTCAGGCGAGGATCTCTAAACACACGATATAAGTGGGACTCTAACCCACAATTATATCAACAATACCGTCGGACATTCTAGAACTAGGCTCGGCTTCCGCGCCACCCGAGAGTACACTTACACCTCCAATCCGGGGACACGGCCCACGAGGGTATTGTACTCCCGCCATCTCGCCACTCCCAGTGCACGGGCTCACCGTACTAGTCCTTATATTATCCTAGGGTAAAGCTTTTCCGTAGGTATGTGAGTAGTTGTAAAATCTTGATCCAAGGGCCAACAACGGTACGGTCCTTAATCGACACAGTCGGAAACACTACATCAAGACTCCATTCCCGATGCAAGTTACCCGACCGGTCTCAATTTCTTATAACCATATTCTTATGCCCTCGTGACCCATCTTTAGGTCTAGAGGAGCAAAGATACAATGGTAAATCATGATCAAAGATTAATGACCTACAACTTCTACCGAAGTCTAAGCATGGCTAAGCATAAGAAATCGACCTACACATACTAGTGGGATATCATGATATAAAAGTAGATCAAGGTAGACATGCGGCAACGGTATCAACCAACTCCTATTAACTTAATGCACATTACACTAGACTTATAGTGTAAAATATTTGCGAGAAATAGAAATGGGTTGCATGCTCCTGGGCTTGCCCGAGTTGCGGTGAAGTTAGATTTCAATGGTCGACTTGACACCAACACCATGGATGGATAACACCAACATTGAAGCTCTCATCAAGACCCACAATATTGCTTTTTGGACCAACCCCAAATTCTTTGTAGATTTTGAAATAGAGAAAAGGGGGTAAATCGGGGTTTTCGGGAAAACGGGGTTTTTGAAACAATTGGAGCTCGATTTAATTTCTACACTAGCTAATCGGTCATTAGCAATCACAAGCATCATTTCATATGTAAAACAAAGCATCACATTAAAAACTATATTAAAACATGAATGCATTAATGCCATGATGCTTGATGATTAGGCCTTAATAAAATTCTAAAACAAGTTTTAGTTGTCATTAACATCTAGGATGTTACATCCTTTCCCCCTTAAAGAAATCTCGTCCGAGATTTTGGAGCAACAAAATCCCGTGGGGTAAGTAATGGAAAAGGAAATGTGTCAAGCAAATCAACTTGACAGAAGTTCATAGATCATCAAGGTTCGATTCGAGAGTTACAACCATGAGATGAAAGTGGTTACAACTGACAAGGTATTTAGAGTTTCAAGGGAGTTTCAGCAATAATTCCCAAGATAAGTTCGAAGAGTAGGGTACATTGTCATGAGACTATAATGGCTCATGCCCGCAAACATTGATACCTGCGCGCACCCAGCGGCAACTTGTGTGCCCGGGTCACACAAGAGACCCTAGGTTCCGTCGCGGCACCGGGTTACGAACACGGCACCACTATAGGGCACAACAACAAGAACCCACATTTTGAAACATTGATACGAACCGAGATCAGAAGTCGGTCACAACCACAAGGTTTCTTTAGGATTCAAAGAACAACTTTGAATCCCTATGGAGTGTCGAATGATCGATAGCACATTAAGTGTGAACCATAATGGTTCAGGAGCACCGACTATGATACCAGTGCACGACTTGGCGAAAACTCATGTGGTCGCGAATCACGGGAGATTCCAGGTTGACACGGCACCATAGTTACGGTCGAGACACCACTACAGAATACAATCAATATGACTCTTGGCCAACAAAGTCGGATATCAAGGTCAAGAAATTAGAATGTGCAAACAAGGATCGCACCCAAGAGGAGCATGATCATTGACCTTGGATAACGACGAACACTCGGGTTCGGCGATGTTTCCAAGTCATAAGTCATGATACCTTAGAAGACATATCCATAGCGATATACAAGTGAGATATATGTCGTCAAACGACATCAAGGAGATAGCACAGTCGAGTTGGAAGGAATCAAAGTATAACAAATACTCGGCAAAAGAATTTAAGGATTCACACCGGTTTCGGTTTTCAAGGTAATAGTGTACTTCGAGCATATTCCACATTCCCAAGGATCGACTTATGGAGTACGGGATTATTAACAGTGTGGCAAAACCTGGTATAAGATGAGATTCAGCAATGGAACAATTATAAAGGATGTAACTGTTCTTCAAACATAGGGAGGGAATTGTAAGCACCACCATAGATCACATCATAATGACTTTTGATAATTATTTGTCGAATATCAGGGTCAAGAGATTAGCATGTTCGAGAGAATGTGAACACACTAATTGTGAACTATAAGGTTTCATGATCATAGACCCCGACATTAGCGAACGCCCTAAGCGGTAATTCCTTATGGTCATAAGCCACGGAGACCCCAGGTTTCATCGCTATTTCCCGGTCATAGATCATGGTACCTTAGAGAACATAATCAAGTTATGAACAAATGAGATATATGTCATCAAATGACACCAAGGAGATAGTATGTGTCGGAGTTGAAAAGAATCAAGGCATGGCACATACTCAACAAAAGAATCAAGAATTTGTACCAGGTTTCATCTTTAAGATAATGATGTATATCAAGGTATATTCCACAAATTCCCAAAGATCGAGAAATTTATGAAATAAAAGATTCAATTGATAAACAATCCTGGTACATGGCGAGATTTAACAATAGAACAATCATAAAGGAATATAACCATTCCAACCTTAAGGGGATCTTTTAACTTCCAAAAGATTTTCATATGATACGCTCGTCCTATACGTCCTCACAATGTTAGAAAACTTCAACTTCACCAAGTTAGTGAATTAGAGGGCTTGTTAGACGAACCGTTTAAAGACACTCCAAATAAGCTTTGGTTGAGGAAGTTGACTTCCATGTTGACCATTTGAAGAAGTACCGAGAAACTTCTCAAAGTCTTTCAAAGAAAGAAAATAGATAAGGATCCATTTTTAATTTGTTAACTTCAAAAACTTTTATATAGTAAAATTATTTTGAAGTTTTCAAATGTAATGTTGTAGCCGATCCAAAGTATGAGCTCGATACCAACCGTGCGTAACCTCCTAAGTAATGTGGCCCACATGCACTAATCCTCGTCTTAACGGACCTCGAGATTACTATGCATGTGTTCCACACGACTTTTGAAGCCCTGTCGTTGTTCTTAACGAACACCGATTGAACCACTTTTTACACTCATACCCGGGATCAACAATGGAGTAACCACAACATTACCACATTTGTTACAAAAATATATATATCAGAGTGCGGAAGAATGATAACATTAAAAAGTTTACAAAATATGAATAAGTCAATTTTTACAAACTTAACTTAAATGAGGAAGTAGAGTAGAGCTACGTAAGACAACTTAGGTAAGACACCTAAGTCGTGAGAGGCAACCAAATCATGTCGAGCCCAGCGACACAACCATGGTTAGGAGCAACTGTCAGCACCTGCAACAGGGGTAGAACAAACCCTGAGTACATTCAAGGTACTCCGCAAGACTTACCCGACTAAAAGAAAAGACTCTCAAGGATATGCTGGCTTTTGAGTAGTTGAGCTAGAAAAGGGAAGTTTTGCGTAAAAAGCATTACTAATCTTGAAACCTTACTTTCAATGTTTTAAACAGATAAAAGCATCGATTAATTCAACCTACTAAAGCTAGATTAGCACCTGTTCTATTTCCAAAGAATCATATTAAGCATTACACTTGAGATTATCTTTCCAACCGCCTTCTTCTTGAAACCAAGAGTCACCAAGAACCAATTCTTTCATATTTCATTGGAATGCTACGATGCAAAAAGTGCGAGGATCAAGTCTCCTTATACGTGGAGCAAACGACGGTTCGAAGCGGTTTTACTCACCATGAGGATCTCTAAACACACGATATAAGTGGGACTCTAACCCACAATTATATCAACAATACCGTCGGACATTCTAGAACTAGGCTCGGCTTCCGCGCCACCCGAGAGTACACTTACACCTCCAATCCGGGGACACGGCCCACGAGGGTATTGTACTCCCGCCATCTCGCCACTCCCAAAGGCACGGGCTCACCGTACTAGTCCTTATATTATCCTAGGGTAAAGCTTTTCCGTAGGTATGTGAGTAGTTGTAAAATCTTGATCCAAGGGCCAACAACGGTACGGTCCTTAATCGACACAGTCGGAAACACTACATCAAGACTCCATTCCCGATGCAAGTTACCCGACCGGTATCAATTTCTTATAACCATATTCTTATGCCCTCGTGACCCATCTTTAGGTCTAGAGGAGCAAAGATACAATGGTAAATCATGATCAAAGATTAACAGCCTACAACTTCTACCGAAGTCTAAGCATGGCTAAGCATAAGAAATCGACCTACACATACTAGTGGGATATCATGATGTAAAAGTAGATCAAGGTAGACATGCGGCAACGGTATCAACCAACTCCTATTAACTTAATGCACATTACACTAGACTTATAGTGTAAAATATTTACGTAAATAGAAATGGGTTGCATGCTCCGGGCTTGCCCGAGTTGCGTGAAGTTAGATTTCAATGGTCGACTTGACACCAACACCATGGATGGATAACACCAACATTGAAGCTCTCATCAAGACCCACAATATTGCTTTTTGGACCAACCCCAAATTCTTTGTAGATTTTGAAATAGAGAAAAGGGGGTAAATCGGGTTTTCGGGAAAACGGGGTTTTTGAAACAAATTGGAGCTCGATTTAATTTCTACACTAGCTAATCGGTCATTAGCAATCACAAGCATCATTTCATATGTAAAACAAAGCATCACATTAAAAACTATATTAAAACATGAATGCATTAATGCCATGATGCTTGATGATTAGGCCTTAATAAAATTCTAAAACAAGTTTTAGTTGTCATTAACATCTAGGATGTTACACCTCAAGCTCAAGATGCCGAGGCCCAAGGGGATCATCACCGTCGACTCCACGTACGAGCATGCGTATTGCTGTGACATGGAATGCGTCGAGTACGGGGAGTCCCTGACCGCATCCAAGGAGCTGGCCAAGACGCTCAACTGCCTAGCAGCCGAGGCCGCCGCCCCGGCACCCAAGCGACAGGCCGGCAATTTCGAGCCCGCCGAGGACACCAAGAAGATCCCGCTCGATCCGAGCTCCTCAAGCGAGAAGACGCTGATCATCAGCGCCTCCCTCGACAGCGCATAGGAAGCAGTGCTCGTCGACTTTCTCCGCGCAAACGCTGATATGTTTGCGTGGAGTCCCTGGACATGCCTCGGCATACCGAGGATGTCGCCGAGCACGCCTTAGAGATCCGTCCCGGTTCAAGACTGTCAAGCAACGCCTCGCGCCGCTTCGACGAGGAGAAGCGCGGGATCATCCGCGAAGAGGTCGAGAAGCTCGAGAAGGCCGGATTCATCAAGGAGGTACATCATCCCGAGTGGTTAGCTAATCCCGTATTAGTAGAGAAAAGAATGGAAAGATGAGGATGTGTGTAGACTACACTAGTTTAAATAAAGCATGTCCCAAAGTTTCATTCCCTTTACCTCGAATAGATCAAATTGTTGATTCCACCGCGGGTTGTGAAGTACTTTCCTTTCTCGATGCCTACTCCGGCTATCACCAAATCAAGATGAAAGAGTTCGACCAGCTCGCGACTTCATTCATCACTCCCGTGGGCATGTACTGTTATGTCACGATGCCTTTCGGCCTCCGAAACGCCGGGGCAACATATCAGCGCTGCATGCTCCACGTTTTTGGCAAACATATAGGAGAAACAGTTGAGGCGTATGTAGATGACATCGTAGTCAAGACGCGTAAAGTCGAAAACCTTGTCGAGGATCTCAAGTTGACGTTCGGGTGCCTCAAGGCTAAGAACATCAAACTGAACCCCGAGAAGTGTGTCTTTGGAGTGCCTCGAGGCATGCTGCTAGGCTACATCGTCTGCCAGCGCGGGATCGAGGCCAACCCCGAGAAGGTCACGGCCATCATGCGGATGGGGCCGATTCGAGACCTGAAGGGGGTGCAGAAAATCACAGGGTGCTTGGCCGCCCTTAGCCGATTCATCGCACGCTTGGGAGAAAAGCTTTGCCTCTGTATCGACTCCTCAAAAATCCGAGCATTTTGCATGGACACCCGAGGCGGAGGAAGCCCTCTCGAGGTTAAAGAGCATGCTCACCTCCCCTCCCGTACTCGTGCCACCTCGACCAGCTACACCAGACAAACCCGCCGAGCCACTCCTCCTCTACATTGCCGCAACCACCCAAGTGGTCAGCGCAGTCATAGTGGTCGAGAGGCAGGAAGAGGGGCACGCGCTTCCCGTCCAACGGCCAGTTTACTTTGTCAGTGAGGTGCTCTCGGATGCCAAGATTCGATACCCCCAAATCCAAAAGCTGCTCTATGCAATCGTGCTCACCCGACGAAAGCTTCAGCACTATTTTCTTAGCCACCCGGTGACGGTTGTATCATCATTCCCACTTGGGGAGATCATCCAGAACCGGGAGGTAGTGGGTCGAATCACTAAGTGGTCGGTCGAGCTCATGGGTGAGACCATCACCTACGCCCCACGAAAATCTATCAAATCCCAAGTACCGGGCCGACTTTGTTGCCGAATGGACCGACGTCCAACTTTCCCCGCATGATTCAAGCCGAGCCGTGGACCATGTATTTCGACGGGTCGCTCATGAAGACGGAGCGGCGCGCGCCGGCCTTTCATTTCACCCCTCGGAGTACACATGCGCTACGTGGTGCGGATCCACTTCGCCGCCTCGAACAATATGGCAGAATATGAGGCGCTCGTCACCGGGTTGCGCACGCTATCGAGCTCGGGGTTCGACGCCTTGACGCTCGAGGTGACTCGCAACTTGTCATCGACTGTGTGATGAAAGCTTCGAGCTGCCATGACGAAAAATGGACGCGTATTGCAACGAAGTGCGCAAACTGGAAGCAAACTTTCACGGCCTCAAGCTCAACCACATCCCGAGACGTTTCAATGAAGCCGCAGACGAGTTAGCCAAGATCGCGTCGTCTCGAGCGCCGCTCCCCCCAGACGTCTTCTCGAAAGATCTTCACGAGCCATCTGTGAAGTGGGACTCGGGGGCTGGAGCAGAACCAGTCATCGAGCCCACTCCAACGACCGAGCCCCCCTCGACGGAGGCCGAGGTCATGGAGATCGATCGGGATTCGAGCCCACCAGCAGATTGGCGTGCGCCCTTCCTCGAATATCTTGTTCGAGGGGAGCTGCCAGAGGATCGAACAGAAGCAAGACGGCTGGCACGTCGAGCCAAAACTTACGTCATCTACGGAGATGACAGAGAGCTTTACCGCCGCAGTCAGACTGGCATACTTCAACGGTGCATCTCGATCGATGAGGGCAGGAAATTGCTCAAAGACATGCACTCGGGGGCTTGTGGCCACCACGCCGCGCCAAGAACCCTTGTCAAAAACGCTTCCGTCCGAGGCTTTTATTGGCCCACGGCTACATCGCAGACGCCATCAAGTTAGTTCGAGCATGTGAAGGATGCCAGTTCTACACCAAGCAAACGCATCTTCCAGCACACGCGCTCCAGATGATCCCCCTCACGTGGCCATTTGCGGTCTGGGGGCTCGATCTGGTTGGGCCTCTCAAAAAGATGACGGGAGGCTACACCCACTTGCTCGTTGCCATCGACAAGTTCACCAAGTGGATCGAGGCCAAGCCCATCACCAACATCCGCTCGGAGCGGGCGGTCGAGTTCTTCACCGACATCATCCACCGCTTTGGAGTCCCTAATGTCATTATCACAGACAATGGCACCCAGTTCACAGGCAAAAAGTTCCTGGACTTCTGCGATCGGCACCACATCCGTGTGAACTGGTCGGCAGTTGCCCATCCTCGAACTAATGGCCAAGTCGAGCGCGCCAACGGCATGATTTTACAGGGGCTAAAGCCAAGGATCTTCGACCGCCTCAACAAGCATGGCAAGAAGTGGGCGGCCGAGCTCCCATCAGTTCTTTGGAGTCTACGAACAACTGAAAGCCGAGCCACTGGGTTCACTCCGTTTTTCCTGGTCTATGGGTCAGAGGCCGTCCTCCCCACTGACCTCGAATACGGGTCCCCTCGACTCAAGGCCTACAACGAGCAGACCAACGAGGAAAGGCTAGCTAACGTCGTCGACCAAGCCGAGGAAGCTCGAGACACGGTGCTCCTACACTCTGCGCGCTACCAGCAGAAGCTACGACAGTACCACGAGAAGAATGTGCGCAAGAGGGATTTCGAGGTCGGCGATCCCGTGCTCCGTCGACGACAAGACAACAAGGGGCGCCACAAGCTCACTCCTCCCTGGGAAGGCCCGTTCATCGTGGTCGAAGTACTGAAGCCGGGAACCTACAAGTTAGCCGATGAAGACGGCTCGATCCTCGCCAACGCATGGAACATCGAACAGCTACGTCGCTTAGCACAGCGCTAGCACTTAGTTAAAAAGAAACAAAGGCAAGGAATGAAAGATAACTCGGAGCACAGAGAAAAAACTAGAGCACAATAGCACAAGTCATAAACATCACGCTTAAAGGCCACTCGGGCCATTCCACGACCAGAATACTTGTTTTCTTACAGGGGCCTTGTTGCCCAAACCTCTGCTCGCAGGCCGGTTGAAAACTACTGCACGTCAGGGGGAAGGACTTCAGGCAGGAAGCTCTCGGCAAGACGCGCCCCAGGCTCCTCGGCGTCGACCTTGAGCTGCTTAATCTGGGGGTTCATGCCACCTCCTGCTCATCCTCGGTGTAGGAGAAGCCGCCCGCAACCGCCTCCATCCCGGCCTGAGCAGCCTCCCTCGAAGTATCGAACCCGGAGTAGAAGATGGCCATGGTCCGATGCGCGGCGAAGACGAGGGCATCTCGAACACGGCCCCGCAGAGAAGCGCCGAACTCAACGACCCGGCTGGCGTAGCCTTTGTCGGCGTCCGGCCCCTCGACGTCTACCACGGGCGCAAAACCCCAAGTGGCGCTGAGGGTGTCGATGGCGCTGGTGATATGGGCCTTGGCAGAGATCTCGCCATCAACCAACGCGTGGGCCGACCTTGCGTCCTCACGCGCCGCCGCCAGGTCCGCCTCCAGATCTGGAAAAGAACGAAGAAAGCTAAGCGCTCGAACACAACGCGCAGAGATCACGCACGGAAAAGGAAACCGAAAGGCTCAAGGTACTTACCAGTGCAGCGGGTCGAGAGCCCTTGCTCGCGCTCGAGCGCTTGCTTGAGCTCGAACTCCTTCCTCCTGAGCGCGCGGTCGGCGTCGCGCTTCTCCACCCGCAGCTCCTCGTAGGCCTTGCCGGCATCCTGGATGGCGAGGTCCTTCTCCGTCACCATCTAACAAAGATTAGCCGCCTCCGTCTGGAAATCGCCCGCCCGCTTCTTCTCCGTTTCAAGCGCGCTCGCGAGGGCCTCCTTCTCGACGGTTTCTCGGGAGACCGTCGACTGTAGGTCCTTCACGTACGCCTCGGCGGTGGCCTTGTCCTTCTCGAGCTGCTCCACCTGCTGGCTCTTTACCTTGAAGCCCGTCGCCGCCGTGGCCGCGTCCTTCTTGAGTTGCTCGAAGACCTCTCGCAGCCGCTCGTTCTCTTGCCGAGCCGTCTCCGCTTCCCGCGCGGCTTGGGCGAGCTTGTCACGAGCTTCCTGTTGAGCCGCCTCCGCCTCCTGCGCAGCTCGAGCGAGCTCGTCCTGAGCCCTTTTGGCATCTCCCTTGGCGGCGTCCAGCGCGGCGTTGGCCTCTCGAAGGAGCCGAGCGGATCGGTGCAGCTCTCCCTCAGCGTCCTGCCCCATGCGCACGTACCGCCGGATCTCGTGCTCACTCTCCCGCAGGGCGTGAATGTGAACAGACTTGGCGTAGGAACAGCTCTGCGCCGTCTGAATCGGGAAAAGGAAAAATCAGAACACAGACTACGATAAGTCAAAAAAGAAAAGTGATTGCGCTCGAGAATACTCACGGAAGAGAGCCGAGGCATGTCCTCGGAGACGAGCGACAGGGCGACCTTCAAAGTGTTTTCAAGCCACTGCCGACGCTCCTCGGCCTCCATATGAGCCACGAGCTCCTTTTGATCTTTCATCACGATCGCGGGAGCCTCATGGTCGAGCGGGTCGGGGAGCACCAGCGGCGGCCTCTCCCATAAAGGGAACGCCTCCCGCATGTCCTTGTCGACGGTGGTATGGAGCCTCCTCACCGCCTCCAAGTCGACGTCCGCCGTCACCACTCGCTCGGCCAGGGTAGGCGGGCGTTGCGGCTGACTCCAGGAGGATGACGCTTCTTGGGCGAGCACCCGCGCCTCGATCCGCCTCCTCTCCTCGATGGACGAATCGGTGGGCTCGGTGGGCCCAAAGCCGACCGTCCGCATATGGCTGTCGACGATGGCGGACGCCATCTGCTTCCTCTGGGCCTCCTCCCAGAGGTCGGCCTCGGACATGCTGGGGAATCTCACCTTGCCCGTCGTGGAGTTGGGCACGAGGTGGGGCACCATAACCTCCCTCAACTGCAGCAGCGGCAGCGGCGCCTGATACGGCACCAGGCGGAGCTCCTTAGGATGCTCTTCCCCCTGTGCACCGTCCTGCTGCCCCTCGCCCTCTGCGGCGGCAGGCTGCTCCACCTGCTCCTCCACCTTCTCCTCCTCCAGCGTGAAGGCGGGGTGCTCTTCCGGCGCCCCCTCTTGCGCCCGAATTTGGGCCTCCCCCTGCTCGATCGGGGAGACCTGGGGCACCTCGACCTGCCGCACGGCCGAGGGGTCGGCCTCCATGACTCGAGGGGGGGTGGACGCCCGGTCCATTTGGGAATCAGGAACCTGCCCCGCCTCTTGCATCTCCACGTCGACCGCCGGCCGATCGACGGCCGCCGGCATCTCCTCCTCCTCCTTCTCCTTGCGCTCCTCCTCGAGCCGACGCAAGCCAACTGGCCACGTCTTGGAGCCGGAGCTTGGGCTCTCGTCCCCAAGCGTGATCGGGTGCGGCTCTGACCCGGCCCCCGCCGGCAGAGCGGCGGCCGTCGTCTCCAGCCCCGTTGCCTCCTTGTCGCCAGCCGCTGCAACGCCTTGCACGGCCGGCGACGATGATGCCTCAAGAAAGGGGGCGGTCGAGACAGTCGAGGCGGTGGCTGTCTTCTCCCCTGCCGCCGTGGTCACGGCCCCAGCACCTGCACGAGAGGCGGCCGCCATCAGCTTCCCGCGCTCAATTGCCTCCTTGGCTCGCGCTAACCAAATTGGAGTGGTAGGAGGAAGAGTCACTCCACCCGGGGCGGATGGGATGCCGCCGACCCTCCGAAGCCTTCAGCCATTTTGAAGGCAAAATGGGAGGGAGGGATGGGAGGGATTGCGGGGGCGCTTGTTTCTAAAAGGAAGCGAAAAACAAAAACAACGATGATAAGAGATTCACGGGCAAAACGAAAAGGCAAAAAAAAGACCCGGTCGAAAGACTTACCTTGTAGTCGAGGTGGTGCTGCTCGAGTCACCGGATTTACTCGAGACGCTCGGGGGCTTTCGAGCCGTGGCCGGCTCCCTCGAATCACTCGAGGGCTTGCGGCCCTCGACCGCGCCGCTCGAGCCGCTCGGGGGCTTCTGGGCACCGGCAGCCCGGCTCGAGGCACTCGGGGGCTCGGTGGCCTTGGCGGCCTCCCCCGTCCCCGCCGAGTCCTTGGCTGGGTCCGGCGTAGGATCCCTTGGGGATCCCGAGTCCGGCGAGTCGAGGTCCGCTCGGCCGGCGACCGCCAGAAGGGTCCCGGCGTCGACGGGCGCTCGCCGGCCGGATTGAGGAAGACTTGCGCACATCTGCAGCCTTGTGCTGCCGGGTGTGCGCGCCCGTTGAAGATGAGTGGCGACGGGAAGAAGAGTCCCGCCGCGTCGGTGATGGCGCTCGTGCGCCATGGCCGGAGCGGCGGGGTGACTCCTCCCGCTGCCCCGCTCGGGTCGGCGACGGCGTGCGAGCACCGTGGCTGGAGCGGCGGGACGATCCCTCCTGCTGGCCCGCTCGAGCCGACGACAAGTCGCCCCGCAACTGGAGACGGGGTGGCGCCAGGGACACCTCCTGCACGCGAGATCGAGGGGGCGTCAGCGCTCGAGCGGCGGTGGCGCCGTCGCTATCAGTTGCCTCGTCGTCCTCCTCGTCATCTTCCCCCTCGTCATCATCAGTCGATTCCGGACTAGGGCTCCAGCGCCGGGTTCGCATCCGTACGCATCATCCGCTCCGGCGGCGCCCGGCCTTACGCTTTCTCCTTTCCTCCGGCTCGAGGGCCTTCTTTGCCCTCTCCTCCTTCCTTGAGAGCGCTACCGCGTGTTCTCGATCATTTTTGAGGCGTCTTACCTCGCGGTCGGGCGCGTCCTCCTTCACCGGGGGCACCGAGTCCGCATGATCGATGACCTCCTGGAAGGACACGCCTCAATAAGACGGGCGCAAACTAAAAGAAAAGCAAAGTCAACAACGAGAAGGGCCTCGAAGAAACTTACATAACCAAGCAGGTCGGCTTCCGGGCGCTTGGGAAAGAGGCCGACTTGGTTCTCTCCAAAATTCCTGCCGCCGTCGATTGCCTCGCGCACTCGAGCCACGATCGTGGCGGCCGGGAGAGGAATGTTTGACATCCTGCTGGCCTCGAGCACTTGGGGGTCGGCGTTCTCCGTCATCTGGTCCAGCCGCAGCGGACGGTCTGCGAGCGGGATCACCCGGCGGGAGTGGAACCCAGCGACGACGTGGGCCAGGTTGAGGGTGATGTTGCCGGCCCTCCGACGGCGGAGCCTCTCCAGAGCGTCGGTCAGGGGGTCGAGGCGGGGCTGGAGCTTGCTCGGCTGACCGTAGCCCCAGTTGTACTTGGGCGCGGTCAACACGGCGCCGGTGTACTCCGGGAAGTAGTTCCCCTCATTGCGGAGGTAGAACCATTCCGCGGCCCATCCGGCATTGTTCGACGCCCACGAGCCAGGCAGCCAGTGCTCCCGCCTCTTCAGCCCGATCGAGCAGGAACCCGCTCGAACGTAACGACGGGTGTTCACCTTCACCTTCTCATCGTCGTCGCCGTCGTCATCATTGTCGTTGCCGTCGCCGCTCACCGCCAAGGTGAATAGCATTGCCTTGAAGATGTGGACGAACAAGTCCCACTGCGGCGCCATCCCCAGGTACCCCTCGCACACGGCGGCGAAGCTGGCGGCGTGCAAGATCGAGTTGGGGTTGAAGTGCTGGAGCTCTACCCCAAAGTGGTGGGGAAGCGCCCGCATGAAGTGACTCGGCCACGCCCCGAGTCCCCGCTTGTGGAATTTAACGAAGCTCAGGACGTAACCTTCTGGGACGACGGGCTCAAGGTGCTCGGGCTCTGGCACTTGCCACTCCGGCGGCCCCTCCGGCGGGTTGGGGAGGAGCAGTCCACCCTCGACGAGGCCCATCAACGTAGCCTCGGTCACCGTGGACCGAGGCCACGGCAGCGCATCGTACATCACCACCGGCACGAGGGGCTTGGCGGGCTCCTTGCCGGCGGCGCCCTTGCCGCCGGTTCGGCTGCCCCTGGCACCCTGGCCGGAGCCCTGGACCGCCTTCTTGTTGACCCTCTTGCTTGACACCATTGCGTCGGCGGAAGAACGGCGGCGGGGCGGCGAAGCGAGAAGGGCGGCGGTGCGAGGAACGGCGGCGCAAAGCACGGAAGCGGTGACGGTCACCAGCGAGTGCGGCGGCGGCGGTCGCAAGCAAATACGGCGGCGGCAGCGGTTGCAAGCGGGAGCGGCGGTGATTAGATCTGAGGGCAGGAGCGCAACCGGCGGCGACAGTAGAAGGAAGGCGAGAATGCGGAGAAGGGGAACCAGGAGCCCACTCCCCCGTATTTATAAGAGCCCGAGCCGATCCGCGTGACGTGCATCCGACGGCCCAGATCACGCCATCCAACGGCTGCGCCCCCCGGCGGACCCGACTAGAAACGGTAACCGCATTTACTGCCCCTGACAAACCGCCACCTACCTCCACTCACAGGGCGCACGCGTCACGAGACGGAGCGGAACCGTCGCCAGGCCACGATCATCATGACGCGCCGGTTTCCGTCTAAAAAGGCGCGCCACCAGCAACGGACGGATTCTCCTCGACTGGCGCAGCGACGGGACATCTCGATAGACGGTTCCTTACACGGTAAGATAACCTGGGATTCTGGTCCCACCTGTAAGACTCGAGGGAGCAGAGGCTGACCCACGAATGGGTTCGAACAGCCGCCCTCGAGCACTCGAGTTAGGGGTGCCCCTGGGAAGGATACCTCGAAAGGGTCCGTTCGAGAACGAACTCTCGAAACCCAAGGGCACGTCCAAGGCAGGGCGCTGAGCTTCCACGAGATCCCGTCAACGGGAGGCACTCGAGCCGCAGGTCCCCTCGAACGGGGCCGGTCCTCTAAAAGCTATGCGCCCAGCTCTAATGAGAGCGCCCCCGGGCCTCGATGCCGCCTCCCCTCGAAAGGAGAAGGACTCTCACTTGGATTCCCCGCTATCAGCTCACAGGGAGACTTGGCGCTCGCTCGGCCGCGAGTAGCGTCAGTCCTCCCGCCACTTGGATCAGATCCAAGAGATCTAGTGATGAACTGGATCACGACTACGGCCCAGCAATTCGAGGCTCGGGGGCTCGAGTCACATAAACGACCTCCCTCGACACGGGAGGAGCAGGAAATGCTCGGGGGCTCGAGTCACATAAACGACCTCCCTCGACACGGGAGGAACAGGAAATGCTCGGGGGCTCGAGTCACATAAACGACCTCCCTCAACACGGGAGGAGCAGGAAATACTCGGGGGGTCGAGGAGTCGTCAGAAATCTCCTGCCTCGAGCTGCTACAACTCCAGTTAATAATACTCTTACTCAGAACCGCTCATCTCAAAGCCCCCAGAGGAATGCCTCATTCCTCTGGGGCCTCGGGGGCTACCCCGCGGGGACGCCGCGCCCCCACGGAGAAAGGAGGAAATAACTCCTCAAAATAACACGACCCTAAGTCTAGGTACTTCAACTCCACTTCATGATCCCTTGCTTGAAGTTTTTCACAATCAAGCAAGGGCTCGGGGGCTACTGTCGGGTACCTAGATTAGGGGGTCCTAAACTAGGGGGATTAGAGATAAGCAAACCAGCTTCGCTCCTCCCTAAATCCCAAGAGCTAACCAAAGGAAATCCCCGATTCTCCTCGTACTGGGCCGACCCAGGATCAGGCCCACAAAGCCACGGAACCCACTAGCTCGAGCAGCGGCCGCTCACCCGCTCGAGAAAGAACTACGGAAACCGCTCGAGCGAGCGAGCGCTCGAGACGGTGACGGAAATCGCTCGAGCGAGCGCTCGAGACGGTGACGGAAACCGCTCGAGACGGTGACGGAAACCGCTCGAGCGAGCGACCGCTCGAGTCTACCGGCAATTATTGCCTTTCCAGAGCATGCACATGGCTACAGGGCTCGAAACAGTGTGGCGGTACACCAACTCTGCCTAACTCTATGGCTACAGGGCCCGTAATAGTGGATCGTACGCCGGTTTCCATCATTACGCTGCCCATCCCCCGGATTCGAGGATGGCAGAAGCCGCTGTGACACCATGCCGCGCACTGTGCCGCGTGCGGCATCTCCTCAAACGCCATCGTCAACTCTCCGTACCATCAAACACGCCGCTCCGTCCCATCTCTCGGATCGTCGACCCCTCAAGGCCGTCCTCGGCCGTTCGAGGGATGATGGCGGATGGGACTGGCGTATGGGACGCGCCATGACCCGTCTTTCCTACCACGACGGCCACTCGCCAGGGTTCTCGGGCAGGCCATCATCGCCCACTCCTCCATTTCGTCGCCCCGCTCGTGCAAGGACGAGCAGCCATCACCACCATGCCATGCCGCTACGTGGTCGAACCGGACCAAAGCATGGATCCATAGGCTCAAACCGACAATAGAGAGCATCCACGCCGCCGACGACTCGACGGAGCGCCCATGCCTCGACGTCACGCACACGATTGCCCTACCAAATCTTGTACTCCTGAGCCTCCCCTTGGCCTATAAAAGGGGACGCCAGGGCATAGCATAGGGCAGGATAACACATACACACCCACGATCTCCATTCACTAAGTCTCAGGACTTCCTTGTACTCACCCCTGTACGAGCACCTAGGTGCAAGATAATACAAGCCTCCTCCCCCCGCTGGACGTAGGGCCTTCTTTTGCCCGAACCAGGATAAAAACCTTGTGTCCTTCTTGCATCACCATCCGGATTAGGGAGCACGCTTAGAAATTTACTTGTTGGTGTGATACACCCCGGGGTACGAAACACCGACAGTTGTGTTGCTAGATTCTGATCCAAAAAGAAAACCAAAATTTGACCCGAAAATAGAAATTTGCTTATATACTTTCCGTTTGAGTCTTGAGTGCCACCGCCACCCAGCGACCAAAGACTCGCGTACAAGTATATACTAGTGATTTGTGCGCGCCCATGCGCGCGACAACTGGCCAAAGTAAATATCCTTAAAGAAGACAGAAAGTAAATAATAATAAACCTTGTTCCATTAAACTTTCTCATTTGTAAAGGACAGATATGGGTGCAAAAACACTCATCACAATAATTAAAACAACACAAGAAATACCACTTATGGCCCAACTCAGCCCAGGAGTCCTGGTTATCAGAAAATGAAAAAGAAAGCAGTAGATTAGAAATTTAGAACGACATCTTCAAACTCAGTTCAGTACAGACCAGTTTGAAGTGTCAATCAATCAGCATGGCAGAATGAGATGTAGAAGCAACCAAAGTTGTCATACAAGGTAGCACAAACTGAGCACATGGAATAACACATTTTAAGCACTAAGAAAAGTCTGAATAACCCATCTGCATACGTACAGAGCAGCATGCTCTAAATCATTTTAGCAGTGCATCCAAGGCGGCTAGAGTAGCATAAGGAAATAACTAATACAATTTTGGCCAATTTGAAGGGCCATGGGAGTTGCAAGTTCTTTCTGCCTTGAGGCCAAAAGAGAGGGCAAAGGATTATACAAAGCATGTGAGGTCAGCTTCCGGTGCGAGAGGATTCCACGACAATAAAAAAAAGATAGAAGTCTTCTCTGGACGGCAGATGTTAGTAAGCCAGTCCAACCAAAAGTTGGGGAGCCCGTGATGGTTCCTGCAGATAAGAGTGATCGTGTTAAAATAACAGAACCGATGGACCACTATGAAACACATTGTTTGGTTGCATTTGCCTTGCTCGATCTAGCCACTTTCCTAAGCGAAGCGGAAGAATGAATTGAACATTGATGAAGAGATCCACGCTGAGTGTTTCAAAGGCACAAGACAAATGCATTACCTTCTCCGATGCTTCTTTGTTAAAGGGGAGGGTTGGCATTTGTGCAAGAGCTGAAAAAACAAGAAAGAAAAGTCCTTTAACCATTGATGCCTCTAATCTAATTAATTTTGGTGGTCACCAAGTAGCATCATACAATTTAAACTGCACAACAAATGCTCAATTTCAGTCATTCCGTGGAATCTAATGATCAATTAAGAATTTGCCGCCTAGCGACAACATTAATCTTTTGTTTGTTGAAGCAAAGCAAAGAACAGCGCTCTGGAACCACATGGAGAAGTCCAGCTATCTTGCTGCATTTGTCGCCTCTACAACCAACCCGATTCTCTTAAGCAAAGCTAACATATCACAAAGTTGCTGCTTTGGAAAAACCATTACACACCAATTTGCTTAGGACGAAAATAAAATGAATCAAAAAGTAACTCTTCAATGGCCAAAGCAAATCGCGATATGATATTTCATTATCCATACACTCGCCTAAGCATACGACCAAAGGTTAGCAATCTGACCTCAAATTGCTCGGACGAGCCATATGCATTCCCGGCCAGCTGCTTCTTGACGGGGCCGAAGTCCACTGGGTGCTCAGTCACATCCCGATAATTAGGCAGCTATGTCGTGACTGCGATACAACACCGAACAGCTCCCTACCAAACATATTGACCACTCCAGCAAGCATGGCAAAAGAATATGTGCTCCTTACCTCCTCTAGATGCACTAACATTCCACAGGTATGTTTCCTGCAAATTAGAGCAGCGGCAAAAAGCTAGAGAAACCGAGCTCGTTTGAAGCTTTTCTAAGAACCACACACTTCTGAAGCTTCTCTAGAATCATCCTAACGTCGCTCGGTCCGGCTGCAGCGGCGTCCTCGTGGTCAAGAAATCCAGCAAAAGAGGGAAAATAAATCAAATCTCACACAATAAAATCAGACATCGAACAAGCATGGCCGAGCCAACAAAAGCAAATGGGACTCGTACCGAAGGCCGTTTCGTCCGTGGCGTGCTCGCAGGATCACTCCTCCCACCATCACCAACCCGCAAGGAGCGCACATCTAGCGTTAGCAAGCTGTTGTGCACTGAAGCAAAAGGGCACCAAAGCGTGCTCAGGACAAAAGAGCTCTGTTGATTTTGCTCGTAATCAGGTATAACATGGGCACATATAAATAATGGCAAGAAAGTTTCATGAGAAGCTCCAGCACTACACATCTACACCATGAGAAGCTCCAGCACTACACATCTATAAATAATGGCAAGAAAGTTTCAGAGATGCAGGTTGTACCTAGAGACGGTTAGAAATAGGCAAAGAGACAAACATGATGCAACTGACACTTAAACACCATTCCAGTTTCCTTCTTGTACAAAGAAGTGTGCTACTAATTTCTATAATACTGTGTTAATAAATTTACATGATAGAGACATCAAAATAGGGTAAACGGTATGCCCGAGCCGATGAACAAAGGAGTACATTATATCTTTCCACAAGAACTAATTGTTCAGTACCTCAAAGAACTAATCATCAGCTTATATCTTTTCTCATCACACAATAAACAAAACTTGCCATATTCCACATAAACAAAATTATAGATCAAATCAAAGGTGAAAGGGGTGTGTAGGCCATTACGTGAAAGAGGCAGATGCACCCGAATGATATATGCCGATCTGCAGTGAGCGTGGCTGCTGTTCCCGCAGCACACAGGCCTCAACATGACCACTCTGCTGCCTGTCTTCATCTGAAATCCGCCAATCCCCTATAATCGAAGAGGAGTCAACCCAAATCTCCCCAAATCGAAGAGGACTCAACTCAAGTCCCCAAAATTGAAGAGGATTCAACTCAAATCCCCTAAAATCGAGGAGGAAAAAGGACGGAGTTGAGAAACGCCATGTGGTGCTCAGCAAGAAGAGGACGAGGGGAAGGAGCAGTATGGAGCCTCACCAGCCAGGCTGAGCGGAGAAGATGAGGGAGACCCTCGCCCCACGCCCGAGCCAGGAGCAGCGAGAGAAGAGGAGGGAGCTGGAGTGCCGGGCGCTCCCATCGGCGCCTGCGTCCGCCTGCCGGGCGTGCCCGCAGCTGTGGCCGCCTCCACGCAGGGCGCCGCCGCGCCGGGTTGCCAGGGGGCACCAGGGGGCGCTCTCGCTAGGGCCGCGCCGCCGCCGGGCCAGCCCAATCCAGCGGCGCGAGGAGGAGAGGAGCGTGGAGGAGGAGGCTGGCGCCGCCGCGTCGAGTAGCTGTGGAGGCGGAGCGGCGTCGGAGGCGGGTGCCGCGCTGGGGCCGCGCCGCCGCGCAGGGCGCCTGCCCTAGCCGCCACCGCGAGAGGGAGGAGGGAGAGGGAGGAGGCGCGGACGCGCCGCCGCCGCGCCGCCCGGCCACGCAGAGGGAGAGAGGAGGGAGAGGGAGGAGGCGGCTGTGGCTGGGAGAGGGAGGGGCAGGGTTTGGGCTAGGGTTGGGGATGTTATATATATATGACGCAGAGGAGGCAGCTGAACCGTTGGATCGAGGATCTGACGGCCACAAACATTTAGGGTGACGTGGACACGCTGTGGTGGCTTCTTGGCCACAAGCAGTTTTGTCTTTTAATCAGCAGGGCCGTACCATCTATTTGGAGGCCCCTGAACAAAATGCATGGTGTAGCCCTAAAATTTGAGAAGTAAATTGCATTTCTTTCACAACGTGAGGCATTCCTTTGAGTTTGAGGGGCAGCTTCTAATCTATGTTTCTGGTATACTTTTCATGGCCAGAATTATACCTCCTATATCTATAAGGCACGATAAAATATTAATGAAACAAACAAATATTCTCTCCAATTCTCCAATACTTTTCATGGACAGAATACTCCAGTTAATAGTGATTGCAGTCTCAGGTTGGTCGTCTTTTTTTTCTATTTTAGGATTAACTACTAATTACTCTTACATAGTGTAAATTTGGAGGCCTTGTAATTCTAGAGGCCCTGAACAGTCGCCCGCATATGCTAATATACGGGCCTGATATCAGTGGTCCTGTTTGGATCCCTCTAACTCGGCTAGAGCTAGAGGTAGTTTCTAACTCTAACACTAGCCCTAAACTAGCTCTAGCCTTGAGGCGTTTGGATGAAAGAGTTAGATTAGCAATAAATGTGTTTTTCTAATCATATGACTCATTTGCATCAGAGAGAAAAATAGCTTTTTTTATGGTCCTCACCAAACTAGCCTTAAACAATCATATCTTTGCAGGGATAGTTTTTTTGGTGGGCTAGTTGAAAAAAATAGCTCTAGCCCTTCTGTTTGGTAACTTTTGAGTTAGTTTGGTGCAAACTAGCTCTAGCCCAGGGATGGGCCGGTGTAGAGAGTACATGCTTGTCAGTCGTCATACAAAGCATCACAACTGTATTGCAAAAGGCATTAGCTTAATCTACTTGGGAATTGGGATGTTTAATGGTTTGGCCTATAGCCCTAAATAAAAGGGGAAAATATTGAACAGTCACCCCTAAAGGCTAATCAACCCAAATAATATACCTACACCTGCTTCTCCTTCTAAACCAAACGCCAATTAGCAATGCTGCGACACACATGACACATCACTTGATATAAAATCTCACTACAGCTAAGCAGCTTGCTATGATAGCACACGTATAGGAGCAGGTCTGAACAAGTGAACAATCATGGTGTCATCGTCATCCTTTTCCCGGCCGGACCAGTTCGTACGTGCGCGCATCAGTGGCGAGCAGAAGGCGCGGGACACGAGCCGGAAAACTTGCGCCCACAACCGCCAGAAACTACAATAATCACGGTAGGTTTACGACCTAACCGACAACCCAAACCATCGTGCTCTTGCATTGCATTGCGGCTCAGGTTTTTCTCCCATGTGTCGCATTGCGCACGCACGCTCTCTAGTATTCTATCAGGCTGTTTCACCATGTTTACCCGACAAGCCAAATTAAACGCAATTGGCTACGATGCATAATCATCAAAAGAATTGAAGGTATTATTTGTCTAAACTGGATAAAAAGGATACTAGGACAATGTAGGCCTTGTTTAGATGCCAAAGTTGGTGCGCACAGTAAACGATGCGTCATTTTGTCAGAAGAATTTTGTTTTTATTTGGTAATAATTATCCAAATATTGATTAATTAGGTTTAAAATGTTCGTCTCGCAAAGTACAATAAAATTGTGTAATTAGTTTTCTATTTCATCTATATTTAGTACTCCATGCATGTGCCGACATTTTGATGTGATGGGAAATCTGCTTTTTATATAGTGGAATTTGGGGGTGAAATCTGGAATCTAAACAAGGCCGTAGTCTATGACTCTGTATAGAGCTAGCCTGCATATCATAACTATGACTGTTCAATAGACCAACAAAACGAATGTCCCCTTTAATTTTTCTGAGAACAATGAGAACTGTGTTTATTGTTTATATATTAAGCAGGGAGCAATGTCACCTACCAAAGCACGAATTCGGCAAGCAGTTTACAAGATATTTGTGTTAATGCCAGTAGGTACTCGAGTGTCTGATGAGTCTGTAGTAGTATTTGTGTTAATAAGAAAATGTTTGTTATCATCAATTTTTTTTCTGATTGATTGTTAATTGTGATTGTGTTCGATCGAGGTGACACGAAAAGCAAAACAGGCTGGGCGGTTGGCTCCACATGTCAGCCCCGGTTCGTGGAAGCCCGCGCTAATTGACCTATTGCAAATTGGAGCAGACCGCTCCAGATTTCTGAGCTAGCCGTTTTGGACTTTGCGAAGATCGCCTGTTCTACTGTCCCCTCTCAGTCTCTCAGCACTCACCAGAACCTTTATTCTTTGCGTCAATGAAGTAACGAACGCACGCTTCTAAAGCTTGTCCTGTGCTGTGCACGCACTGCCATAGGAGTGCCATGGCCTCGGCCTGATGACCCCCTTCGTGACCTCCTGAGTTGTTCCACGGCCGCACCACCATTTCAGCGTGACTCACCGGCTCACCGCTCCTCCTCCTCCTCGTTCTCCATTGCTGCTGGACAGCTAGAGTGAGCAGCCTGCCACAATGATCAAGCTGAGGTGCTCCAAGAAGCTGTTCAGGAGGACCTCCTCCAAAAGCAGCACTGCCAGCAGCAACAGCGACGGCGGGGATGCCGGCAGCGGTGGCCAGGTTGAGATCGAGTGGGAGGTGAGGCCCGGAGGTATGCTGGTGCAAAAGAGGGAGGGGAGGCCGGGCGTGGAGGTGATCACCGTCAGGGTCGCCACCGGCTTCTCCTGGCATGACGTTTCCATCGGGGCTACCTGCACTTTTGGTGAGTGTATAGTAGCCTGAACATTTTGATTGTCTGCTCATTTGCTCGCCATTCTTCGGTAGAGCTCTGCTCTGTCTGAGTTTGGTTAGTGTTGTGTGTCCCCTAGAAACTTGTCTTGAGTTTTGACCATGCATGATTTTTTTTGGCTTTTGGGATTTCTCCCTTAAATAAAGAGTTTATTATCACACATTTTTTGTGCTAATAAAACAATGAACATTCCATAAAGCTCACTTGTAACAACCATGAAGAAGGCTTTGGGACGGTTGATTTACTTGATGCATAGGTTGGGTACAATAAGCTGGCTGCAGTTTCAGAGTACTAGCTAAGCTGTTTAGTTCTATATAGATGCAAGTATCCACAACACACAATGGCAAAAAACACACAATGACAAAATAAAAAAAAAAAGTTCAGCTGAAACTGAAATGAAAGCATTAAGAATCAACTTTGACAAGCACAAACGGCCGCCAATGCCAGTTCCATCCAGCACTTGCATTTCTCCCATTCGCATGTGTCAACTACCCCAACTATACATCAGCACTAAAATGACTGGCGAGTGTGTCGCCAGTCGTCGCCCTACTTGGCTTGTCAGCTCATGACCAACCGTTTCATTTACACTTCAGAAAAAACAAACAAACCAAATACTGGACTACTGGGTTGTGCACTTGTGCTGAAGATCTAATCTAACGCGTGTCTGTGCGAATGATTTGCAGAGCAGCTGAAGGCGGTGCTGTCCTTGGTGACGGGGCTGGAGCCAAGGGAGCAGAGGCTGCTGTTCAGGGGCAAGGAGAGGGAGGACGGCGACCACCTCCACATGGTCGGCGTGAGGGACAGGGACAAGGTGCTCCTCCTCGAGGACCCTGCCCTCAAGGACATGAAGCTCCGGGCCACGCTCGCGGCCCAGACCGCGCAGAGCCCATACCGGCCTTTCATCAAGGTGTAGGCCGGCCCGGCACGGCCTGCCGTCTGTCTCTCTTGCTAACTGCTGTGCCTATAGAGCTGATCAATCAATCACGCCATCAGCTGATCAGACTTCTCTTAATAACATATACTAATCAGCTCATTAGTTTTTATTAATATTGCTAACAGCTTAATGTCGGTGGCTTAAGGCCAGTCTCAATGGGAGGTTTCACCTCACAGTTACCAAGACGTGAAACTTTAGAATAAAATAGAGCTCTCACAATGCATAGATTCATGGCACGGTTTCACAAAAATTTTTCAGTGCCTACGGGCGCGCGATGGACTCGACTCGCGATTGGGTATTTCATGGGATGAAACGCCTCAGTGGGGATTTCATTCGGTTTCACGGCCTAGGAAACAACGCCTGCAGCGTTTCACCATGGTGAAACTCATTCCTTCTTTCTTCTCCCCGTTTCATGCAAAAAGAATATTTGTGCTGATAGCCTAATAATCAAGTAGGAGTATGTATGGTGCGATGTGATTTACTACCCCTGACCGACTGGCGTGAACGAGTGCTATGTACCCCTCTACTCCATGCGAGAGATTTGATCCATTTGGGATGGTCCGCTGGACCATCCGAAGCTATATCAAAGTTTGAGATGCTGGTTCAAACTGAATTTATGAGAGTTAAACATGTTTTCCCCCACCATTTAGTTAAGAGGCTTTTCGCTTAATTGGAAATGGTCAGTTCTGTAATGCTACTTTCAGACCACGCAGAGCCCATACCGGCCTTTCATCAAGGTGTAGGCCGGCCTGGCACGCCCTGCCGCCTGTCTCACTCGCTAACTGCTTCCTTAGTGCTTAGACAGAGCTAATCAATCAATCGCGCCATCAGCCGGTCAGGCTTCTCTTAACAGATACTCCTACGGAGTAATGATCATCTGACTAGTTTTATTAACATTCTACTAAAAGCCTTATGCTGGCGGCTTAATTATGTATGTATGGTGTGGTGTGATCTGCTGCTCCTGAGTTCTGATCCTGATCGCTGTCTGAATGCCATGAACACAAAAGTTCTATATATATGTGCCACTCCATTCCATGTGCGACAGTGAGAGATTTTAGAGTAGTACTCTCTCCGTTTCAAATTGTAAGTCATTTCAAGAATCTTGGAGAGTCAAACATTTTTAAGTTTGACCAAAATTATAGAGAAAACTATAATGATTTGTGACATTGAATAGATATACAATGAAAATATAAGTAAAGAATCTAATGGTACTTAATTGGTGTCATAAATACTGTTATTTTATCATATAAATTTGGTCACAGTTGAAAAAATTTGACTCTCCAAGATTCTTAAATGACTTACAATTTGAAACGAAGGAGTACTAGGCTACTAGCTGCTACTACTTCAGTTGGAGTTTCTATGTCAGTGTAGCTACTTGCACTTGCAAGTGCCCAAGCAAGTGTGGTGTGTGGACTTCAGTTATTGCCATCGCATCGTATGCTAGTAAGTTTGGTTGGATTTGGAAAGATGCAAAGCTTAGATTGTGCCCACGACTTATTATTATTAATTTGAGATGCATGGGTGGAGATGGAATATTGTTGATTGCATCAAAGATTCAAGAGCGTTATCATGTTATTTTCATGACTCACGAGCCGACATTCTTGTGGCCCTGTCACGCTCACGGAGTACAAGTGTATACTTTTTGTGCTGCGAGAATCCTGTTCCTGAATGAATGAATGATGAATCCCGGCTGCAGGAACTAGCTAGCTAGAATAGAACTAGAATCATTACATGTTGACGTTGACAGATAGTACTGCTAATTCATGTGCAAGTAGGCAGCCGAAAGGGAAGTCGTTAGCTAGTGGGAAAGAAGAGTTCCGATGTGCAAGTGCAAGGTTAGGTGGCTAACTACAGGTTGGAGATGAGTCATGAGAGGGAACTTGCTGGTGTTCCCCATTGGAGGGACAGCAGGACTGCAGGGGTCCGCGCTCGTCTCGGAGTCAACGAACCCTCTCAGTGTTCTGTGCAGCCGTGCATCATGGCAGCACGGGGCAATCTGCCACGAACAGTTCAAGATATATTTGTTGCAAGATACTAAGACGCAGGTTTCCGGGGAGAACAGTTCATATACATGTTTAGTTTCCAGAATTCTCCCCTAACTTTCATCACATCGAAATATCGGCATATGCATGGAGTATTTGATGTAGATGAAATCAAAAAATTAATCGTGCACAAATTTATTGTACTTTGCGAGACGAACATTTTGAGTCAATTAATCAATATTTGAACAATTTTTACCAAATAAAAACGAAATTGCTACCGTATCACACAACGCACAACAGTGAATCCGGGATGCCCTGAATCAGGCATCTAAACAACGCAGGTTTCCGGGCAGACCGACCTCCAGATCTTGAGTTGGCAGAGCTCATCAGGTATCTGAACACCTGAAGTAAAATAAAATTTCGGTTGTGCTATCTCCTCCAATGAGCATGCAAAGCTGGAGGCTGCTGGAGGTCTGATGAAATGTCAGTAATGTTCAGCGTTGTTGTTGTCATTTTGTCAACTCTCCTGACGCATTCTCGATCCACAATTCCACATCTTGCTTAATGCTTACTGCATCAACTGCCACCATTCGCGACCCGCCGCGGTGCACCATCCGTGCAGCCTCCACGTAGGAGTACGTGCGTGGGAAACTGTCCTCAGACCAGCCTACCCTTACTAGCATTTAGTACAAAGTTCCCCTGCTGCTTTTGCCAACCTTGACGGGAGGAGTAGCTGTAAAGCACTACTGCCTGACTTCGCATCATCCAAATCCAAATACTCCTAGTAATCCTAGCGCTAACGAACAACAGGTAGGCTGGCCCGAAAGTTGCATCATCATCCTGGCCTTGTTTAGATCCGGATTCGGGATCCCGAATTCATGAACAGTGCAGCACTGTAGCTGTCCCCCGTCACACTCAGAAGACTTTCGTTTGTATTTGATAAAAATTGTCCAAAAATTAATTAATTAGACTCAAAATGTTAGTCTCAGAAAGTCTGATAAAAAACTGATTAGTTTTTGATTTCATCTATATTTAAGATCTACGCATATGCCGACATTTTGATGTGACATTCTGCATAGTAATTTGGGAGGGAAGGAATTGGGATCTAAACAAGGCCCCTGTGGCGGTCGCGGTCGCGTTCGCCGCCTGACCTCATCTCGCCAATCGTCTTGTGTCCTGTCCCGCAGGAGAAGGCGCAGACGCGCAGTGCAGTGCACTGCAAGAGTTGTCTAAAAATATCCTGCGTACATGGCGTGACGGAAGAACCGTCGGGGTCGCCGACCCCGTAGCTTCGCCACTGGGAGTTGACCTACCTGTTCCCCCACGGACCCTGCACGGGCAAGAAAAGAACGGCCGGTAATTGTAGCTCATCCTCCACTCGCGTGCGTCGGCGTCGCGTGCCGAGGGTGAAAAAGGGAGAAAAAAGAGGAAGAGACACAAAGCAACACGATACTCGCAGTCGGGACGCGGATCGATATCGATGCGGATGCCATGGAATGGAATGACGATGCTTCGATGGGTACAGTACACTACGTACTCGTCGCTTTGGTGGTGTCCACTCCACGCGGCCGGCTGCTTTGCCGAGCGTACGCGTGCGCCGTGCCGGTTGACCTCCACCGCCCTTCCTTGTTCGCGGCGACGCGTGCGGTCTCGGCTCTAGAGCTCGCAACCGTGCTCTAGAGCCGTGTGAATGTCCTGGAGTCCCACTCCCCGATCCCTTTCTTTTCGTGGCCAGCCACGTACGGTGACGTACGAGAGACGAGACGTCCCGTCGCCCGTCGTCACGGCAGGATCCCTGGTCCGATCGATCCATCGAAAACTCGCGGAAACGTAGCGGAACTCGGCGCAGGCCGCAGAACGTGTGCCCTTGCTTTTTACGTTTTGCTGCCCTGTGTCGACACCCAGGCCGTTGGCGTGATGGACCCACCCAACGACTCCTAGAAAGCACGCACCAACTTTTTACAGCACCGCGTCGAGCTCGATTGGTCGCCGTACGTCGGTATTACGTGGCATGGCAAGGGTGCAGTCGGTCGGTGACCAGTCAACAGACTCGCCGAAGACGAGAGATGCCGACATGGCAGACTTAACGGCTCTCTCCCTCATCACAAGTCCTTCCCCCTGTCGTACTGTATTGCTTATGCAAGAAGTTTGAAGTTTATTCTAGCATGATTTATGACCACATCTATTGAGTAGAAGAATATAAAACATAAACAATCAGGCGGATCCAGAGAAATTTAGAGTCTGGACAAATTTTAGTACGATAAGTATTTATTATAGAAAAAATAATTTTAATCCTTCAAAACATAAGAACTTCATTGCTTTTCACTGCGTATCCATTGAGGAGCCCGGGCGGCTGGTCCGCCTATGTAAACAATAGATAATATGAGTTTTTAAGTTATATAGCATACGTATTAATGTAATGCATAATTTTATAATTTCTTTGTATTGGTCACCTTTGAAATCAACAATATTTTGAACCTTGGTTTGGATTAGCTTTATCTTGGTTCCATTTGCTTCTTGACTGCTTCATAGTCATGTAATAGGCCAATGCTAGTTGACTCACATAATGACATAGAACCCGGCTAACACAATCACATCCTGCCATCCAGGCACTATTGGCACTTGCGCGTCTACCCATTGGCATGTGTACACTAGCGAAGTCACCTGCATCAGCACTAAAATGAATGGTGGGAGTGTCTCCACTTGCTAGTCATCACCCTCAACAACTCCATAAGACCACAAATTTGGCGCTAGGTAATAGGGTTGTTCATGCATAAACGAAGAGTCGCAGTTAAACAATAAATAGTGAAATGAGAATATTCTTGCACACGATGATCAAGGGTGGTTGTGCCTACCCCTTCCTTGTAAAAAGGCCCAAGTCCCAAGACGTCCAAGGACCTCCATATAATTTGCAAACCAATGAGGTTAAGTTGGAAGATTAGCTCCACCCACCTCGCTTAAAAATAGAGCTCAAGGGGCAAGGGCAAGTACCCTCCTCTCATTCTCAAAACCATAGTGTCTTTAGAGCATTTCCAAGGGTTTTAAAAAAACAACTCCCAATCTTGATTTTCTAGCAAGATTGAAAAACTTGCTCTCCAAGAACTTCCTAACTCAAATCTCAATCTTTCACAATATGATGCAATGTTGATCGTAGATGATCCATGATTTGCTTTCACAAATATGTTTTATTTTTTGTTGGACTTCTCTTAAATTTTTGTAGATTTGTTAATATTATCATTGTTATAACGTAAAACTATGCAGAGCGTTCTAATTTGACTATTCAGACTAGTTTAGCTACCTTTAGAAAACTATGAATTTGGTTGCAGTGTACTATCATATTCATCTTAGGGTTTAATAGGTCTGCTGCAATTTACATTTTCGTCTTTCTATCATCTCTTGAAAAGACTAAGGTCACGAACATGAACGAGTCCATTAACAACTATAAGAGCACTGAGGCCAGGAACACCTCCACTTATAAGTGTTAGTTGTTTTTTGTAATCCATGTTTGGATTAGTATGTAGCACCTCGCTCTTATGTTTTTCTCTTAATTTTTTCCCATTTGCCTCAGCAGAGTTTGAGTTCTATGAGGACAAAATATTTGAGAAAGGGAAGGGAAGATGAGATGCATGTGTGGACACGTACGGACCGAGTGTTGTTCAACCGAGTGTTGTTCAACTGTGCCTGCCTAGGATACATGAAGAAAGCGACCTCATCATCACACCATGGAGGCGACCGATTGCGACCGTTTGCCGACACCACGTGGTTTAGATGTCGTTATTTCTCGAGCAAAACAGCCAAAAACTCGCTCCAGTACCTACGCGCCAACATTGCTCTGGCGTGGCTCGTCCACTGCAGGCCTGCAGCAATACCGCCATAAGCCCATAAATAACAAGTTGCTTCCTCATGAATGAAGTCATAATAACAATCTTATACCTTTCTCAATCTCGACAGGGAGAGAAACATAGTAGTACGTACCGCCTGTCACTTTGGCTTCTCCATTATAGGAACGCTAGCCATGTACAACATATCGTGGTATTTCTTTCTTTGAGGAAATTGTAAGACAACCCCAACATACAGCACATGATGCGCCTCACTTAATATTAGTATGCCTAAAAAGAAGAATGGCCAATTAATATATTCGTTCTCGATTAGTGTTGTCAATTTTGGTATTTTTTCAGCCATCTCTATAGTTACCGAAATTTGCGAAATTTCATTGTTTTTTAAGAGACTCAAACAAGAAATTTGATTTTCCTATAATTACTACTGCCTCCATCCCAAATTGCAGCTTACTTTTAACTTTTTTGGTGCATGCATTTTGCTATGTATCTAGACATATTATTTATCTTGGTATATAGCAAAATGCATGCACAAAAAAAGTCAAAGTGGACTACAATTTAGAATGGAGGAGTATATCCAAATAAAGATTTTAGCATGATTTATGACTCCACTTATTGAGCATAAAAATGCAACAAACATTCAAAATGAGTTATAGAGTTATATAGCTCATGTTAGTGAAATTACCAAACGTTTAAACTTGGTTTCAATTAGCTCTAGTCTGGTTCCATCTGCTCCTTGACTGCATATAGTCATGTAACTTTCGTCGACAACACTAGTGATGTAGATCATTCGATCCTCGTCATCATCATCTCATGCATTGCATGATTGTTGTACTGTTCTCAACATTTTCCTTTTGAATTACTGCAGGTATCCATGTTGAATTGAAGGGTTCTCAACCCTCACCGAATTGCATCCACGACACGAATGATGTAGATCATCTTCATCATCATCCTAACAAATTGCATTATTATTTTACCAAATTTTCAATATTTTCATTTTTAATTAAATTGCAGTTATCCATGTTGAATTAAAGACTACTCAATCACCGGAGCTCGGAGCATCCACAAACATCAAGAAGCAACACAAGTTCCACATCATATGGTCAATGTCATTACAATTATGTTGACACAAATCTAACTCTACATCCAAAGAGTTAGAACATTGATCGCACAAAGATCATCTCGTCGCAAACTCGGCCTAAACAATTTTAGAACCTGGCTATGCATTAAGCCTATGGAAAACAACTAAGAACACATGAAAAAAGGAACATAGCTAACTTGTCTAGTGGCCACACGGAATGTACCATTTTATTTTCGATTGAACTTATCAGTCTTGCTTATCGGTCTTTTTTTTTTTGTGACAATCTTGCTTATCAGGTCATAGTACATTATTTTTCTCTCACAATAAAACAATATCAGTTGGCTTATTAGTTGCAGAAATGATACAAAGGAAACCTTTTTTTTAAAAAAGTTTAGTAATTAGATCTAGAAAAGAGAGATGGAAAAGACTAATATTTTCAGCTCTAGTCGCCAATCTGGCATTCACCTTTTGTGCGATTGTATTTTTAGAGCTTCGTTTGAAGAGTTGTGTCATTTTAACTTGTTTGATAAAAAAACAACTTTGAATGACTTGAAGCTAAGCCAAAATAATTGGTTGCTCACGGTCGAGCGATTCTGCGGCTTGAGAGCGGGTAATTCAGACAGTTCTGAAAGCCCACGTATACCACTGACTGACGACTGAGATGTGTGTGCTGTCTTTCGCCAGGAATGTACCACTTGAACTCTGGCACGGTCAATCGATAATGACGTTAATGACTTGAGATCATGAGGATGGCTCTGACTGAACGAACAACTAGACTACTGTACGGTTGTTCAGCTGCCTCTGAACTCTGATGCACTGCATTTCATAGGAAAACGACGGCCATCGGTTGCCCAACAGACACGCGGACCGTGCATAGGAAAAGGCGGGAGGAGTTGAGGAGACGACGACGCTCGCTCGACGCGGAGCGGACAGCCCGCGTTTCCGTTTCTTCTTTCCTACGGTATGCGGGAAAAGGCAAAGAATGCTGTGCGTTTCCTGATTAGACTATCCGCAGCGGGCACTGGATAGTAATACTGGATCATCGTTTCCAGTAAAAAATCGCTGCAACGGGGTACTGGAAGCGGTACTGGAAGATTCAGGACAGCCTCCGATACGCTCTCTGTCCCGGGCGTACGACACATACGGGATGAGCCTCGCGGGGCCGCGCGAGGAGAGAGAGGAGAGGGCCGAGACAGAGAGCGCGCGTCGGTGGAGGGAGCCGCGCCCGCACCGCCGTCGGGGAGGGAGGAGCGCCCGTGCCGCCGCCGGAGAGGGAGGAGGAGCCGAGCTAGCCGGACCCGCGCGCGCTCGCCGGCCGGCAAGGAGCCGCCCGCGCGCTCGCCCCGAGATCCGGTGGCGAGGAGGAGCCCGCCCTGAGATCCGGTGGCGAGGAGGAGGGGCCCTGACCGGCGCCCGCACTGCGCCGCCCGCCGAGCTCCGCGCCGAGCTGCGCCGCCCATCCGCCCGCCAAGCAGGGGACGGAGCAGAGGAGCCTGACGTTCCGCCGGCCGCCCGCCGCGCGAGCTCATCCTGCCGGTGGGGGAGGCACTCGCCGGCGCGGGAAGGGAGGAGGCGGCGCGCGACGGAGTCGAGGAGGAGGAGGCGAGGAGGAAGAGAGGAGGAAAGTGAGAGAGAGAGAGAGAGAGGGGCCGGCAGGGAGAGAGAGAGGGACAGAAAAAGGAGGGGAGAGAAAAAGGTGGGGCCGGTTGGAGAGAAAAAAGAGGGGGAGAGAAAAGAGAAATGGTGGGCCCCGCAGCTGTTGAGTATGGATTTTTGGGATGACGAGTGCCGAAAAAACATGTATAGAGTAGAGAATCTTGATAACTAGGATAGAATATTCTCTTTTGAGAATGAATTTAGAGGATGACGAGTGCGGATAGTCTTAATCTGAAGACCTAACCTAGCACGTACCGGTGGGCAGTGGCTGTTCTCGTCTCGTCTCGTCCCTCTTTTGAGACCAGTGCTGGGCCGCTGGCTCTGCTCATTCGTTCGTTTAAAACAAACGCTCAAAATTTACAGCATCCGAGATTGTAGATGCAACAAGGAACACGTCGACTTCAGTACGTAAAAGATCGAAATAAAAGAGTAGCATCGTACAATCATAGGCTAAATTAAGAAAATATATAAGCACCTATGCGAAGCATAGATTATTTCAAGTCATACATTTCACGTCATAACATGATAAATAACATTGTGTCCGTTTTTGACCCAAAAACCGTTAATATACTAAGCCAAAAGGGGCATTGGCTTAATAAAATGCTCCTGAAAAATAACCTATTTTAAGAGGTGGTTGACATAAAAACCAACACATAAAAAATATTTTAGAGACCGTTCTTTATACTAACTATCTCTAAAAGTGACAAAATTATTTCATGCAATGCAATGTATTCTTTTAAATTGAGCAGTATCTGTGTATGTCTGAACATATTATTTTTTTGACCACTTAATCGAGTTTTTTTCTAAAATTATATCAAGTATCTATAGTGGCAAATAACATGCTAATTTAAGACACATTTGTAAACAAAAAAATGCATGCATTGTCTATGGTAAAAATTAAATGTCATTAGATACATCATGAAAAATATATACTTTCATAATGTACCTATTTACTATCACAAATATTAATTTTACTTTTACAAATTTAATTAAATGCTTAATAGTTCGACTAAGAACGGAACTAGAATCCATCGGTGTATACACCACATCGATCTGTCCCCTTTACTTGGAATACACAACCTTCAAGTTATGGAACAGACCACTTTTGTACATTCTTAGTTCAGCGGTCAGTCTTAAATCTTATAAACTCTAAAGTCCACTAGCTTATTTCTCTAGCCTCTCCTTAAGTCATGTAAACTTCTATAAAGATAAAGCCCACTAACTTATTTCTAGCCTTCTTTAAGTCATGTCATCATCCACTTCTAAGCCATATCATCATCCACTTCCTTTAAGCAATAACCATTATTTTTTCATCCACATGCATCAATTAGTCCATTCATATATTATTAACTCAAGCATGTTATACATTTAAAAACATATTGTCCATTTAAAAATAATACGGCAACCGCTAGGTCACCAATAACTTTTATTAATGTCACTGCATGCTATTCCTCTTCTGATTCTTCTTCCTGCTTCATATATTTTATACATCTCAACAATTTAGCATATATAATAGGAGCTACGGTACGTTGGGCACCATCATCAATCCAGAAGTTTGAAATCACCTAGTTGCCCAAAATTCCGAGAACGAGTACACAGTGTGTGCCGGTGGACGGGAGCCCGCGAGTTGGCCACTGACGCCGTCGAATCCAAGAACCACCCAAAACAAAAAGGCGAAAAATTGTTTCAGGTGTAGGATCGCCTTCCATTTCCCAGCCGTTAGTTCAGAAAGCGTCCGATTCGCCGGCCAGCGCCGCCGTGCCGTTGGTTCCAAAAGAAAAGCGTCCTATTCTTCGGCCAGCGCCGCCGTGCCGTGCGTACTCCGGCCCCAATCCTCAGCAACCGCCCGCGCAAAACGCAAAAGGGCCACGTCAAAGGCCTCGCTGTCCTGACTCCAGCGGGCGAACGGCATGACCTGCCCGAGAGTTCTGCGCCATCGCTGCCCTGCCGCCCTCCTGCCCTCGCCCAACGGCAAGGAATCGCCCGATTCGCCCGCTCATCCACTTCATCAGTCGTCAGGCCGCCAGCATCAGATTCCCACCCTACTAAACCCTCCTCTTGCGGTTTCTATTCATTCCAGTCCAGGTAATCACTCGCATTATTTTCCACTAACTCGGAGGGCCCGACCGCCGGAGCCAATCAGCTCCGTTCACCTTTCCTCCCCACCACCACGAGAAAATGGATGATTTGATTTGATGGAGCTGCAGTTTCGCTGGCTGTTGTGGTAACTACTCTCTCGCGCCCACCACCACCACTACCAGCAGCTTCTCTGCAATTTTCATTTCACCCTCATAAAAAACCAAGAGTCTCCTCTCGCTCTCCTCCAACCTCCTGCCAACGGCACGCCTGCCTGTGTGTCACCGGAGGCGGTCCGGTCCTACTTCCCCTGTCGTCTTCTTCCTCACGCCGCTTGCGCTTCTCCTCCTCAGGAGACACGGTAGAGGAGCGCGCAGTTCTTTTCCCCTCCCAACACGGTATCCTGGGCTCTGGGTTCGCGCCTGCGAGCTCTCTGCGGAACTGGGAATTCTGACAGGACCCGGCTCGGAGGAAGGAATGACCGAGCGGATTTTGGCTGTCTACAAATCTTTCGGTGGTTATTAAGAATCGGGAGCTTTGGAGGAAAATTCGAGTCTTGGGCCTCTACTGCTAGGTTGGTCCGGACGAGGCCGAGGAAGTCGCCAATGGAGCCGCCGACGGGGTTCTGGGCCTCGCTGTTGAGCTTCCTCAAGTTCCTGCCCTACTTCTCCGGCCTCCTCGTCCTGGGGTTCATCAAAGGTGACTTGCTGTTCTGTCTCTTTCTATCTTTTCATTTCAATCCGCGCATTTAGTTCGAATTGGTGGTGAAATGGGAGGGCTGTGACCTGTGAGCAACCATCGTGCAACCTCTACCTTTAACAGGGTGCCTCTATTGATTTCCCGTTTTGCTCGTACAGGGCTGCCTGATTCAGTGTTTCCTCCCTGTTCTTGGAGAAATAAGTTATTAGGGTCATTTAATGATTGGTGGGCTGTCCTAATTTCTGTTAGGCTCTGCTTTGACTTGAACTAAATGTTCACAGTGCGGCAGGACAAGTTTAGATAATTGCCGCGTGTTGATTTAGTACCTAATTCTGTCTTGGAAATTTCCAGACCGGGTTTCAATAGGCCAAGAACATGTTGGGAGCTAGTCTCTGAAAAAGTCCCTCTACCTGTTTTGTGTAAGAATTATCGAATTCCTCATGCTTAGGTTTCAGTGACTTAACCAAGTGTCTTTGCTCTCTTGACTGCTTGTTTATGGATGAAAATTCAGTGTTATTTATTCATGTACTGCGGTTAGAATTGCAAGTATCTGCAATTGAAAAGTCATTGCAATTTTGGAGATGAAATGATGAAATGACATATTACTACAAAAACAATGATGGAATGACACATGATATATGATATGCAATCCTCATTTCACGATTTTGGATCTGCCAGGTGTTTTGTTGTGCCCTTGGGCATGTCTGATTATGGCAATTGGATTATCTGCACTGATCCTGGGCTTATGGCCTATGCATCTCATTTGGACATACTACTGCATCATCAGGTACAGTACATATTCTGCAGTTCCTTTTTTTCGCAACTTCATTCAATTATTAACTGAAAGTGCTCACATTTTTGTTTCCTCCATTTTCTTGGGGGCAGAACCAAGCTGGTGGGACCTGTAGTAAAGCTTCTGCTTCTTATTGCTGCTACTGCAGTCTTGATCATATGGTTGATAATTGGCGTCCCTGGAAGCATACTTGCTGGATTGGTATATGGTTTTCTAGCACCCATAATGGCCACATTTGATGCAGTTGGAGAAGGCAAAGAAAAGCCATTTGTTCATTGCTTTGTGGTAAGTTTTTCTTTGTATGAGTTGTTTATGCTTATCTCTGTGGTCATTTGTTAGTATATCTTTTAGACATTGCTTAGCTTGCTATTCTGATCTTCAGGATGGAACATGGAGTACTATCACTGGAAGCTGTACAGTAGTCAGGGACGTGAAAGATTTACTTTTCCACTCCTACTTTTCAATTATGGATGACCTTCGTCTTCAGAAACCTCCTGACGGAGAGCCATATGAGATAAGGTCTTCATCTTGGTCACTGTTCGCCATTTATATCTATCACCTTTACACCTCAAGACCATAGACTTTTGTTGTTACTTTTTCCTCTTTTCTCCTTTTAGCATTAGGCCTTTAGCTTTAATCTGCAAGAATCATTCTTTATGCTTGACTTGGGATAACATTTGCAAGAAAGCGTGCATCTCATTCATTTTGAATAAATCCACTATTCGAGTGCTTTGCATTGAGATGGCACTTTTCTGATTATTTTTCATCTGAAGAACAAATGTACAATAAATTGACATATCTGACTTTCTTTTTCCCAGATTGCTTGATATTCCTGGTGCACTAATAGCGGCTGCATGTGGGCTTCTACTTGATGGAATAATGTTCACATTAATTGCCTTGTATAAGTGCCCTGTGATGCTTTTCAAAGGTTGGAAACGACTGATCCAGGATATGATTGGGAGAGAAGGGCCTTTCCTGGAGACGGCTTGTGTGCCATTTGCTGGTCTAGCTATTCTTCTCTGGCCATTTGCTGTAGTAGGAGCCGTTCTGGCATCCATACTCTCCAGTGTCCCTTTAGGTGCTTATGGTGCAGTTGTAGCTTATCAGGTATGGTAAAATTTCCCCTTTTTTCAGTTCACTGATGATAAACAATGCACACTTCCATCATTGAGCGAGCACTGCCACCTTATGATGAAGTATTAGCTCATTTAACCTGTTCTGTTGAAGTCATGAAGCTTGGTCTTGTTCATGTCTCAGGAATCCTCCTGTATCATGGGACTTGCCTATGTGTTCTCATCAGTGTCTATATTTGATGAATACACAAACGATGTTCTCGACATGGCACCTGGTTCTTGTTTTCCAAGGTAAATTAATACTGAATGCCTTTGGTTGCTATGGTAAACAATTCAAAATGCCTGGTGCTGACTTTTGAAATCTCTAGATTTAAATATCGAAAGGACAAAGGTGAGTCTTCACACGGACATAGTGCTCCGTTATCCAGACCAGCCTCGTTCAACAAGGAGAAGCAAGAAGGGAAAAGACCTCCATCTCGTGTTACTTCATTTAAGAACAGCATTGATGAGTTCAATCCATTCAAGGTGATTCTTTTCTCCTAAAATAGTCAAGCTGCATTACCATTGCTTATTGGCATTTCAAATTCTGTAGATCTTCACTTTCTGTGCAGTCCAATCGGTATAGTACATGCTTATAATAGGTATTCAGTATGCAAATAAATTTTCAATAAAATGTTCCTGTGCTGGTAGTAATATGTAAACATATGAATTCAGGGCACTATATAACTGAATGATACTGTTATGCAGCTGCTGGACCACCTATTTGCTGAATGCAGGAACCAGGGGGAGGCGCTGGTTAACAAAGGGGTGATAACAATGAAAGACATTGAAGAAACGAAGTCTGGAAAAGTTGGCAGTGGTGTTCTTAATGTTGGTCTACCAGCATATGTCATCCTTAATGCACTCCTTCGGTCGGCTAAAGCTGAGTCTGGCGGGCTAATCTTAAGTATGTGCACAACAAAATTAGGTTTTCTTCCATTTTAGTTGTTGTTATTATGGCTCTAGTTTGACTTGCTTTGGAAAAATATGCAGGTGACGGCTCTGAGATTACATCTGACAATAGACCTAAAAATACCATCTTTGATTGGTTCTTTGATCCGCTTATGGTTATAAAGGAACAAATCAAAGCTGAGAATCTCAGCGAAGAAGAGGAAGAATATCTGAAAATGCGAGTACTGTTGGCTGGTGATCCTAGTCGCCTGAAAGGTTCTCTGCCTCATATTCCATCCTTGACGGAGCGTAAAAAGGCGGATATAGACGCATTCGCTCGCAGGTATCTCCTCCGTCCTCCCCTTCAGCCTCTTTTTTTTTTTTGAAACCTTCAACCTTTATTTTGATTGATGAATGATGCAAACATTGACGTACGTTTACTAATCTATCTTTTCACCCTCCTGATGCTGCAAGACTGCAAGGAATCACCAAGTCGATATCTAGATATCCTACAGCAAAGCGCCGCTTCGACGTCCTTGTGAAGGCGCTCTTGTCAGAGCTCGAGAGGACGATGGGTGGCAGCCAATCTGCTAATGGATCCCAATCCCAGGCGCAGAGGCTGCGAAACTCGGTAGCCCGGATGCTCAGCCAGAAATCCATGGGCAAGACGGCCGACATCAGGGATGAAGACCCAGAAGCGCAGATGACAAGATTGTCTCGCACCCCGTGATAGTTTGTAGTTTGACGAGGCGGTATGGTGCTGCTGGGACTTAGCTTTCACATGCCGTTCCAGCTGTGTACAGATGAGTAGATGCTGCGGCTCAAACTGATTCTAACCATTGTCATGTATGATATGTATATTTTAGGTACTATATATGTATCGTGTATATGCAAGGGTTTTGTTGAAAGAGTAAATACTATATGGTACTCGCATGGAGTCATTGAATACATCGCCTTTCGTGTTTTTTTTTAAAAAAAACGAAAATAAGCAATCCGCAACGGCTAACGCAGCTGCAGGGACTGGGCAAGCACCAGCGAAATGTCGTAGATGACGAGGGAGAGGAATAGTGAAGGGGTTGGGAACCGACGAAGATGTTGTAGAAGATGAGGGAGAGGAATAGTGGAGAAGAACTCGCCGTAGCCCTGGAACCCTGGGAGGCTGTAAGTCCCGTTTCAAATTTGTCACAAAAGTTTTGATCAGCCAGGACTCCGCAGGATTTAAACTTCTTGCAGTGAACATTACTACCGTAAATTGAAATGAGCTCATGGATAAGAAACTAAGAACGCGTGTAGTTACTACGTACACATATATATAGTGGAGAAGAACTCGCCGTAGCCCTGGAACCCTGGGAGGCTGTAAGTCCCGTTTCAAATTTGTCACAAAAGAGGCTGTAAGTCCCGTTTCAAATTTGTCACAAAAGTTTTGATCAGCCAGGACTCCGCAGGATTTAAACTTCTTGCAGTGAACATTACTACCGTAAATTGAAATGAGCTCATGGATAAGAAACTAAGAACGCGTGTAGTTACTACGTACACATATATATAGCTGGTGATAAAATGTACCATGAACATCATCGATTCATCGTCAGGTAGAACACAGTTTAGGTTCAATATAAAAGAAGGAACTGCATGTGCTGTATGGCCACAACCGACAAAAATGCATCAGCAACATCACGCAGTAGGGTATGTGTTTTAGACAATTTACGGGAGGTTCGGCTACAACTATTGTAAAGCCGAGCTTTGTTGCTCGCCTGATTGCCTGAAACCTGCACCGTATCAGGTGGTCAGGTGGATAATGGCAAAAGGTTGAAGTAGGGTCAGTGCTTCTCTTCATTATTTATTACCATGGTTCAGCCCCAAAGGCCATCCGGGGGCTGGCTATCAGGCACAATGGAGTCATCATCTAACAGCTCCTCCTGCTTCTTTCTTGCCTTCTGATAGCTACGGGAACCACGGAGAATGGAGCCAATATCCAGACCACCTTTGAGACTCCTCTGAGATCTGAACAAGTGGGAGGAAAGCAACTCTGGTGTCAGTAAGCTTCAGCTGACGACAAGGAAACAATCATGACTAAATTCCAAAATAAGGGACTCTGAACCTGAACAACAGGGGTAAGTAGTAGACATACAGTTTTGTCAAACAAGTCACTGTATGGTTGTTTGAACCAGCTAAGGTTATTCTAAAGGCAAGCTACTCTACAGCACTATACTGTATTTGGTGAAACACCATCAGTATCAGAATACCTTTCCCTTAGACACAGTAGGCATTAGGTTTAGGTTACTATTTTTGAATGAAAAGGTTTAGGTTACTATAAATGCCTACCATGCAACATTTATACTTGTCTGTCCACATTGTCGCGAGCTGGTATAAGAAAATAGGCATTTCTCTAATAACTATTTTCTCAGCTTACAGGTCAGAGAACTTACAGTGATTTGGTGTCATCATCATCAGGAACCTCGCTTTCATCTGAAATACCTGCAAAAGGGCAAATTGGTTAGACACATGTGGACCAGGATATCTGATGTCACGTCTAAAATAATCCATAAGAAGTTTAGATGAATAATGAACCTGTAAAACATGCTGTGAACATAGTAGATTGCTATCAATACTCACGTCCTAAGTTAACTAGAACTGATGAATCTTTTACCAAGAGATATTAATGTAACATAGCAGCCAGCACCAGAGATATTAATAGAACATAGCAGAAAGGTAAACCTAGCATTTTCAAGCATGGCATTGATGGAGGAAAAGAAAAAGAAACTTATCAGTCCAGGAACTTCCAATAAACATGTGAATATGACCCCAACCCTACTAGATGTGGGCTGATACACATTCTAAAGGAGGCAGCAATTTTTCACCAAATTTGACTACAGGAAGGTATCCACCCCCAAGAAGATAGATAAACAACAAAAGGGAAGTGATGTTACAAATCCCAAGGAATAAATTAATGCATGACCAAGTGCAAATGCGAGTACTGTTCCATGTGATACTATCTCATTAAGGTTCCCACCTGAGTCAGCAGATGTCGATGAACTATCAGGTGATCTTTCCATAACAGTCTTGGTGTCCAATTCATCACCAGAACCTTCGCTGATAGAGTCATTGACTATTGCACCAGAGCCTACATTCCTACTCGCTTTGTTGGAGTCTCCACTGGTATCTTCATACCTTTTCCTTGAGACTTTACGGACTGCAACTCTATATCGGTTAGTACTTGGTGGCGTGCTCTCTTCACTGTTACTTGACAGTTGTGGGCTCGTGGAAAAATCCTTCACAAGGTTGCTTGTAGGATTTGGAGCCACCTTTCCCTTGATAGTAGACCCATCAGGCTTTCTAATCTTAGCATGGGGCTTTGTCTGAGAAGTCAATTTTCTCACTTCTTTACTTATATGTGCATGATCCTTTTCAGTGAGCATCTTGCTCTGATCATCATCAACAATCTGGTGGAGATTCTTCTTAGGAAAATGATTCCAAGTGGCATCTTCTGGTTCATGTTGCATTATACTGGCAGTCTGAGTAGCTTTGCTGTTGCTCTCTTTTCCATTGTCCTGACCCAACCTTTCTTTTTGTACAATAGAAATAAGTGAATCTTGGGTACCAATATCAATCCCTTGATTATCACAATTAGGATTGTCCTTTTTAGCAGTAGGTACATCGACTTCCATATTAGCTTTGCCCTTTCTCTTCTTTTTCTTGCCTTTATTCACATTCTCATTTTCTCTGTTCATGTTTTCTGTTGCAACAAATGGCACAATAGCTTTGCTGGTATCAAAATGACCAGTTAAACTAGCTTTCTCTGAGGGGAGAGATTCTGAAACGTCATTTGGTTCAATGCTACCAGTGCGTTGCTTTCTTTTCTTCTTTTTTTTATTCTTCTCTTCCCTTAAAGATTCATCTTCATTGTTTTGCTTACTCTCTGCAGCAATTAATGGATCATCATCCAGATTGCTGGTGCTAAAATGATCAAGGAAATTGATTGCATCATTAGCAGGACGAAACACGGTGTGGTGATCAGGTTTAACAGCAGTAGCAGAACTTGTAGTGTTGACTCCCTTTTCAGTCCTGGAGTTCACCAAATCTGCACTGAAACCATGTTCCAGGGAACAATCCTGACTTTGAAGTTCAGCAGGATTCCGAGTCTCAGAAGACCTGTCTTTCTGCTCTACTTTCCCAACAGTGCTTAAACGAGTGTCAACTACAGAACCTCCCTGAACCAAATTTTCTTCTGTATCATTAGCTTCCTTCAAGTCCAATGTATCAAGTATCTGCTTTACAGAACCCTTCTTTCTTTGACGCTTAGCGGCTTTGCGCTTGTCATCAGCTGGCGCAACCACATTTCCAGTTACTATATCCTCAGGATCACTTGTTTCATCAGCAAACCTCAAAGAATCAGACTCTTTTAATTCTATATTAGCATCTTCTTCGGGTACACCACTTGATTGATGAGAAGAGTCAGTCATGTTTGATAGCCCTTTCGATTTTTTCCTCTTAGACTTCTTTTGTCCAGGTGAGCTAACAGGAGAAGCAGAGTGAACCGCTGCAGGATATTTCGGAGGTAATGCTGCAGTAACGCTACCAACTTTAACAGCAATTGATTCAGGAACATCTAGTCCATTCTGATTGCTGCCTAGATGAGTTTGTCCTGGTAAAAGATCTTCAAACATATCCTTACCTAAGCTGTCTTTAGATCTTAGATCAGCCAATACCTCATCAATATCATTTGTTGCCGCTACATCTACACTTTTACCAAGCTTCTTGTGATCAGTAACTGTTTCTCCTTCTACAATGCCCTGGGTTGTTTGCTTTGCATCTATTGGAACAGCATCTGTGCATTGTATCGATTTTGTCAGATCTTGACTAGGATTCGTACCCTTTAATGATTCTATGTGGTGTCTTCTTTTTTTCTTTTTCTTTCCATCACCACTTGGATTTTCTATTACATTTGAATCCTCTTGATACACGATGTTTGACATCTGTTGCGTAGAAGGTTCATGGACAATCTCCCTTTTAGTAGAAAATGTATCTTGTTTGGCAGTATTTTCACTATAGCCATGATCTTTTTCACCAGTAGCATCCACGGAAGGCATGTCAACAGAACTAACCTTTGATTTCTTGCGCTTCTTCACTTGAGAAGTATTTTGATTTGTTTGCCTCTTGTCAGAGACATCTGTACTTTTGCCATCTTTCTGCATGTTGCTTTCAGGTACACCTTCATTATAACATCCCTCATTGTGTTGTTTTATTTCTTCATGCTTGTCCCCTCCATCCAAAGGGGCGCAGCTTCCTTTTGCAGTTTTTTCTTCGATAGCTACATTTTCACCTGTAGAATAAATGGCATCTGTAATTGAAGGATCCCTACATCCCTTGAGTGTAGATGCCTGAGCATCTGTCACAAACTGAACACTTTTGCCCCCCTGGTTTCCATCATTAAGTTCTGATGATGAAAGAGGCAAACCAGATTCTTTGACTATAGTTTTGTCTTCGCCAGTCAATTTAACATTATATGCTTCGCCATCTGGATGATAAGAAAATAAAAGGAAATCAGTACCCTACATTTAATAATGAAAATACTCTCTAAATTTGTCATAAAGAATATAAATAAGGTGGATTTATAGTTCTATATATAACATCAAGGCAACTATAGAGCATGCTGGGAGTTTTGGCCAGAAAAAAAATGTATAGACAAATTTTCCATTAGTTGTTCAGCTCAAGTAGCCATGCAGTTAACACCAAGTTGCATGATGAAATATAATTGAATTCAAGCATAAAGAACGCCATATGGTACATTCCCCATGCCAGACTACAAACAATTTTCAGTAATGTAATACAATATATGGATATTATTTCTATGTAGCCATAGGCTGTTATTAGGAAGAACTTCACCTGTGGGTTTTGATAAATCTACTGGGGCTGCCCCAGACGATGGTTCTGCCGTTATTTGAGCAGAAGCAGATTTTGAAGGGGCCAATTGATGCCTTTTCTTTTTCTTCTTTCTAGCAGCACCTGGGTTTTCTAGCTGGATGGACTCCTGATGCAAAGTGTCATGGACTTGATGATTTGAAGTGTTTAAAGGTTCCCTAAGAGAAGTAGGATCTGTTTCCAGTAGATGCCTACTTGATGTGTCAGGAGAACCTATGCTGTTACAAGGCAGAACTTCACCTGTGGGTTTTAATAAATCTACTGCTGTAGCTGATGGTTGTGCTGTTTCTTGAGCAGAAGCAGATTTTGAAGAGGACAATCGACGCCTTTTCCTTTTCTTCTTCTTTCCAACAGTGCTTGGATTTTCTAGCTGGATGGACTCCTCATTGAAGGTGTCACGGACTTCTTGATGATTAGAAGCGTTCAAAGATTCCACAAGAGTGGTGCTGGTTTCCAATAGGGCAGTACATGATGTGTCAAAAGAACCAGTCCTAGAATTTTTTTGCTCCTTTGCTTGTGAAAGAGTATCCTTTGCTTGTATCTCTTCCAGCAGTTGCTCCTCTACCCTGACTTGCTTTTTGTCAGAAACATCATCACCAACGCCATGGTCTCGACCTGCATGTAGCTCCAACACAGCATGTGACATATTACTCTCATTTGAAGATTTATCAACACATGCCATTGATGTGGAACTAATATAAGCACCTTCAGTTTGATTAGCATGTTTTTTCTGGCCACTGTAACTATTTGCTTTGTCAACAACTTGATCAATACCTGCTTCTGTATCACTGGCCAGACCCACTGCTTTGTTATTCAGTATTTCAGTATTTAGCTGTGATGAGGATGGCACCAAGGTACAATTTGGCAATGCATCATGTGCTTGAACATTATTCAGCGCGGCATCATCATTACCACCTTCAAAAGAAGAGATCATTCGATTACAACAGCTAGAGGTAAAGGACAAAAGAACTGATATTAGCTATGAAAAAGCAAGCAGCTTCAACCTCACACGTCAAAGTTCAACTACTAGCCACGTATTGTTTTCTAAAAAAATTTGCGTATGCGTCGAACAAAGATTTAAACATGAAGGAGAAACTCATTAGTGGAAGGATGGCTGTGTAGTTTTAGCATCTGCTGGGTGACAAACACCCTTAGATTGATCTTGGCGCAAGAGACATGCATAAAGATTCTTTTTGAAAATCCAATTCAACTGAATTATGCAGTTAACCAAGCATATAAATAACAAGCAAATTAGGAAGAAGGAATGCTAATTTGATATGTTTCATATGCCAGAGGTAATTCCAGGTGTATGGTTTACCTTCAAGGCCTCTAGAAAGCATATCACAAGCAACATCTGGTGCCATCACAGCTAGCTCCTCAACATGGTTCTTTACATGAATTCCAAGACAAACATCACTCACTCTTCTATCGTCAGTTGCTGGAGCGTCTTGGCAGCAGTGTGTGGCTGCTGTAGCCTCTGCCATATTGACGTGAAGAAAGCACCCACCTTTGATTTTGGTGAAGACACTCATCACTGTCATTGAATCAGAGAGGTGATACAGTACACCCTTCCGGTGGACCTGGTGAATAACAAACACTTATATAAGCTAACAATACCCTTTTGCAAGGTTTTGGTATGATCTACGATTAGCTAGAAATGCTAAATTCCTAGTTGTTCCCTCAAATATCAAAAAGTGACTTCGACCTCAGCCTTTGATCTACATAATATTTTTACATGTCTTAAGAATCGTGCCCATCCGAACATGATCTTCCAAAATTTGCATGCACAGCTAAACCAGAATATGAGACTGCAATAAGATCATAAGTCATTTTAACTTAGTTAAAGGCTTCCAAAGTTACACTAACGGACTTAGGGCCTGTTTGAATACACATGGCTAGTTACTTTAGTCCAAATTAGCTACGGTTGGCTAACAGCTAGTTGAAGACTTGTCCAAAAAATTAGCCCACCTCCTAGCTCTCCTGTTTGGATGCACTAGAGCTAATTTGGGCTATTTTTTAGCTAAATAGCAATTAGCCCTTGTGTCCAAACATGCCCTTAGCATGCAGTAGAATATGTACAGATCAAACAAAAAGCTTGCACACATATGATGCAGTAGATAGTAATTCTACTTCATTTTGTCCTAACAGATGCTCCTATCTCTTGCATTTCAATATTCACATTAATGGATGTCAAAATACAACAAAGCAGATGGCAGATTACATGCAAGAACCAGTCATCCATTACTTTAAGCTACATCACTATTGATTTTTATGGAGAAGATAACATTTGAAGCCTCATAAGGCCTCTAACCAACCCCCACCGATTGAAATCAAATCGACAAAAAACTTAAAACAATTACTTCACACCAAAATATAACGAACTCTACCCGCCAAACTCATGTGTCTATGTGATCTTCATGGGCCGATTGCAATCACAAAACTTCCCTAGAAAAACGAACACCGATCAGAGCTGCGAAACGGCACCTGGAAGGACTTCACGGTGACGGGGCCGAGGTCGGGGAAGGCGGCAGCGTGCTCCGCGGCCACCTGCGCTGCACATAGACCAACACACGAATCAGTTCCGATGGGCACCCGCGGTACGAAGAGACGGGGAGAAGAGGCGCCAGGGGAGTACACTTGAGCACACGCATGGCTGTGTCCGGGGCGACGAGCAGGCCGAGATGGGTGCCGAGATCAGTGTCGACGAAGAGGGAGACGGGGGCGTCTCCGCCTTCGCGGTGCGCCATTAGCGGCCGCGGCGGCGGCGGGGCGGCGGCCATAGCGGGGCAAGCGGCCGCCACTGGCAGTGAAACGAGAGGGCAGGAGGGGCGGCGCGGCTCACGACTCGTGAGGGTCTTATAGTGCGTTTTAGGGCTTGCAAAGGCGTATTTCTTTTTTGTTTTAATCAGCAAAGGCGTATTTCTTTTGTTTTTATCAGCAAAGGAGTATTTCTTGGGGCACCTTTCAGAATTTTAACTGCTATTTGGAAATTCAAATTACTTTAGATCATTTAGATTGACCCCTCATCGAACCATGAACAATTTAAAATGAACACCTGAAATGAGAAAATAGATCAAACAAATTTCGTAGGTTTGCTTCCAAACAACTTTTTCAATGTCTGGAGTTTTTGTTGCCTTACAATCGGCCTCTTAGGGTAGTTTCACTACACGCTTTCCAAAACGCCACATCACCTAGAGTGAGATGAAATGATGAATGAAATAGACCTTCACAATGGTGCGTTTCATTTCACCGATTCCAACGCTAAATATAGTATTTAATTGTAGCAGAAGGCGAAGCCATGCACTGGTGGAGACATGGGCACGGGAGCTAGTGGATGAAACGATTTGGCCTCAACGGCAATTTCATGCGGTTACCGAGAGCTAGGAAATAGCGCTAGGTCGTTTCACCATGGTGAAACTCTTTTCTTCTCTCTCCTCCCATTTCATGCAAATATTCTCTTTTTACTGAGGTGTCACACTATTAAATGTGCATGACACACTCATGAAATGCCCATTGAGACTAGCCTTAGAATACTCTCTGCTTGCCTCTTAAAATAGTGCAGCAATAATGTTTTATGTTAGCCTAGAGACATACTTAAACTTTTTTAAGAAAATGGAAGAGGTTCTATTAAATCGAGAGAGAGAGAAATACATCTTTGTTTACATTCAAGCCTAGGCATAAGAAAGATGCACTCGAGTAAATTTAGAGCGCCTAATAACATTTTTCATCTCTAGTCCATGTCCTTGATGATTGTCAAGTCTAATATGCCGAAACTTAGTCACCGAAACTGCCACCATCGGAGCATCACCTTCAAACATCCACAACGATATATCCAAAATTTTGGAAATGGCACATTATCCAATACATGGTAATTTCCTTTAACTATTTTTTCATAATCACCAAAACCCACTAGCTAGGACATGGAATGAGCTTTTAGTTGGCCATGCTTTTGTCCTAGCTTTGCACAATGAAGCAAGAGGTATTTTAGCGGTAGTGATGGTGGCTTAGATTACTTTACACGCTTGAGTTGGTAAGAAGTTGCTTTTAAATAATGGAAAAATCTAGGCTACTATTGAAAAATGGGCTAGGTCGGGAGATAAAGTATTGTGATACGTACACAGAAGCATGATTAGATTGGAAATTAGAGAAGTGTTGTGAAATGTTCGTGTTTACCCGTACCAATAGTCTTGCAAATACACTTTGATGATCTACCAAGTTGAATATAAGATGAAAGATTACCATATGGTCCATACTTAGATGATTTCTTCTATGACACAACATGGAATAGCATTATTACACCAACACACTAATAATGTAAACGTATATGGAAGAAACCCCTCATTATAGTAGCTTAATAGAGGCATCGATTCTAGAACTTGCTAACTGTATGTGACCAATATTGAGGTCCTTGTTACTACTACCATGGACATGCTATATAGATGCTATGACTAATCTTGAGGCCCTCATTGTTGCTAATGTGCCTTCCTCTTGGCGTCTTTGGCTTGCCCCTTGGTGCGAACATCTAATGCTACTTTGAGGATCATCTTGTCAGCGACGGGTTCAGGCACAAGTGAGATGAGGAGCCACAATAGTGCGTGTGTCCAGTATGGTGTGCACCGTGGTTCGTACCCGATGTAGCGAATAGCCGCTTGGGCATATGTATCAGGGGATGGCACGAAGAAGGAGGAAGTCTTAATAGATGTCATCTTCGTGGCCACTAACATTGGTACCTGCACATTGCATATGCACGTAACATGCATATCATAGAACATCAAATCAAACTTGCTCAGTAGTTACTCGTTCGTGGCAACAAAGTTAAAAAAAAACTTGAATTGACTTTGTTTTGCGGAAGTCATGCATGTAACCCTCTAGCGAGTAGGCCAAGCGGTGGCGCCTAAGAGCAAGTATTATGGGTGGCTGAGAGCCGGCTGAGAGTCTACGTGGACCAAGAGAGAGAAGGAGGCCGGCGTTTTGCCATGCGCCCGCTCAAGCCGGCGAAGAGGCCTTTCATGCGCTGCTATTGGCTGAGAGTGCGGGGCCCGCCACCATCACAGCATGCATCTCAGCCGGCACTCGACGCAACTATAATACTTGCTCTAAGAGCAGGTATAGTAACGTGTTTCAGTCGGCGAGATACAGTCCACATCAACAGAAATTATGCCACGTTAGGAGAGAGGATGTAGAGCAGGCGTTTATCTTGCAGCCGACTGAAACACAGGATTCGAGGGGTGGGGGAGTACTCTTGCAGCCGGATGCAGCAATGAGCCAGTGCTTGGTTCTCCACCACGATCAAGTGATTGGCTCTCGTTCCAAAGTATTAATTATTGATGCAGCCATCTTGCAGCTCACTTATTATACAAGCAGACTCTATTGCTTACTATAGACATGGCACCTCCATTTAGCCAGCAGCTGACAAAATTATTAAACTTGCTCTAAGCCATTTATGTTGTGATAGGGGCATTTTGTGTGGCAGTGTGCCTACTTGAATCAACTTTATGTGTGTGGGTGGGTGGGTAGAAGGGATTCAGTTGAAAAAATTGTGCCTTACTATTCTTTATTTGGCGTTGGAGGCACATGTGGATAACATTTTTCATCTTGAATACATCACCACCCCACGTAGTTTTTATGTGTAAAGCATGACACCCGTCTTATCTGGTGCAGTTGAAAGTTTTTCGAGGAGATGTAATAAGGCCTTGTTTAGATTGCAAAAAAATTCAACTCGATGAATAGTAACTTTTTTGTCTTATTTGAAAAATATTGTCCAATCGCGGACCAACTAGGCTCAAAAGATTCATCTCGTGATTTCAAAGTAAACTGTGTAATTAGTTATTTTCTTTTACATATATTTAATGCTCTATGCATTAGTCCAAAAATTGATGTGATGGAGAGAGAGTGAAAAAACTTGAAATTTGGAGGCAATCTAAACAAGGCCTAAATAAAAGGGTTTGATCTCCAACTAAACATGCATATCAACGATGTCTGGAAGTCGGAACCATCAGTTGAAACATGTGCTGCATGACAACTGTAAGTGATGTTCATATATATCCGGAAACATCGCACTACGGTACGATTCTCACTCAGGACGGCACGAGAAAATCACGTTTTTATTCCTGTACTGTTTATTACACAGGAGGCTTCCCTACTACTAAATACATTTAATTAGGAGAAATGTTTTTCGCAATATAAAGAAGAATAGTTAATACCTGACATTGCACGTCAATGCCTTTGCTCCTGTACTCGACATAGAGACATCTTGAAAATTGGTCGATATAGCTGGTAAATCAAAACAAAATAGCCACAAAACATTTGTTCAGTGTTATTAATTAGGTAGTAAAGGACAATTTAAACACTGTCTAAATGGTGAAATTCTCCTAGTGGTTTTTAAGTAGTAATATATAAAACACTACCACTAGTCTAGCGCAAGAATTTCACTACGAGATGTTTAGCAGGAAAAGTTTATACTAAATTTTAAATGCCAAAACACTAGGAGAACCCCCTCATTAGGACTTAGGAGAGATTGAATATTCTGCTTGTGAGAAACATGAAGTGTTTTCTTTTTCTGCCTAATATTTGTGCATGAACACACATATATAAACTATTTGAAGAGCCATTGCATAAATATTCTCTATAACTCTTGTTTCTCCAAGGAACTCTCTAAAGTTTTGTTCTCTATGCTTCAATGATTTATCATAATTTTTCTTGAATAAAGAGATTTATGAGAAAATTATCTTGTATATTGAATTTAGAGGGTGATGTGTAACCTATCCATAAGCAAGAGCGAGGTAGGTTTAGACTTTAGAGTCAATGAGTTTGACTTTTTATTTTGTTAGCTAGATTTCGAAATAAGAAGTTATGCAGAGAGTATCCTGGAGATGTCCCTAGATACAATGCTACAGAAACAAACTTAAACGAACACCTTTTAGTTTAATAATTTCTCAAAAACATAGAGGGATAGCGAGTGGTAGGGCCGTAGGGTGGTCAGTGTTTCCGGGCGTATATAGCAAATCAAATAGAGTACTTTTTAGTGGCATGCATTTTGGCAACAGCCACATTATATGACGGAGGCACAAAGGTGCATCGGCATGTTTACTGAAGAACTACTGAAGGTGCATCAGCATCGGTGGCGAAGGTGCACACATATACGACTCGAAATTTCAAACAGCTACTGAAGAATTTTGATAAAAGGCATATCGGCAGAGGCACTCACGCCTTGGTGGCGGCGTAGACTGTGTAGAGCGGGTCGGACGGCAGAATGGCGGAGGCGCCGGAGCCGATGTTGACCACGGCGCCCCGGCCGCGCCGCACCATGCCGGGGAGCACGGCGTGCGTGACCCGCGTGACGGCGTCGACGTTGAGCCGCACCAGGTTCCGCACGAGCGCCTCGTCCACCTCGTGGAAGTAGCGCGCGTACGGGTAGCACGCGCCGGCGTTGTTCACGAGCACGCCCACGTCGTCGCCGAGCTCCGCGAGGAGCTCCCCGAGCGCGTCCACCTTGGCGGCGAGGCCGTCGCCGGAGAAGTCGAGCACGAAGGTGCGCACCTGGGCGCCGGGGTGCCTGGTACGGACCTCGGCCGACACGGCGGCGAGCTTGTCGGGGCTCCGGCCCACCAGGACGAGCCCGAGGTCCGCCCCGGCCAGGCGGAACGCGAGCGCGCGGCCGATGCCGTCCGTGGCGCCCGTGACGACGGCCCACGTGCCGTAGCGCCGCCGCAGCGGCCTCGCGGGCCGCAGGAACGCCGCGTACAGCCACAGCGCCAGGCGCGCCGCGGCGCGCAAGGACAGCAGGAGCCCCAGCGTCGCGAGCGGCGCCAGCAGCCACGCGGGCTGCGGCGCGTGCGCGCTCCACGCCGCTCCGGACATGGAAATGCCTGCAGATGCTAGTGGTTTTGATCCTTTGCTGCAGACGCGCACGGTGTGAGCTCTCGTTGTTGCCTGCAGGTTCGAAGGGCTCGAGATATAGCGCGGGAGCGAGTGCTCGCTGTTGTCTGCTCTCGCTGGGCGTTGGTGGTGCGCGGTTGCCGGGTGGGGTGGGACGTGGGGTTATGTTTGCTGCTGGCGTGCATCACGCGCACGCGATCGTGGCTACTTCGGCCTTCAAGTTCAGGGTAGTAACGAAATGACGATTCTGAGGTCTATCATTTCACGCCTTCTTCCAACTGCCGCCTGATAACTAGTTGGATTTCAGTTAAGGAGCAAATTTGACGACATTGACGAGGTACAATATGGACAAAAAAAAAATGTGTTCAAGTACAGGCAACCCCAAAACACACATTTATCAACAACAAAGCATACACTCAATTGATTTTCCATTTCCTAATACACAATCGTTCACGCGGGGAGAGCGAGGAAAATTTTTAAAAGACCAATAAAAAGTTTTATCCTGACCAAACAAGGGAGAAAAAAACTTCACTAGTGGATGTGCATACATGTAGAAATGACTTGTAATGACATGAGTAATAATAGTGAAAATGATGATTTCAAACTAAGCGCTGTTCCTTAGGTTCCTTTGTGGTAGAATCTATCCACTCGTGCTCAAACATCTAATCTACACTAGTACACTATGACTATGTGATTAAATCAAAAAAGAAAAAATTAAAAAGAAAACAGAAAAAAGAAGAACCGATGATTATCACAGAAAAAAAATTAAAAAAACGCACCTGCCGGAAAACAGAAAAACAAAGAACCGATGATTATCGGCAAAAAGCAAAAGAAAAAGGAAAAAGAAAACCAGCTTTATGGGCCGCTCTCCACCAGTTTCATGTCTGTGATCCTGCTGAAAAAAGAAGAAGAAAAAAAGCCAAGAAAAAAAAAACCCGGCCCAGTAGTGCGCGGAGAAGCTATCTGTAAAAACAGGCCCAGAACAACTGCTCTCCTGCGCTCGCAGCTGTTTGCCGTTTTGCTTCTCCCGTTCACCTCGCGCCGCCGCCCGCCTCCCGCCGCCCTACACCCAGCTGCGCAGGTCTTCGTCGGCCCCTCTCCGGCGACGAGCACCCACGAGGTATGCCTGCCTGCCCCTTCTCTTCCCTTCCTGCTGTGCGAAACTGAGCGCTCGAGCCCGCGTCCTTTATTGGGTCCACCCCTGCAGGGAGGAGATGGGGAAGAAGCAGAAGAAGCCTGGAAAGGGGAAGGAGAAGACGGAGCGGAAGACGGCCAAGGGTGAGGAGAAGCGCGCCCGCCGGGAGGCCCGGAAGGTCGGCGAGGAGGACGACATCGACGCCATCCTTGTCGGTGTTCTCTCCTCCCCGCCCTCTTTCCATGTGCTCCGAGTTGGGCCACGCTTGGTGCAGCCGCGGCTGCTCGTTTGGCAGTGGTCAGCGTGTCGCTGTGATGGCGGCGGCTGAAATCACCGGCCTTTCGAACCCTCCCGCGTTGTTTTTAGGCTTTTAGCTGCCGGTCAGCTAGTCAGCTCTGTCTGTACTCGCTGCCTGTGCGTTTTGTGGCATTGCTGCTTTGCTTCTGATAACTTGTTGCAACCATTGTATTTTTCCCCATTTGAGTCGATGCACTTCTGCTGCTTATATCCAGAGGAGCATACAGAAGGAAGAGGCGAAGAAGAAGGAGGTTCATGTGGAGGAGAATGTTCCTGCACCATCTCCTCGGTCCAATTGCTCGGTAAGGCACCACAAAGCTTCAAATGACAATGGATTAAATTAGCATACTTCTGCACTTTACTAGTCCTATGGTACTTTTGTAATTCAATTGGTCTTGTTTGGTTCTGAGGATTTATCATCTCTGGAGTCTGGACTTATTGCAAATGAGTCAGATCGATGGGCTTCTATAGTACAATTTCTATAGGACAAGATAGCAATTTTTTAAATTGAAGCTATTGATGAAATCTGGTGATCTTTTGGGTTACATAACTGAATCTTTTGTTTGTGCCAAATCTCAGTTGAGCTTGTGACCTTCGCTTGATTAAGTGCTTTTTACAGGGTAATTGTTTACAGTACTATGTATCTTTTCGCCATCTAATTATTAGCTCAGACATTTGCATATAAATTCTAGCTGCCCATTTAAATCTGGAAGATTCTGTTTCAAAATCTTACATTTCATTTTGCAGCTTACCGTAAACCCACTGAAAGATACAGAATTGATCCTGTATGGGGGAGAGTTCTACAATGGTAGTAAGGTGTGGACCACATCTTTTGTGATTTACTCCGTAGTGACTTCTAATACATCTCAGTGGTTTTATTATGATCCTTCCATAGTTTATTTTGAAAATTTTCTTTCAATTTATAATTTATATTTTGCAGACTCAGCAGTTCTCATTCTAATGCAATGGGTTGCTTAGCTTTTGTCCTTTGATAATCATATTTTTGTGACATATACCCCCTCCGCCCTAAATTATAGTTCACTATGGTTTTGTTCTAAGTCAAACTTCTTTAACTTTTACAAAGGTTATAAAAAATGCACGAACATCTAGAATATCAAATCAGTTTCAGAATTCTCCATGAAATGTCACGGTGAAACATTTATTTGAAGCTATAGATGTTAGTATATTTTTCTGAAAGTTTGGTCAAACTTATAGAAGTTTGACTTTGGACAAAACTAAAGTGAACTATATATAATTTGGAACAGAGGAAGTATTATGTTGTGTTGATGAGTAATATTGTGATCCTATCTGTGCAGACTTTTGTTTATGGTGATCTTTATCGCTATGATGTAGAGAAAAATGAATGGAAGTTGGTATCTAGCCCTAACAGTCCACCTCCACGAAGTGCTCATCAGACAGTAGCCTGGAAGAATAATATATACATGTTTGGTAATAGAACTTCACTCTGGGTAACATGCTGTTTCAGTGCACTGTATATGTTATTAACACCTTTTCCAATGTTGATATTTTAGGTGGGGAATTTACTTCACCTAACCAAGAACGTTTTCATCATTACAAGGTAGAAAACTAAGTATGATAGTTTAATTTCTCATTGTCATTTTGGGAATGTTTTCTTGGCATCAGGTATACACCTTTGTTAGGAGCAATATATTTATATTTGACTTGGATTTTCAATTTTGAACCTAGATGGAGTAGTGTGATGTCACTCATTTGTTTACATGATTATATTCTTTTGGAGCAAATTGCATTATTTTAATTCAAATTTCTCTTGTAGACACTAATCTTTGAACTCTTTCTCCCATTTATAAGTCGAGAAGTAGAAAATTCCTTACAATTGAGGGATCAATGTCAAACTGCACTACATACCTTGATGCAACAATCATAAAAGGTGGTGCCTTTTCTTATTCCTTGACTAATTTTTCGTAGGACTTTTGGACATTGGATCTGAAAACAAATCAATGGGAACAAATTCTTGCAAAGGGCTGTCCAAGTGCACGTTCAGGACACAGGATGGTTAGTGTCTTTTGTCGAACTCATCTATTCACTGTGGATTTACATTCTCCTAAGATTTTATGCATTACTGTATTATGAGCATGGACAAAATATAATTTTCATGTACTACTAGAAATTGTACAAAACATGAGTTTGTGTTTTCTAGTTGAAGGTAATGTTTGGTAGTCTTAACTGTTTGCGAAATATGTATTTGAAAAGATAAGGCACTTAAATATGAGAAATAACATGGTTACTAAGGTATCACTTAAGTGTCGGAGCAGTCCAGGGTCGCCTCTATGCGCATGCTGACGTGGTGATGCCCCCTCGATTCTGCTGTCTCCTCGTCCATTCTGCTGCTGGCCTGCTCGATTTTGCTTCTGCTGGCTTCATTTCTTCCATCTCCCGCTCGCCAATAGCTTGTTCTGGAAGGGGGCAGTGGCGGCTGTTGATCTGAGAGTGCTGACTAGCGGAGGCAGAATGGCAGTGGTGGAGAACGAGGGAGCCCACTTGTTAGGCGCTATGGAACTGAGGTTGCGGAGGTTGTATCGATGGTGGATGGGTGGTCGGGGTTTGTAGCCTCGCTTGCGAATTGGCGGCGCCGTGGCCGGCGCTAGGTTGCAGCGAACGAGAGCGACAAAACGATGACGAAGAACAGAGGCACCGCCAGGTGCCCAAGGGAGAATAAATCTCAATCCTGGGCTAAGCCGTTTGCATTAACTGGTTGGGACTCTTATAGTCCTTACATGACACGATAACTGACTTGCTAACAAACTCCCGATCCTAACAAACTCAAGCAAACCGATCTCCTGAATATCTTCTAAGAATAAGACTCTAATTTAACTAAACTCCTGATAACTCGGACTGAACCGAAACTGGGCAATGTGCCCGACACCTGACCCTAAGCTCGACTTGGTCTTCACGTTTAGCCACTGGTCTGATGCTTCCTCCTCTGGTAGACCTTGCCGTACATAACACCACTTCTTACTCCTCCTCCTCCTTTCTTTTTTTTCCTTTTCTTTTTTCTTCATCATCTACTGCTCTAAGCTGCTATTTTAAGATTTTCTTAAATTCTTAAGGTGTTGCCTCGCCTCACGCTTTAGTCGCTTAAGCATAAGGTTGTAGTCACACTTTGCCTTATCGCCGTTATAACCATGACTCCATGAGAAATAGGAAAATTTGCATTCAATCTGTGGAGTTCCTTAAGTACATGTCGAGTTAGCATAACTGTTATGTATAGACATACACCATTGAGAAATGTTTCCATTTCTGAATATCGTTCTGACAATTTTCAGAGGACATACATGTATTTTCATTTGTTTCCCATTCTTATCCCGTATTATACTTTTTTATTTATTGCCATCTAGCCAGTTTAAGACATTCTTTGTTTATCTTTTTTGCAGGTTCTTTACAAGCACAAGATTGTTCTATTTGGTGGCTTTTATGACACTCTTAGGGAAGTCAGGTCAGTAGAATAAATTTGTATGTAATTCTAATTTCTGATGTGGTGATGTGATTGCTTGATTAATATTTATTTTTGGTTCTTGTTCGAGAGGGAATTGGAGTTACCAGAAAATTATGAGTTATGTTCTTACAATTGATAATCCACAAAGTGACAGAAAATAAACTAATAGCATATAATATCTTCTGAAATCTGAATATGTCCCACAGGTACTACAATGATCTGCATGTTTTTGATTTGGACAATTTCAAGGTGAGTAAACATTGTTTATCTTCATTTAGTACTGATAACTGCATAATCTCTCTTAGTAACACATAAGCCCTCAATTTGAATGTTCTTATTGTGCACTTCAATATTTTAGTGGGAGGAAATCAAGCCTCGACCTGGGTGCCTGTGGCCAAGTCCAAGAAGTGGCTTTCAGCTTGCTGTTTACCAAGATCAGGCAAGCATGTACTCTCTGTCTTATATATTTACGAACGGTGCATGATTTTTTTAACATTACCTAAACTTTTCAACTGTGCCACAAGTTTTTGTGAGAGCTCTTATTGTTGGACATTGAACTTCTTATGTGAAAATCAGTTCCCTTTTGAATCATCTGTACTAGCATGTTATGTCAATATGTCATGCTGACACAGTCATGTGCATCTTGGTTCAATCAAATGATGACACAATCATGTGCACATCTTTGATCAATCAGATGATAAGTTTTTTAATGACTCAGCAAGTCACCACCTTTTACGGCGATTGGTTAATATCTAATTAGCTCTGTGACAAATTATGGCCTTATAGCACATTAGATGACAAGAACTATTGGTTTGTTTTCTTACTAGTTTTATTTGCAAATATCTTTGTTTTTTTTGCAGATATATCTATATGGTGGATATTTTAAAGAAGTTTCTTCTGACAAAGAAAAAGGGACAGTTCATGCAGATATGTGGTCTCTCGATCCTCGCACTTGGGAGTGGAATAAGGTATAATCATATTAAATGTTATACATGTTGAGTTTATCTTTCCATGTACTTATGTCCAGGAATTTTATATTGACAGTATTTTGAGTTTTGCTTCAAAAGCTACAGGTCTCCATCAAGTGTTTTTTATATTTACTTCGTTAATTTTAATTGTTAATAGGTTAAGAAGGCTGGGATGCCACCTGGTCCCAGAGCTGGCTTTTCAATGTGTGTGCACAAGAAAAGGGCTGTTCTTTTTGGTGGTGTGGTAGATATGGAAGTCGAAGGTTACTCATAACCAAGCTCTCTGCACCTGTGCTACATGCTTAGCTATATATTGGAAATGCATGCTTATTCTGTTTTTCTATTTGGTAATTAAATGATATAAAAAGTTCATCTATTTTGGTAGTTTGGGTGTTCTGTTGTTCACCTGAATATTTCTTGCTCATAGTTTAAGACGTAATGGTCTAAAGCACAAAAAGGGAAAAAATGACAAAAGGCACCCGATTTCATGATATATGTTGAATCAAAGGCTGAAAAACTAGACAAAAACCAAAGCATAATGAGCAGATCAAGACAGTGCTCTGAATGTTTAGGCAATCACTGAATTTATGATATGCTTTAATTCTTGGACTATGTTTTTGTTTAACGTTAGCTTGATAGATAATTAAATAATTTAATGGTTTGCTTTCCCAAATCGGTGTTTCCTATTGCAAACAGAAGTAGATACTAGATAATAGCAACTATGATACTTATATTGTGAATATTGATATCAAACGAAGTTGTTTGCCGTTGAACTGTAATGTTCTGTACAGGTACACCATGAATAATGAGTTAAGTTAATTAACTCATGCTCATCATGCTAGGGAAAACTGGCTTAGAAAATGAGTAGCTTCATATTTTTATTTTGTAGTCGTTTGCAACCTATATATCTGTTCAAACTATGCTTACCATAATACCCTTCTTCTGTCTTGGTTTGTAGGTGACGTCATTATGAGCATGTTCATGAATGAGCTGTATGGTTTCCAATTGGACAATCACCGTTGGTGCGATCCTCTTAGCATCTTTAATTCAGCTTTGTGCAATTTGATTTTCGTTAGTAAATATAGTTACAAACCAACTTTTTTTTTGATGTTTTTTGAGGCTATTCCTTCTATGGTTGTATATGACTACTACAGTACTATTGCTACTTTTTAGCTCATATGAACACTTAACATATGGCTGGACATTTTGATCAACTCTGAGCATTGTTAAGTGAAAACACACAAACTGTTATTTTTATTTGAATATAGTAATCCTTTGCAACTGATTTGTATATTTTTTATTCATTCAGCACCTTGGGTTGGACATCCCTTGTAATCTTGTTGTAGTTCTCTAGAAGTCTAGATAACTTAGCTATTTTGGAAATATGTAAAATACTGGAATCCCTTGCTCCAAGGCACATACTTTACTCTGGTGGGATTTTATAATGATGACATTTGATTTGGTTGGCACTGATTACTTTTCTCTGGTCCGCAATTTTAATGTGATTGGCTTCCTTGTTTAGTTTGTGTATTCTGTTTGTATGCTGAATCAGTTGTTCCCCTTGAATATCTCAGGTATCCATTAGAGCTCAGGAAAGACAAGCCTGCTAAAACCAAGGTGATTTTTAGCCATCCCATTAGTCATGGTTGGTGAATCTAAAGATGTAGATAGAAATTAATTGTATCAGGTATTTTAGAGAAATTTATTCTGGTATTTGAAAAGGCAGACTAAGTTTACTGTACAGGGTCTAGCTGTTGAAAATGTGCAATTTTTTATATTTTGAACTTAAAATATCCTAAAACCCATGGATCTTTCCTTAAAGGAAGTGCTAAGTTTATTGCTATTGAAAATGTGCATATTTAATACTGGTTTCCATGCACAGGCAAGGAATCTCAAAAGAAAAGAATTAACGAATGATGTAGAAGCTAATGTTATTGATAATGAGGGTGATGAGGTCATGGAGGACTTAGAACAAGCTATTGAAGCACAACCTGAAGTCAATGGAGTTTCAAATCAGTTGATCAAGAGTCTGAATATCACTAAAGATGGCTCAAGCAGAAGTATTGATGTTCTCTCTGATTCAACAGCGCAAGAACCATCGTTAGAGGTTATTTCGATCTTTGCATTTGCATTTCAATGACACTTCTGGTACTCATTGACTTTTGGTATGGACAGGCGGTGAAGCCCAGTGGTCGTATCAATGCATGCATGGCCGTAGGGAAAGATATGCTCTACTTGTATGGAGGAATGATGGAAGTGAAAGATAGAGAAATTACTCTTGATGATCTATATTCACTTAACCTTAGCAAACTTGATGAGTGGAAGTGTATCATATCGGTCAGTAACATTATTATATATTTCAATCGAAATACCAGACAAACAAATTAACTTCTAGTCATATTACAACCATTATTGTTTGTGGGGAAGTCATCATTACTATCCTTTTTATTCAGTCCTCAGAATCTGAATGGTTAGAAATTTCTGAGGAAGAGGACGAGGATGATGATGAGGATGATGATGATGAAAATGAAGAGGGGGATGCTAGCCAGACAGATGAAGATGAAGAAGAGGTATGTACTATTACTAATAGTTCTCCTACCCTGCTTCTATGGATTCCAATTTGACCCTGGGTTAGGTTGTACTGGACAAAATCTTGCTGTGGTAAACTTGGTTACAAATTATTATCAATCAGTCAGGTCTTAGATTTAACATCATATATAATGTATTTTGTCAGAATATTATTTGAAAGCAAAGGGATCTTACTTTCCATGTTCTAGCAATTTTGTCTGAAACCAAAACATCTGGTACTTTCTGACCCGCTGTATTAGATTGAATTTAGGTGTCTATCTTGCTACATAGCTAAAGACCAATTCATCTACTGTATCTAACTGGACTTAAAAGTGTTGCATTCATGCATTTCAAGACTAACAGTAGCTTCTAAAAATCAGATAAAAGAAGGTAGTGGAAATATTTGTGGTTAGTAATGCTCCTGACCTAGTTGACTTCTTATGAGTTAGTCCAGCTTGGTACTTGGACATTCCTTAGGTGTGTCCTTTTCCCTTTAGTAATTAAAGTTAGCATATGGTTATTTATCTGTGATCCTCACATGCCTGTGTAGTCTGATGAAGATGCTGCAAAGAACGTGTCTAGTGCTGTGTCTCTACTGAAGGGTGAAAGTAAGACCATGCGTAGAAAAGAGAAGCGTGCTCGGATTGAACAAATCAGGGTCATCCTTGGCCTTTCTGATTCTCAAAGGACTCCAGTGGTAATGTTATACTTAGTTTTGTTTATTTTCTGTCTGCTTTCAGATTTATTGCATTCCTTATCGTCCTACATATCATCATATGTTTGTTCTTGAGGAAATCATGGTCATCCATTCGTTACCTGCAGTTAACAAAACCAAAATATTGTTTTACTTATATTTTCTTTCGTTTATTCTGAAAGCCTGGAGAATCACTGAGAGATTTCTACAAGAGGACAGATATGTACTGGCAAATGGCTGCCTATGAGCACACTCAACACACTGGGAAGGTTAGTTTCCGTTTCTTGAATTTCCATCATTAGTCAGCTACTATATGGTGTTGTATGTAATCATGTACATCCATCCAATGGCAGGAGCTCCGCAAAGATGGTTTTGATCTTGCCGAAACTCGATACAAGGAACTGAAGCCGATACTTGACGAGGTAACTGTGTTGTGCTATTTTCTCCTGTATACAAAGAATATTCGAAGCTGTAGTATATATTGGCTCACTTTACGTTATATTCAGCTGGCTGTGCTGGAGGCTGAGCAGAAGGCTGAGGAAGAGGCCAGTGCGTCAACTAGTTCCAAGAAGGACACCAAGAAACCCAAGCAGAAGAGTGCAGGAAGGTAGTTTTGGTTCTGAACGAGTGTTTAAGCGGAGACAGCTTTAAACGAGTGTTGCACGAACGAGGCAGCTTTAAATGAGAGTGTAAGCGGAGGGCAGCTTTAAACGAGTGTTGCAGGAAGAGGCCAGTGCGTCAGCTATACTGTAGTTCCAATAGCAGGAGGTGAAGAGGGACATCAAGAAACCCAAGCAGAAGACTGCAGGAAGATAGTTTTTGCTCTGCACGAGTGTTTAAGCGTAAGACAGGTTTAAACGATTGTTCCAAATGCTCAAGTTCTGTATTTCTGTTTTCCTTTTGAACCCAAGTAGACAAAATTATATTTGTTTCTTAATAGTAAGTATTCGTACGTTGAAATTTGAGTTATTGTGCAATCTGGACCGTCTGTTCTCCCAATAGTCAACTGAACGATCTTCCTCTATGCGGCATAGAGAGCCATTGCTTGCACGAAGTACATATGGTTGCAAAATATTGTTCAATCTGTCTGTGTCCGAGAAAGGAAATGATTACATGTGCTTGCAAAATACTATTGTTTAATCTGTGTTCGAGTAAGCAAAAGATTTTCTGTGTGTTCCACCAGCCATCCGTGAGATTTTGACATATCCAACTTCGAGAAGGCAAAAGGCTAAGCCAACAGTCTGTCAGATTTTGACAATCTTTTTTTTTTAACAAAAGATTTTGACAATCTTGTTTCTTCCATCGGTCCAACGTTGAGAAAGCAAAAGATTTCTGTGTGCTCTGCGCGCCATTTGTGATAACCATGTTCTTTGGATGCATCGACATTCAACAACCGCAACCGCACCACCTGCCCACAGTTTTTTTAATGCATCGACATTCGACAGCTGAAACCGGTTACCTGCCCACAGCCACAATTTACTCCGCAATTTAAAGGTTGTCCCGGGGGCCCAGCTCACAATGGGGTGCAGGCGTGCAGGACGGATACAGATACGTGTATTGGGATCTAGATACGGATACGTGCATTGGTATCGGACTGATATAGATACACGGATACGTGAAATTTAAAAAAAAAAAAACTGATATGCAGATACGTTGTATATATTTTTTTTATACAAAAACAATAAGACATGTTTTTCTCGAATACGCAAAAGACTTGCGCATCTTTTTCATTAAGAAGAAGGATGCAAATGCAAATGCAATACAAAAAACCGGGGTGGATACAAGATTTGAAACACGCTCAGCCACCTCCGGTCCACACAACACAAAGGAGAAGGAAGGCCACCACCACTACGGCGACCAACTAGCGGCCCAACGGGGCAAGCAGGGGCGCGACTAGACGCCGGAGGAGCTCGTGGATGCGCCAATGGAGCCTTCAGGAAGGACATGACGCCCGCGGATGCCAACTCGCTTGGACGAAGCACCCACGGGAACTTTCGTTCCCTACAGAACTCCGGCAGTGGCACCGGAGGGACGGCGGAGACGACGCCTTCAAGAAGGTGATGACGAAACCGCCACCGTCGCCGCCCTAGCCCGTGGGCACAGGGACATGGTTTTCACCGGTCACCGTCCCTCGTTGCCGCTGCCGCCGAGGACGTCGCTTGATGTGAACAAGGAGTCTGCCGCCAGTGCCAAACAACTAGCCGGTCGTGGTGGAGGCCAGCGGAGCGCCGGCGCGAGAGAACCGCCAGGTTGGTCGTCGCTCGACGCAGCCTGGTCACCGTCAGAGCACTCACCCCGAGTGGTGACGGGAGGGCGCCGCCAGATCGGTGAGGCCCAGACTCCCTCTCGTAAGCGGGAGGGGGCCGACACACGTCTGCGGGAGCACAGGCCCCGGTGAAATGCGCGGGGAAGCCGAGGGGGGCCGAAGGCCGCCGCACCCCGGCAACGACCCACCACCGCCGCCGCCGATCGTGGAGGTAGGAGACAAGCGCACGCTATGCCTCCGCCGCGGGCCGCTCTGGTGCGCCGGAGTTATGGGCGGGGGCCTCCCCACGGCAACGTCCCCGACCGAAGCTCCCTGCCTCAAGGTCGGGGTGCGGCGGGCGCGGGCGAACCCGAGCGGTGCGGACGGCGCCGCGGTGCGCAAGTCCCCTTTCTCCACCACCAAAGACGGACTAGGAGGGACGTCCCGACCGCTTCCCAACGGACCACCGCCGCCGGCCCCGAAGAAGGCCACCGCCGACGGAGAGGCCCCGCCTCCACCACGGGCGGCCCACCACCGTCGCACGAGCGCGCGCTCGCCAGCCACCGCAGGGGAGGGGGGTGGCCGGGCGGCCGCCGGTCGTCACGGACGCCGGCGGCGGCGACGGTGGCGGAGCGGGCGGACGGTTCCCGGCCGAGGTGCCCCGCACCTCGAAGCCGGGAGCCCCGCCGGCCGCACCGGTGGAACCCTAGCCGCCGCCGACGAAGCGCGCGCGGCCCTGGCGCCGAGCGGGCGGCGGGGGGGTGGTGGAGGAGAGGGCACGCCGGCCCCCGACCACCACCACCGCCGGCCGCAGAGCGGCCGCGCAGGGCCGGCGGGCCGCCCGCGCGCAAGCCGGCTCGCCGCCGCCGACGGGTGCCGGCCGGCCCTCCCCGCCCGGCCTAGCTGCGGCGGCGGCCGGAGGCCGCGCCGTCCGCCGCACCGACCGGCGAATGCGCCGCCGGCGCACGGGAGCGAGCGCCGCCGCCGCCGCCGAGGGCGAAACCCTAGGGCCCGCCCGCCTCGCCGGCGCCGCCCGACGCCATGGGAGGCCGGATCCGGTGGCCGAGCAGCCGGATCCGCCCCGGCGGGCGCGTGGCCCGGCTCCCGCCCGCGAGCCTCGCCGGAGTCCGAGAAGGGGGGAGAGGGAAGGAAGGGGGGGGGAAGGCGGCGGGGACGCGGGGTGCTTTGTTGGCCCCCCCTCGACCGCCGCCGCCGGCGGGAGAAGCGAGAGCGCGGCGGCGGCCCGGGCGGGCCCCGGGGGGGGGGCGGTGTGGCGGCGGAGCCCGGGTCGCCTCCCCGGGGAGACGACGCGGTCGGGGGGAGAATCAAAACAATAAGACATGTTAAAATTACTACTGAATACCAAATCGTGTTACGGACACTTATCGGCGTTCATCAAATCGCATGGATACGTATCAGACCAATTATCCGATTTTCTTTTGTAATTACTCAGTCTAGTATTTTTTTTGTCGATACTTCACGGATACGTATCCGTCGCGTATCCCAAGCGTATCGGTATCGAATACGTGGCCAACCTCACCTATCCGTGCAAACGTGCAACCGTACGTACGTGCTTCTCTCGGGTTTATATCTGGAGCCGTCGTCAAACCCCGTTCGCAGCTTCGCATATACAGTGAGCAACCAGCATCCACACCGCGCAACCACGCGCTCGCGGTGCTCACTGCCGAGCCTGTCTGACTCCATGGCCTGCGTGCAAGCGCAGCCCACGTGGGCGCTGGCGCTCGCAGCGCTGGGTCTCTTCGTGTCGGCGCGCGCCGCGGCGCGCCTCGCGCTGTGGCTGTACGCGGCGTTCCTCCGCCCGGCGAAGCCGCTGCGGCGCCGGTACGGCGAGTGGGCCGTGGTCACGGGCGCCACGGACGGCATCGGCCGCGCGCTCGCGTTCCGCCTCGCCGCGGCGGGCCTCGGGGTCGTCCTCGTGGGCCGGAGCCCCGACAAGCTCGCCGCCGTCGAGGCCGAGCTCAAGGACAGGCGCCCGGGCGCCCAGGTCCGCACCTTCGTCGTCGACTTCACCGCCGACGACGCCGCCGCGAAGGTGGGCGCGCTCGGGGAGTTCCTGCGGGGCCTGGACGTGGGCGTGCTCGTGAACAACGTCGGCGCGTCGTACCCGTACGCGCGCTACTTCCACGAGGTGGACGAGGAGCTGTCGCGACGCCTGATCCGGCTCAACGTCGAGGCCGTCACGCGGGTGACGCATGCCGTGCTCCCGGGGATGCTGGAGCGCGGGCGCGGAGCCATCGTCAACATGGGTTCCGGCGCCTCCGCCATCATGCCGTCCGACCCGCTCTACACCGTCTACGTCGCCACCAAGGCGTAAGTAGCTTCACTCCCTCTGTTATGTTTGCTTCAGAGCTGTTTCATAAATTTAGGATTTCTTTGGATAACATTAGTGATGGAAGAATAATCATGGGGTTAAAACTTAAGGTTGTTTTTAACTTTTATAAGTGAAAATAACTTGAAACATGATAGATCGGAAATGATGCACGGTCTAGAATTCCATGAGCTTGGCCATTGGAGAACTTCGGGCTGCTTTTAGCTTCCGTAGTGTAGTGGTTAAGTGAACATGACTTCAAACATGGAAGAAAATCCCGTGGATACCACTAGGTCCCGTATCCCGTGGATAAACGATCCAATCGAAAGGCCGTGGTTAGAGAGTCGTTCAGTGTGCAGAGCGCCATGCATGCACAAGGAGTAAATGCTGACAACGTGCACATGTAGACGTCCGGTTTTTTCCACCGGCCCACGCATCAAGCATTCATGATCGGAGTCGTACGAAAAGCTAGTGCACCCATGGCCCATCATCCAATTTATTTTCGGTCTACTGTACAATTCTGCGTCCATTTAGTGACACGTAATGTGGCTAAAAGCATATTCCCTCCGTCCTAAAATACCATGCACACCTCTACGCACAACGTTGAGTACTCCTAGTAATTATTGTATCAGGTACAACAGAGCAAATGAACATTCTTCGTACGTCCTATCATTGGTACAACGGGTAACACGACAATTGATTACCCAGCACTAGAGCAACTTTTCACCCTAACATGCACCGTACATACAGTATTTTTTTAATTAAAACAATTAGGACAACCTTTCTAGTTCTAGGACATATGGTTCATTAATTGCTCATACGTCCTGTTATTGATGACGATTCCAAAAGGCATGGGACTCGCTTAGCTAGCAGGAAGACTTCGTCCTTTTCGCTAGATTATTTTTGGCTGGTTGAATCTGGTTGTTGCCGAGTTATTGTGAGAGAAAAACAGGAATGACTACAGACTCGATTGATAAGCTCAAATGAATAGGATGATTATTCTTTATATCATATGAGACTTAAGGGCCATAATAACGTAAACCACTAAGCTTATTTAATTTGTGTAAAGCATATATAATTGTCAGGATCATTTTCTATAACTAAACGATTTTTCAAATGAGTTGTTGGTCTTATATATATACTCACATGGAAGCACTAGATTATATGCAATAATAGGAATAGTTTACTTTTGCATTCATACTCTTTTACGAAAAGTGTATACAAAGGAATTTATAGTAGAACTGATCATTTACCATCAAATTAGTCTCTTGTGTTTTGTGTGTTATTTATTGTGTTCTCACGATATTATTAAGAAAATCAAAGAAACACCAACTAAGACCCAAGCTAAGAGTAGAGTAAAAATATTGTGGTAACTCTACTGTACTATTTTCATTACATTGTACAAATATTTTTATGAGAACATGCGATGAGACTACTTTTCTTTTTGCCAGCTATGTCGACCAATTCTCGAGGTGCCTATATGTCGAATACAAGAGCAAAGGCATAGACGTGCAATGCCAGGTGTGTGAACTAACTGATTTTTGTTTGAAAAATGCATTCTCATCACTTCACAAAGCTGCTAAAAAAAAATTTAAAATGTAAATACATTAACCCTTTTAAATTTCTTCGTTGAATCTATCCAAACTCTTCTAAGACAAGCGGTAAATATATTCTTGCCATTTATTTATTTTCGATAATATGCATTTTGACCGAATAAGTTATCATGGTCTTTAACTGCTTGAATGTGCAAAAGTTACCATGGTCTTTCCATATTCTCATATATGTAGTCCATTTTTGTAAGACATACTAGTCACTAAAGTGATTTAAAATATCTAATACTAATATTGATGTCATGGCACGTAACTTTCATTTGTTTGACTAATTCTTGGTCAAATCATGAACTTGGATTATTAAAAAAAATGATTTAAAAAATGAACAGAAGGAATACAAGTTATGCATTGTACAAGTGAACCACGATGGACTGGATTGTGGTTACCTATTGATACTTGCAAAAGCTGCTGTCGGTTGGCAGATGGCCCAACAAGAAACCGATGTGCATAATGCATATTTATTGGACAGAAATTAAATAAAACCACTAGTACATCTGCCCTTTGAATCATACACAGCTGCCCCCAAATAAACACAGCCGTCACCGTGGCACTCGAAGAAACAGATATAGGAAGTTGAAGCAGATCTACAACCATTCCTAATCCTACCTAAGCATCCACCTTATAACTGCAACCTACCTTCGTTTATGCTGGCTGTTGCTATCATGAATGATCTTATATGGACCCATCATATCTACTTTGCTATCTACCTCTTGCCATACATACCACCATGACTAGCACTAATGTTTGTCAGACCGTTACATCAAGATACACTCCATGATTTAAAACATGTTAGCTGTACTCTTTTGCCATATGACTGCAATTGGCTAAAAGTCTTGCAAAGAAATGAGTCTTGAATAGCTATGTACATTGTTCTTTGATCCAGGTACCCATACAAGTGGCAACGAAGTTGTCGTCCATCAGGAAACCCACCTTCCTGGCACCGTCGCCGGAGGCGTATGCTCGTGTCGCCGTCCGCTACATTGGGTACGAGCCGCGGTGCACGCCGTACTGGGGCCACGCACTAGTGGGGCTCCTCATCTCACTTGTGCCCGAGCCTATCGCCGATAGGATGTTCCTAAACAGGTCCATCAGCATCCGCGCCAGGGGCCGCGCCAAAGAGGCGAAGAAGAAGGCGCAGTGACGAGCAAGGGTCTCTCCGTGTTGGTCACACTAGACCTGTAGCTGATGCTTTAAGCCTCCAGCTAGCATGGACAAATTTCGTACACGCTTCCATTGCATCTACTCTTTATGTTGGTACACTTTGCATGTCGATGAGTTTGTAGTATGTGCACTAGAACAATTGCTCAAAGCATTTTTCATATTATCTCTGGAAAGCAATTCTCAAAGCAAGTGACAGCAAAAAAAAAAAAAAAAAACAATTTCTTTGGATTGTCACAAAACCACTAAAACATTTTCTGTTTGATGGGGACTAAAAGTGAATGAAGACCTAACGAGCGTCTCCTGATGGTTCTCAATGGGGCAAACTAACGACAGAATGGCATGCAAACTGTGGTAACTCTAGCACAAACAACCTAATCGAGTATCAAACGAAAGACATTTAAGATATTTTAGGGTAAAATTTTTAAGAGTCCTCTGCATGCAAACTATAACTCTAGCATCAAGATAATTAGTACCAAGAGCATCTCCATCGGTCCCCTTGTCTGACCTTCGATGACAAAAAACAGTTATTTTGGAAATTTTGTAGCCCTAATAGTTTCTCAAATCTAACCCAATGAGAAAAAAAATCTCACTCGCTCCTTCAAATCATAGCCTCCGTCAAATAAAGGGGAGGCCTCCCCTCTCCCAATCCACTCTTTTTTCTCATTGGAGATGTGATTTTCTCATTCAATTAGACAGGAGACCATTAAAATCTAAAACCACCTTTTTATCTCCACCTCTAACTAGTTTATGACCTAACATAGGAGTAAGAGTGGAGAAAAAAAGAGAGTCGAATGAGTGAGAGGCAAGAGTCCTCGACTCCTCCACCGCATCCACCTTTTTATAGAGAGAATGTGGGAGGGGAGATTTTTATTATTCTGCCTAGTGAGATTTGTATTTACAAAAGAGCCTTTAGAGGGCTATAAATGGGTGCTACACATCATCTCACAAGCCCCCTAAACTATGTAATCGGGATGTGAACTCACTAATGGGGCATGTCTGTGTTTTGTGGGCCGACGAGAAAATTTAGCATCGCACTACTCTAGAAAGTCAATGGTGGCACTCAAGACACAAGGAATTATACTGATTCGGGACGGATCCCTACGTCCAATCTTAGAGATGTTCGAGTTCGTGTTCCTCGGTTCAAGTGCTTCAAAATCTTACAATGGGGGTTCGTAGACTAGAGATTTGAGGCAGGAAGAATCTATCCTTTGGAAAGGAGACCTGGCTCCCCTTGTATAGTCCCGAGGCCGGGTTACAAATAGCGAGAGATGGTCCCCCCGACCCAAGTGGTTGGGAGCTTGAGGGGAGATGCATCTGGGGGCTTTTATACAGACCCATAGGATTTTACGTGACCAAATTACCTTCGTACCCAACACCTATCATCGGAATATTCTGCCCAGTTGAGGCTAATTTTGTCCTAATGGCGTAAGATCGTCCTTGGGCCGTGGCCCAAGTCACGAGCGCCTACAAGCAACTCAAAAAAAATACTAAAAGTCGAGTTAGTGAACAGTCATGGCGTCTCATCTTTCGCCTGCCTAATTAACTATCGCTAACAATAATTACTATCGTTGGCAGTAGCAATTATGGTTAGCGAAGGTGGCTATCGCGCGGACCGACAACTATCGCCGTGTGGGCAAGCCGCCTATTTGATCTGACTATTGCGCCATGCCAAGCGACATGCACCACGACGCCACACGCGCATGGTCCCATGGGCGACTCGTGGCATCAATGGGCACTACTCATTCGCTCGTTTTTGTCACTTTCACCTGTAGCCCGACCTGAGCAGTAGAAGCGCGGGCATGAGTTTTTTCTTCGGCTCGTTCCCCCAGCTATCGCCAGGCTGCGAGGCTCCTTCTTGACTCTGCCTGAGGCGCGACTTTTGCCCCTGAGCGCAACTTTCACCAAGCGGGGGTGCTAAATATCTAGCGCCACCCCAACAACCTCGAATGGTAGATTAGTTCCAAATGTAAGGCCGCAATACTCGAATGACCTGATAAGGATACAAATCTCAGGCAAAATAACCTCAAATGAGAGTAGGATAGGATAGACATATCTCATATTCGCTCAAGGGTATACAACGTTGGCGAACCCGCCACCGGGAATACCGGCCATGCTAGTATGGCCCATCACACCCTTGCCCTTAACCTCCCTCGGTGCTCGTTGTCGAAGCTACGGTACAACTCTGGCTCAGCCTCGCGGTGAGCAAGACACTCCTTGGTTGCATCCTTTAAGTCCTAATCTAGATTCTTTGTGAGCTCGGCCTCCATGACCCTTCACCCTGGCGATCACGTCCTCATCATTATCCACTAGAGGACCAACGACAGTAGGATAGCTTCAAGACATTTAAGACATTGTAAAAATTATAATAGATCCTAGGATGCAAACTAATATCATACAAATTTTTTAAGTGACAGTCATATGTAAATAGCTATGATATCCTAAATCAAGGTTTAACAATATATAAGCCTAGCAATGTAACCATCTGATTCATAGTACAAGGTAATGAAACAAAGAACAATTCTCCTACTAATATGATTTTTGGAGGCTTGATTGGTTGGCTACCAAGATCTGCCATGCTAAGGATTTGGCAAGTCAAATGTTGGACAAAAATATTTCAAAGATTTGGTATGGTAAATGTGAAAAGTGCCAAGTTTTGGTAACCAACCAAATACTAGCCAAAATAATTAATCCTCTAGTTTTAGTGAGACTTAGTTTATACAATACAAGTTTGATACAATTAATAATAGACCGTTAGGTAGGACTGAGCTCAAACAAGATTGAACTCCATCTAGGTAAAACACAATATCTAAGGAAGAGTTAGTTTGGAATTAAAGTTTAGTCATGGATAGCAGTCGTTGATAACAAATAACAGATTCGTCCACAGAGGCCAAAATGCAATCAATAAACTTTAGTGTTGGAATCAACAAAACAGAGGAATCCAATTTATAGCCTCTCGACCAATGTTCGTGAAAGGATCAAGATGCCCAAGAGGGGGGGTGAATTGGGCTAATTCTAAAAAAACTTGCGGAATTAAACCTACTAGCCCATGATTCACCCCTTTGTGCCTATGTGTGTTCCTAGACAATCGATCAACTAAAGTTTTGCACCCTAAGTTCCAATCCTATTCTAGCATGGCGATTCTATGAAAGTAATTGCAAGAATGTAAGAGCTAGAAAATAAATGTGGAAATTAAGGGGACAAGGAACACGGCGATCTTTTTCCCGAGGTATCGGAGAGTCGCCACTCTCCACTAGTCCTCGTTGGAGCACCCACGCAAGGGTGTAGCTCCCCCTTGATCCTCGCAAGGACCAAGTGCTCTCTAGGGCTGATTCTTCGTCGCTCCGACGCGGTGAATCGCCAAGAACCGCTCACAAGATGAGTTGGGTCATCCACAAGCACCGCCGGATGATCACCAAGCTCCAATCACCACCAAGCCGTCTAGGTGATGGCGATCACCAAGAGTAACAAGCACAAACTCTCACTTGACCTCGCAAAGCCTAGGGAGAAGAGTGGATGCACACTAGCTACTCTCGATCGCTCATGAACTCATGGATTCTCAAATCTCTTCAAGTCATGAGGCTCTTGCAACTCTCCTGCTCTCACAAGGTGTCTACAAGCTGAACAAATGAGCAAGAGAGCTAAAATGGAGGGGGTGTGGTCGTATTTATAGCCAAGACCGAAATCCAACCGTTACCCCGCATTTTAGCTCAGTCGTGAGCGCCGGACGCGTCCGGGCGCTCACCGCCGGACGCGTCCGGCGCTTTATGGAATTCAAACGGCAACCTAGCCGTTGGGCTACAGTGTGGGCTCCGGACGCGTCCGGCGCCTGCTGAGCCCGATTCCAAAAACTCTCTGGTCCGCGTCCGGCGCACGCCGGACGCCAGGGCCACGCGTCCGCCGCTCAGGGCAGACCAAAGGACGGCTTTACCGTGCGCCGGACGCGTCCGGCGCCCACGGCTGGCGCGTCCGGCGCCTGTTGAAGCTCCCGTTTCCACTTGATACGCGATCCTTTGAAAACGGCGACGACTTCAACAACTCTCAGGGCTTATACGAAACTTCCTAGCGCTAAGATTTCACCAGTGTGCACCACACCTAAACCCGAGACTCAACTAGGTCAAGCTACCCATTTGCACCCCCCTTAATAGTACGGCCAAAGGAGAAAACAAAGTCCTAACGACTAATCCGATGTCTCTCAACACCTTCGACAATCGGAACTAACCGTCCTTAACCTTGTCGTCCAACCTTTGAAAACCGAAACGATTTCCATCGATAAGAGGGCATGCCAACCAAATTGCCTGAGATTCCATTACCATGACCTAACTCCCATTGTTTCTGCAAAACACACGTTAGTCATAGTAATCTATATTGTCATCAATCATCGAAACCCACATCAAAGGGCCTAGATGCTTTCAATCTCCCCCTTTTTGGTGATTGATGACAACCTCTGGAGTATGAAGAGTTTAGTTGAGGTTTTCAAGCATGCTTGGTTCACATGAGCCTTTGACAGTGAAAGCAAAGGTTAGAATGACTCATGTGACACCAAGCCAAAAGATCTGTGCTCATATAATCTGAAAAAACGAGTTAGCACACGACAAATACGAAGCTCATATGGAACCAGAGTAAACCGCGGAAGCCAAGCACATATGAGCAATGAGCCAAGTGACATAGAAGGTGATACCAAACCGAAGAGCATATGTCACTGCGATTGAAAGTACCTCACACATATCATACAATGCATAAGGTAAACATGATGCATGCAAATGTATCAATCAAAAGAACCAAATCCCAAGCTGAGAGCTCCCCCTAAGTCTACATACTCCCAACTCTCCCCTTTGGCATCAAGGACCAAAACCTAAGGCCGAGGGGTGGAAGGAGCAGACGAGCCGGTGTCACGAGCATGTGGAGCAATGACGAACGCCGTGGGCATCATCTCGGGCCGTCATCGAGCTCGCTGACCGAGTGACAGAGCCCGCCGACCCTCCGGGCGTGGTCTTGGCGGAGAAGCGGTGCGGGTCTCGCTTTCAACCGACATCAGAATCTTGTCGCCGTCGAAGTAGTCGGCACCGTGTGATCGGAGCTATCTATGGGCGACCCTGTGGCTCCGACGGTATAGCAAGTGGAAGAGTAGGAGCCACCTGTGGTACTGCCTCAGTAGTGGGAAGAGGATCCGTAGACGCCACCGAGGAAGGTATAGTGCCCGATGTGCCGGTGCACATCCCGGAGGAATCTGCTGCCGCGAGGTTGCGAGTCATCTTGAATAGGCCGTCTCATGTACTCGGTGTCGCCTCTCCCGTGAGTGCACCGTAGGAAGCGATGATGGGCCGCACCCGAGTCAGGAGAATAACAGATGAGAGCCAACGGGTGAGAAGCCGGTGGAGATCCCGTAGGGTTATGAGGGTGCTACGCTAGCCGAGAAAACAAAACTTTTTCTACCTCATCGCCCAGGATCTACTACTAGTTACAAGTTACGGGATTACCACTTGACGCTTGCGAATGCGGCGAAGACGACTCGATGTAGTCGAACGCGTCGCAAGCCGGTGCCGTGCGGTGCGTGGTCGTCCGGCAACTCCTCCCACCACTTGCGGTTCGTGTGGTTCGTCCTTGTGCTCCGGATGCGGCACCTCCGAGGTGTCACACACGTACGAGGGAGAAGCGTGCGCCTCCGGACTGCTAGGTCCGCGAGGAGCGAAGGCGAGAGCGTGGAGGGCGACGGCGGCCGCCAAAGGCGTGGATTGTATTTGTTGTGTTTGGCCGCGCCCCCCCTACTTATATAGGCGTCTCTCATGTGCCCCGAGTTGGAGGCGCATTAGAAAACCTAAGCCTTGTCTAATTCGAGTCCAACTCGGATTAGGCTTCCACCCACCCTTAAGCGTGCGACCCTATGGGTTCACGCACACATAGACATGGGCCGAATACTCCTATTCGCCCAATAGGCTGACGCGGCCTCTAGCAAGGCATGACAACTCCTATGCGTACGCAAATGATCATATCGACGAACCACTACGACCATATACAAGTTACTCCCTTGCCTCATGATATATGGTTCAACTCGTGGGTTAACACTTAACCCAAGCACGGCCATGCATTTGTTGATCCAATCACTTGAGTGATCCAGTGATATCTCTCATTAGAGAGGGGCAAGTCCCATCTTGATTGTCTATGTCTCGCAAAGATGCTTCTCGACAAACCCGAAGACATCCTTTATAACTACCCGGTGACGGAGTAGCGTTTGTCGGTCCCTAAGCAAGTCGATACACATCTCGAGTACATACAACAATCTCGGGTCGAAGGACATAACGTATATGATGTGTATAGAGACAATCTCATGTCGGTCATCCGGCCTACATGTCATACATGTGCCCACATTATTAGTTCGACATCTCCATGTCCATGACTTGTGAAACATAGTCATCAACTAATAATGTGCTAGTCTAATATTCATGTGTGTCCTCACATGAACTCCGACGAGGACGAATATAGAATAACCATACAAGTAAAAGAGTTCCACAAACAATTCACATAATTGCCAATCAATACAAGTTGTCTTTAATGGATATTCAATGGACACATTTTATATATCATGGATACAAGCGGAATATCATCATCTCTATGATTACCTCTAGGGCATATTCCCAACAGTCTCCCACTTGCACTAGAGTTAATCTCTAATATGTCTAATCCCCATAGACCTCATGTGCGCCTCATGCTTAGGCCGTGGAAGAGCCTTTGTCAACGGATCTGCTACATTCAAATCCGTATGTATTTTGCACATTTTAATTTCACCCTCACCGATGAACTGTCGAATGAGGTGAAATTTCCGCTTATGTTTGTTCTTCCGTGATTCCTTGGCTCCTTAGCTGCGCTATCGCCCCATTATTATCACAATGTAGATTCAATGGGCTAGCCGCATTAGGAAACACACCAAGATCAATGAGGAAACGCCTCATCCAAACACCTTCCTTTGCGGCTTCCGAAGCCGCAATGTACTCGGCTTGTTGTAGAATCGGACACTTTGTCTCCCTTGGAACTTTTCCCGACCTTTGCACCACCGTTTACCGTGAACATGAAACCTGATTGAGATTGTGAATCATCTACATCGGTTTGGAAGCTAGCATCGGTGTAACCATTTACAACGAGCTCTTCCTCACCTCCATAGATCGGGAACTCATCCTTAGTTCTTCTCAAGTACTTAAGGATGTTTTTAACTCAATGGGCCCGGTGACTCTCACCAGGATTGCCTTGGTACCGGCTCGCAACACTTAGAGCATATGAGACATCTCGGGCGAGTACATATCATGGCATACATGATGGAACCGACCGCCGAAGCATATGGAACCTTACTCATGCGTTTGCGCTCTTCATCGATGAAGGACATTGCTTGTCGCTAAAGCGCATACCATGTGACATAGGCAAGAACCCTTTCTTGGATTGCTCCATGTTGAACCGTTTCAACACCTTGTCAATATATGTATCTTGGCATAATCCTATTAGCCTTTTCGACCTATCTCTATAGATCTTAATGCCCAAGATGTATCTTTTGCATCTCCCAAATCCTTCATAGAAAAACTATTATTCAATGAAGTCTTTATAGATTGCAACATAGGAATGTCATTCCCAATCAATAGTATGTCATCCACATACAAGATTAGAAATACAACAAATAGCTCCCACTAGCCTTTTGGTAAACACAAGGCTCTTCTTCATTCGACGGAAGCCAAACCCTTTGACAACCTCATCAAAACGAATGTTCCAACTCCGAGATGCTTGCTTTAACCCATAAATAGATTTCTTAAGCTTGCATATTTTTCCAGCATTATTTGGATCAACAAAACCTTGGCTGTATCATATACACGTCCTCTTCCAAATTTTCATTTAGAAAGGCCGTTTTAACATCCATCCGCCAAATTTCATAATCGAAATAGGCACTATTGCTAGAATGATCCGGATAGATTTAAGCATCGCTCTGGAGAGAATGTCTCGTCGTAGTCAATTCCTTGAACTTGCCGAAAACCCTTTGCGACAAGTCGAGCTTTATAGACGTGAACATTTCCGTCCATATCTTTCTTCTTTTTATAGATCCATTTGCACTCGATGGGTCTAACACCATCGAGCGGGTCAACCAAGTTCCAAACTTGATTATTTCCCATGGAATCTATCTCGGATCTCATGGCACCCTCGCCATTGCTCGGAATACGAGTCCATCATAGCTTGCGTATGTTGCGGGTCCGTCATCGTCCAACAATAACAGATCCCCATGCAATTCGCGAAGTCTTGCCGATCTTCGTGGTTGTGGAGGTGTTTCGTGGCCACGGGCATCTCAACTTGTTCTGCTACATTAGCATCACTCGTAGAGTCCTTCTCGGCGGCTCATCTTGAACTTCTTCAAGATACACCTTTTGTCCACTCTTCTCTCTTTTGAGAAACTCTTTCTCTAAGAAAACACCGTTTCGAGCAACAAACACTTTGCCCTACGAGCGGTTGTAGAAGTAATATCCTAAAGTTTCCTTTGGATATCCCACGAAAAAACACTTGTCCGATTTGGGTGTTAGCTTATCGATATAAGCCGTTTGACATAAACCTCACAACCCCAAATTTTTAGAAAAGACAAACTAGGACTCTTCCCCGTCCATATCTCATATGGTGTCTTAACTACGGACTTAGATGGTACTCTATTCAATGTGAAAGCGGGGCCGTTTCTAGAGCATATCCCCAAAACGATAAAGGTAGGTCCGACGGCTCATCATAGACCGAACCATGTCCAACAAAGTCCGATTACGCCGCTCGAGACACGCCATTTCTCTGGCGTTCCGGTGGCGTAAGCCGTGGAACAATTCCGCAACTCTTAAGATGATTGCTAAACTCATGACTCAAATATTCGCCTCCACGATCGGATCGCAAGGCCTTAATTTTCTTGCCACGTTGGTTCTCTACTTCATTCTGAAATTCTTTGAACTTTTCAAATGTTTCGACTTATGCTTCATTAGGTAGACATAGCCATATCTACTAAAGTCATCGAGTAAAAGTTATGAAGTATTGAAAACCGCCTCTAGTCGTCGTGCTCATTGGTCCACATACATCACTATGTACTAGTTCCAATAAGTCGATCTCTCGGGAAAACCCGAGAAAGGCGTCTTGGTCATCTTGCCTAAAAGGCAAGCCTCACATGTCTCGTAAGATTCAAAATCAAACGAAGTTAGAAGTCCATCATCATGGAGCCTCTTCATGCGATTTTCACTTATATGACCCAAACGACAATGCCACATATATGTAGGACTTAACTCATTAAGCCGAGGCCTTTTAGCATTAACATTACGAGACGGAGGTGCATCATCAAGATTTAAAATAAATAATCCATTCACAATGGATACAAGAGCCACAAACATATCATTCTTCGAGATAACACAACCATTGTCTTTACTCGCAAATGAATAACCATCCTTCATCAAACATGAAGGTGACATAATGTTTCGACTTAGACTAGGAACAAAATAACAATTATTCAATTCCATGACAAATCCGACGGTGAAGTTGCATCGTCCCGACGTTCAACGCGGCAACTCTTGCATTGTTGCCCACGCGGAAATCAACCTCTCCTTTCTTCACGCTTCTACTTCTTATCATTCCTTGCATCGTATTGCAAATATGAGCAACCGATCCGGTATCAAATACCCAAGAATTGATATAAGAGTTAGCGAGGAAGATGTCAACATAAACAACAAGCGTATGAGCGGGAGTACTTTTTACTACCGCCGTCCTTCTCTAAGGACGCCAAGTACAACACTCTTCCGGTGACCATTCTTACCACAATGAAAACATTTAGCATCGGCCCGGTGGTCAGCTTTGGGGGCGGGCGGGAGCCGCTTGGAGATCTCATCTTTAGCCTTGCCCTTTTTCTTCCCCCCCCTTCTTTCTCTTAAAGTTAGGCTTGTTACGGATTGCCAATACTTGGCCACCGACACCTTCTTAATGTCGGCCTCTGTTTTTTTCGGCATGCCACACAACTCATTCAAGCCCCTCTCGCACCATGCATATGGTAGTTCGCAATGAAGTTCCCATAGCTAGGTGGCGAGGCGAGAGAATGAAATCGGTAGCCAACTCGGGCCAATTGGGAAGCCTAGCTTCTCCAACCTCGAGTGTAACCAACCATCTTGATTACGTGTGGCCCAACATTGACACCCTCTTGCTAGCTTGGTCACACAGCGAGATGCATCATCGGCCAACTCATCCTAAGGGGGTGTCTAGATATTCCTCCTTTTTCTCGGCCACGAGAACAATTCTCGATTGCGGATCCAATCCGCATAATTTGTTCCATTCAACTTATCTTTCTCAAGAATCGAACGCAAAGTAAATGGTTGCTTAGAAGACGCCATTAATCTACAACATAAGTAATGCAAAATACTAAGACAAAATATCCATGATAGAGTAAATAATATCAAATATGATCTACTCCCACTAAAATCAATATCCCTCGATTGAAACTTAGTGATTCAAGACCCACAACTAGCAAGTCGACTAGTGAGCTTTAGCATCACCGCTAGAAGACATGATAGATCGGTAAGCAACTCTTTGCTAATCATATCGCATATGACTCTTGTTGTTGGATAGCATCTCTATGCTTGGGTTACCAACTTCTCATGCTCCAAGGTCCCTAACCGTTAGGATGACCTTGTTTAAGCAACCAAACCTTCTCGGTAAGTATCCGTCGAACTGTCTTAGTCAAGTAAAATCGATGGCACCCTAATTTCATAGACCCACCATCGATTGTACAAGACAACACAAGGTGCAAGGTTTGGGGGAGCACAAACTTAAACATTGCGAGGATCGTTCTACTTCACTACCGCACGAATGTAGACAAAAACATTATAGCATGTGAAAATAGAACATGGTAAGAACGACATAAACACGAGATATGGGCTATACCGGTCATCAAAACCCGCAAAAAGAGGTAACCGATTCGACTACAAAAAGTAAATCGCGAAAAACTCTATCTTCCAAGCCGTTTTCGCAAATGCGCTCGGGCCAAACCGACGGTGGTTTGGGGTGTATGTAAAATTTTTTTTTTCTCTACAACTTTCGTTTAAGAATCGTCTCGATCCGAGTTACGGTTAAAAAGTTACAGCTGTTTTGAACAGAGAACTTTTCTCGGCAACCCGGCGCCGGTGGCTGATCCAATCGCCACCGCCGCGCATCACATGCGCTCGGCACTTGACCTAGGGTTCAATTCGATCAATCGATTGATCTCTAACTCACTTTGTGATTGGATTTACATGTATCACTTAACTCGGATGGCGGAATTCCGACCGGTGCGAGTAGATCGTTACAAGACCAACGTGGCAAGATCATGAACCAAGATCAGAGACTCATCTAAAACCACGCATATCATATATGCGACATCCAAACCTATAACAACGCAAAGATAGAGCTCCGATACCACCGTAGGGTTATGAGGGTGCTACGCTAGCCGAAAAACAAAACTTTTTCTACCTCATCGCCCGGGATCTACTACTAGTTACGGGTTACGGGATTACCACTTGACGCGCGAGATGCGGCGGAAGACGACTCGATGTAGTCGAACGCGTCGCAGCGGTGCCGTGCGGTTGCGTGGTCGTCCGGCAACTCCTCCCACCACTTGCGGTTCGTGCGGTTCGTCCTTGTGCTCCGGATGCAGCACCTCCGAGGTGTCACACACGTACGAGGGAGAAGCGATGCGCCTCCGGACCGCTAGGTCCGCGAGGAGCGAAGGCGAGCGTGGAGAGGGCGACGGCGGCTGCCAAAGGCGTGGATTGTATTTGTTGTGTTTGGCCGCGCCCCTCCCCTCTACTTATATAGGCGTCTCTCATGTGCCCCCGAGTTGGAGGCGCATTAGAAAACCTAAGCCTTGTCTAATTCGAGTCCAACTCGGATTAGGCTTCCCGGCCCCAAGCGTGCGACCCTATGGGTTCACGCACACATAGACATGGGCCGAATACTCCTATTCGCCCAATAGGCGACAGCGGCCTCTAGCAAGGCATGACAACTCCTATGCGTACGCAAATGATCATATCGACGAACCACTACGACCATATACAAGTTACTCCCTTGCCTCATGATATATGGTTCAACTCGTGGGTTAACACTTAACCCAAGCACGGCCATGCATTTGTTGATCCAATCACTTGAGTGATCCAGTGATATCTCTCTCATTAGAGAGGGCAAGTCCCATCTTGATTGTCTATGTCTCATGAAGATGCTTCTCGACAAACCCGAAGACATCCTTTATAACTACCCGGTGACGGAGTAGCGTTTGTCGGTCCCTAAGCAAGTCGATACACATCTCGAGTACATACAACAATCTCGGGTCGAAGGACATAACGTATATGATGTGTATAGAGACAATCTCATGTCGGGTCGATCCGGCCTACATGTCATACATGTGCCCACATTATTAGTTCGACATCTCCATGTCCATGACTTGTGAAACATAGTCATCAACTAATAATGTGCTAGTCTAATATTCATGTGTGTCCTCACATGAACTCCGACCGGGACGAATATAGAATAACCATACAAGTAAAAGAGTTCCACAAACAATTCACATAATTGCCAATCAATACAAGTTGTCTTTAATGGATATTCAATGGACACATTTTATATATCATGGATACAAGCGGAATATCATCATCTCTATGATTACCTCTAGGGCATATTCCCAACAGTCTCCCACTTGCACTAGAGTTAATCTCTAATATGTCTAATCCCCATAGACCTCATGTGCGCCTCATGCTTAGGGCCGTGGAAGAGCCTTTGTCAACGGATCTGCTACATTCAAATCCGTATGTATTTTGCACATTTTAATTTCACCCTCACGATGAACCGTCGAATGAGGTGAAATTTCCGCCGTACATGTTTGTTCTTCTCGGTGATTCCTTGGCTCCTTAGCTCGCGCTATCGCCCCATTATTATCACAATGTAGATTCAATGGGCTAGCCGCATTAGGAAACACACCAAGATCAATGAGGAAACGCCTCATCCAAACACCTTCCTTTGCGGCTTCCGACCGCAATGTACTCGGCTTCGTTGTAGAATCGGACACTTTGTCTCCGGCTTGGAACTTTTCCAACTTCACGCACCACCGTTTACCGTGAACATGAAACCTGATTGAGATTGTGAATCATCTACATCGGTTTGGAAGCTAGCATCGGTGTAACCATTTACAACGAGCTCTTCCTCACCTCCATAGATCGAACTCATCCTTAGTTCTTCTCAAGTACTTAAGGATGTTTTTAACCAGGTCCAGACTCTCACCAGGATTGCCTTGGTACCGCTCGCAACACTTAGAGCATATGAGACATCTCGGGCGAGTACATATCATGGCATACATGATGGAACCGACTTTGCCGAAGCATATGGAACCTTACTCATGCGTTTGCGCTCTTCATCGATGAAGGACATTGCTTGTCGCTAAAGCGCATACCATGTGACATAGGCAAGAACCCTTTCTTGGATTGCTCCATGTTGAACCGTTTCAACACCTTGTCAATATATGTATCTTGGCATAATCCTATTAGCCTTTTCGACCTATCTCTATAGATCTTAATGCCCAAGATGTATGCTGCATCTCCCAAATCCTTCATAGAAAAACTATTATTCAGTGAAGTCTCCCCAACGCGCGTCCGGTGCCCGCGTCCGACAGACCGGCCGAAACTCAAAAGTTTCTGGTCCGCGTCCGCCGGCCGCCGGATGCACGGCCCGGCGTCCGCCGCCGCCCGGCTTTCGCCGGCCCGGCACCACGCCAAGACTCGGCATGCGCCGGACGCCACGGTGAACACGCCCGCGTCCGACGCCCGCGTCCGTCAGCGTCCGCGCTCACCAACGCGGAGCCACCAACCCGCCAAGCTAACACGCGCCGGACGCGTCCGGGCGCCAAAGCCCCGCGTGTCCGGCGCTACGAAAACTTCGTTTTTCAGCCCGTCGTGACGCCAACTTCTCCGTCATGCTATCCAACAAGTATACCAACTTGATCATCGAGATAGCATGATTTCAACCAAATTTTGCATCCGGCGCAATAGAAAATATGCATCCATTTTTCCCAAAAGCGCCGAATCCCGCCTCACGGCTCGGCGGGAGGAGGAGAGGGACCCAAACCCATCTCTACCACCCGCAAACCACGCGCGCCCAAGCGCCACCTTTGTAAATGTGCCAACACCACCAAGTGTACATCTCCATGTGCTTGTGTGTTAGCTTTTCACAATCATTTCCCAAAGGTTAGGTTAGCTCACTAGGCCCTACATGCAATGCACTTCATGAATTCACCTAGTGGCACCCGTGCGTCGAATAGCCGATAAGACTTCCCCTCTTAATAGTGCGGCTATCGAACCTAAACCACTCACACCCTCTATGGTGTCTTGAGTGCAAAACAAAATGGCCCTATCGGTTATACCTTTGCCTTGAGCCCATTTTGTTCTTCCAAATGACATGAACGCTTCACACCATCATGTGACCATCTCGATCCATCGATCTTGACTTCACTTGCCCTTCACCGTGCATCGGTCCATCGGCGCCTAGTCTTGCCCGAGCTTCACCATCGCATGGTCCTTCACTCCGAAGCCTCGACTAGCCCTTCACCTTCAACACCGGTCCATGGAGCCAAGCATCGTCTTGATCTTCATCTTTGATCACATGACACGTGTCATGCTTCATATTCAATATGCTCATCTTATGGACAACCTTTCTCTAAATCAACCACTTAGATAAACAAGGTTAGTCCTAGGTTTCATCAATTAGCCAAAATCAAACTAGGGACTTTCAAACACCTCATAATTCAGCGGATCTTCATATTCCTTTCTGATCGAGTCTGGAAGATCACCATTTCTATAGATGAGCCAAGTGATCCAATGAGCATAATGCATCAGCCGGTGTTTGGTGAAGCTCCCATAGATAACATCCTCCATATCACAAAGAATCAAATCCCGGATGTCAAAAGGAATCTTCCTCACAAGATGTGACACTACCCACCGCTTTGGAGCCTAGTGAACCCGTTCTGAAACCGGGCCTAGCAAGAATTGTGTACCTCGAATCGATCAAGGACTCGAGCAAGGCGTAGCTCATCCTGTGGTGTCCTGCTCGACCACGCACCAAAGTTAGGTCCAAAGACCTCTCTCATGATCTCGGGAGGTGGCACTACTCCTCCCCGTGCACGGCGGGGTGGCTCAATTCTGGAAAGCACAGGCGATGCAGCTTGATGGGCTGCTCGAAATCCCCAAGAAGTTCCCGGCTTCCTCACTGGACAAGTTCTCGTCTCGACCACGAATGGTGTATGAAATGAGTGAATGATTTGGAGCAATCCAAAGTGTAGCATAGAACTCTAACACCCATTCGGAATATATCCGCGGATCTTCCAATCAAGTCAATCATGCCCGGTGAGCACCTAAATATTCCCCGAAGGCCCGGCCCAACACATGTGAGAAAGTGTCGGCTATCACTTGTCCTCTCGCTTGGTGATCTTTGATTTCTGCTGTATGCCTCAACTAGGGACTTGTGCAAAGCTGTGTAATAAGGTGCACCAGCTCTCTCTCGGAAGGTGGAAACCGGTGTTTATGTCCACCGCCCGATAGCCTCGTATCTTCTTTGCACCGGCCTTCAACAGGCTCCTCTCCGTACTCAATCTAGGTCCCGTAGGGCCCCCGTTGGCCGCCTCTGTGGAGTCGAAGAGGACCCGACTCCTGGATCGCGAGCCGTCTGCTGTGGAGAGAGTCCCGACACGGGAGGACCGTCGTAAAGGAGAAAGATCCTGCTGCTCAAGAGTGGTCTCCTCTCCTCCGGGGCTTCGCCTCGCCTCCCGTGCTACTGCGGATCCGGCTCTTGTATCATAATGCTCGCACCCTGCGAGCTCTCCTCTCAGCACGCTCTGCTGCTGCCTAAGCATCTGGTGGCTGCCTCTTCCTTTTCCCCGATGGTCGACTTTCTTGCCTTTCGCCTTCTCAATCATCTTGGGAAGGTTTGGTCTTCTATTTGGATCATCATCTCCCCCTCGAACCCCTCGCCTGAATTCTTGCACCTTGGCATGACTGTCGCTGATACAGATCAATGAATAAGCTGCAAGAGGATGAACTGCCACTGGTGAGGCTTGGCCTCAGACCATACTCATAGGCTTGGCCTAGAGTTCAACTGCCCACTGCCACACTTGTTACAAATCGACACGGCTCGCTGCAAGAAGTGGAATAGAGGGAAATATAACCATAAGCATTATTCTAGAGGGGCGAAGACCTATTAGAAGCATAGCAGTTTGGTAAGAACTTAGAGAGAATAGGACTTTTTACCTAGGACTTGACAGAAACTCCTGTGAAAAGGTGAGAGGAAGACAATGTAGGGCACCCAGGAATTCAAGGAGATGGCAATTGGTCACTGCATGAATGAATTGATCGAGAAACGTCAATACAGTGAACAGAAGTTGGTTAAGGCATTCTGTCGAACACTTGACGTACATGGTGGCAACTCACCATGGATTGACCTCCCCTGCTCATGAATGGCGCCGGGTGGCGAGCAATCACGAGAAAGAGAAGATCACAGAGGAAAATGCCGCGGACGGAGCACGAAAGTCTTGCTGGAGAAAAGGAAGTCCGGTCGGCGGTGGTGAGCTCCACGGCGGCGCGAGCCGAGCCGGGGCGGCGCTTGCTTGTGGGGAGCTGGGGGCGCGGCGGCCTGAGAGGCACTCGGCGGTGGAGGAGCAAGGCGCAGTTGCGATGGCTAGATGCGGAGGAGCGAAGGCGGCGCAGCGCTAGGGCTCGGAGCGGCGGCGGTTCGGCGTACGGTCGCGAGAGGAGGAAGAAGAAAGGCTCGGGCCGATTGGATTTGAGGAGAAGGAATCGGGGGCCCCACACGTCAGGATAAATTAACTGCGCTTGTCTCCTTCGCGCCGGACGCGTCTGGAGTGCATCTGGCGGTTCGTCGGACGCCGAACAGAGAGTTCAGAAAACAGACTGCTCAGGTTGATTTCGCCGGACGCGCTGCGGACGAGGTCGCCGGGGACGCGAATATACAACTTGAGCGTCCGGCCGATCTTGATCGGTGCTTCTTCGCGCTGTTCTTCATAAGGCGCCGGACGCGTCCGCCGGACTCGAAGGTGCGTCCGGCGCTCTTTAAAGAGCGAAATGAAATCTTTCTCCGCGGCACCCTGCTCCCAATTGACTTCCAAACTTTTGAAGATTCAAATAAACACGGTTTGGAGTCAATCGAGATCCTCACTCTCAAACACTCGGTTTTTCAAAATATTTTGCCATAGGCTATACTTAGATTTCAAAAATAGGCAATAAACACGAACGAGGAACAACGTATGGCCATGAGCTTGAGTTTCTAAACCAATAGAAGCATCAAAAGCTTTCTCAATTCATGGACGAACATAGAGGTTGCTCAAAAGATAAACGAAAAGAAACGAAGAGCAACACACAAGCACATAAAATTACCGGAATTTGAATCTAGGCGGCTTGTCGGGTTTGAACCAAGGGTAAGCTTCTTCACACCTCCAAAGAGTGTTATCTTAACCATGTTAGACAAGCCCTATATGCATTACAGAAATTTAGACGTGCTTTATAAACAATGCAATGCAACCGACAACACCCTTCATCTCTTCCTTGTGAAGTTGCTTAGGTCAAGGATATTGAGCTCATTCCTTAACCTACAAAAGGTTGATTCATCCAATGGCTTTGTGAAGATATCCGCTAATTGATCCTCACTTCTCACACTTTCTAGAGATATATCCTTTTTAGAGACATGATCCCTAAGAAAGTGGTGGCGGATATCTATATGCTTTGTGCGAGAGTGTTGAACCGGGTTGTTTGCAATCTTCACTGCACTCTCATTGTCGCACAAGAGAGTCACTTGACCAAGATTCACTCCATAGTCAAGAAGGGTTTGTTTCATGTACAAGATTTGTGCACAACAAGCCCCTGGCGCTATGTACTCGCTTAATGTGGATAGAGCAACACTGTTCGCTTCTTTGATGACCAAGAGACAAGTGACCTCCCAAGCAAATGGCACCCTCCGGATGTGCTTTTTCTATCAATTTTGCAACCGGCATAATCCGAATCAGAATAGCCAACAAGTTGGAATCTTGCTCCTTTGGGATACCATAAGCCAATGCTTGGGGTGAGCTGCAAGTACCTAAGGATCCTCTTGACAGCACTCAGGTGAGCTTCCTTAGGATCGGCTTGAAAACGAGCACACATACACACACTAAACATGATGTCGGGCCTAGATGCAGTGAGATACAACAAGCTACCGATCATAGAGCGGTAAAGAGTTTGATCCACAGAGTTACCTTCCACATCAAGGTCGAGATGCCCATTAGATGCCATAGGTGTGTTGATTGGCTTGCAATCCTTCATATCAAACCTCTTGAGGAGGTCCTTGGTGTACTTTTCTTGAGATATGAAGGTCCCTTCCTTCATTTGCTTGATTTGAAAACCAAGGAAGAAGTTGAGCTCACCAATCATAGACATCTCGAACTCTTTTGACATCATGTCACCAAACTTCTTGCATTCTTCTTCATTTGTTGAGCCGAAGATGATATCATCAACATATACTTGACAAATGAAGATCTCTCCATTAAGATTCTTGGTGAAGAGTGTGGTGTCAACCTTTCCGATGGTGAACCCCTTCTCAATGAGGAAGTCCCTAAGGCGCTCATACCATGCTCTAGGGGCTTGCTTGAGCCCATAAAGTGCCTTGGACAACCTGAAAACATGATTAGGACAGCTAGGGTCTTCGAACCCGGGAGGTTGATCAACATAAACAAGCTCATTAATGAAACCATTAAGAAATGCACTCTTCACATCCATTTGAAATAGTTTCATTTCATGGTGTGAAGCATATGCAAGGAGGATACGGATGGCTTCAAGTCTTGCAACCGGTGCAAAGGTCTCTCCAAAATCTAGGCCTTCAACTTGAGAGAACCCCTTTGCCACGAGCCTTGCCTTGTTTCTCACAACATTGCCTTGGTCATCTTGCTTGTTGCGGAACACCCACTTGGTACCTATGATTCTTGCATTTTTGGGACGCTCTTCAAGTGTCCAAACCTTGTTGCGGGTGAAGTTGTTCAATTCTTCATGCATGGCATTCACCCAATCCGGATCTTGAAGAGCTTCACCTACATCCTTTGGCTCAACACAAGAAACAAACGAGTGATGTTCAGCAAAGCTAGCAAGTCTTTGAGATCGAGTCATTACACCCCTTGATGGACTCCCTATGATTTGATCTTGTGGATGATCGTGGAGTTTGGGAATTCTCTTTTCAACCACTTGAGGAGTAGGTTGAGGAGCATCAACATCTTGAGTTTGTGCCTCTCTTTGTTCATGGGAAACATGAGTGTCTTCATTTTCGTCATCTCATCTTTTCCTTGTCATCTTGAGGCACACTTGAAGAAGAGGAAGGCTTGTCAATGACTTGCACTTCATCATCATCTTCTTTAGGCTTGACGTCTCCCACCGGCATGTTCTTCATTGCTTCCCTCAATGGTTCATCACCTACATCATCAAGATTCTCAATTGCTCCTTGGGAGCCATTAGATTCATCAAACTCCACATCATATGTTTCTTCTACCAAACCGGTGGCATGGTTGAATACTCGATATGCTTTGGATTTTGATGAGTAACCAACAAGAAAACCAATATCACAACGTCTTTGAAACTTCCCTAGGTGTTGCCTTTTCTTGTAGATGTAGCATTTGCAACCAAACACCCGGAAGTAGGAGACGTCCGGCTTCTTCCCATTAAGCAACTCATAGGGGGTCTTGCCATGGAACTTGTGGAGGTATAACCGATTTGATGCATAGCATGCTGTGTTGATAGCTTCAGCCCACAAGTTCTCTGGGTGTTGTACTCATCAAGCATTGTTCTTGCTAGAGTGATCAAGGTCCGGTTCTTCCTCTCAACCGTGCCATTTTGCTGAGGTGTGTAGGTGGATGAGACTTCATGTTTAATCCCAACTTCATCACAATAAGCTTCAATGTTGGTGTTGTCAAATTCTTTGCCATTGTCACTTCTAATTTTCTTGATCTTGACATCAAATTCGTTTTGAGCTCTCTTTGCAAACTTCTTGAAGCAAGGGGTGGCTTCGGATTTGTCATGAAGAAAGAAGGTCCATGTGTATCTTGAGAAGTCATCAACAATCACTAGACAATGGAGTTTCCCACCAAGGCTCTTGTATGTGGTTGGTCCAAACAAGTCCATGTGCAAAAGCTCTAGCATTCTTGAAGTTGACAGAAAAGCTTTGGTTGGATGAGTGTTTGCAACTTGCTTGCCTAAGCTTGACATGCACTACAAGGTTTGTCCTTTTCAAACTTGACATCTTTCAAGCCCCTCACTAACTCTTTCTTCAAAAGCTTCTTGAGTGTACTCATCCCAACATGTGCTAGCCTCCTATGCCACAACCACCCAAGTGAAGTCTTGGACAAGCAAACAAACATTCGATTTGCATCTTCGGAGGTGAAATCCACTAGATAGAGATTGTTGTATCTAAAGCCTTTGAATATCACGGTTGAGTCTTCTTTCTTTGACACTATCACTTCCTTCTCATCAAACAAGCATTTGAATCCAAGACCACACAATTGACCCACCGACAAACAAGTTGAAGCTCAATGGTTTAACATAAAGCACATTTGACAAAGAGTGATCATTTGATATTGCAACTTTGCCCAAACCCTTGACTTTGCCCTTTGAATTATCACCAAATGTGATCCTATCTTGATTTTGCTCCCTTCATCTAGTGAGGCAAACATACGAGGTTCACCGGTCATATGTTGAGTGCAGCCACTATCAATAACCCAATGACTTCCACCGGTCCCGTAGTTCACCTACACACAAGAGATCAAGCTTGAGGTTTAGGGACCCAAACTTGTTGAGGGCCCTTGACTTTCTCTACTAGAGACTTTGCAACCCAAATTTGCTTAGGCCTATTCTTATTGGGGGGACCTAAGAAGGTGACATTCACTTGTCCTTTTGAATCCTTTCTAACCACATAATGAGCATTGTATGCAAAGGGTCTAGCATGCTTGGGCAAGGGTTGTGGTGGTGGAGTTTCACACTCATGAGCAAAGTGACCTTCTTGTCCACACTCAAAACATCTCTTTGGCTTTGGCTTTGGCTTTTGCTTTTGTTGACTTGCTTGCTTTGCTTGATGTTGCTTCTCTTGATGTGACTTGAAACCAATGCCACTTCTATCGGTCTTCATTACGGTGTTCATCAAGAGCTCACTTTGAAGTGACTTTCCTTTTGCAAACTTGCTTAGTCCAATCTTGAGGTGTTCATTCTCTTGCTTGAGCTTCTTGTTCTCTTCTAGAAGTGACTCATTTGTTGTTTGCTTCAAGCATGACATCTCAAAGTGGAGTCTTTTGTTCTCTTCTTTGAGCTTTTCATTCTCAAGTGCTAGTCCTTCATCTTCAATAGTGACGGTGTGTATCGATTTTTGCTTGTTCAAGATCCTTCTTGAGCTGTTCATTTTCATTCTTTATCTTGACATAGTCATCATAATTCTCGATCACCACCACCGACTTGCCTTTGCTTTGCTAGCACCTTGCTCAATGATCTCATCACATGATGTAGCTACATCATTCTTAGCAACATTGTTAGTAGCCTCATGTGTTTCGGCAAGAAGCTCATAAGCCATCGCTAGATTCCCATGATCAACTTTAATAGTTGTGTACTCCTCTTTTAGAGAGCTATAACTAGATTTGAGCTCATCATGCTTCTTCTCAAGGTTCTCATTTTCAACTTTAAGCTCTTTTGAAGAAGCTTTGAGTTCCTTGAGTTTAGAGGACATGATTTCATTTTGATCTCTAAGCTCATCACTAGTTTTCTGCATAGCTTCCATCTTTTCTAGAAGAGAGGTATTTTCACTATCAAGCTCATCACATCTTCCTCTAGTCTTAATGATGGTTTTTGAGTACTTTCTAAGCAATTTGACAAGCTCATCATAGGTAGGTGACTCATACTCATCATCACTATCACTTTCACTACCACTATCATCACTATCACCATGTTTGGAATGTACCTTCTTTTCACTTTTAGCCATAAGGCAAAAATGGGATGGAGTAGATGATGATGGCAAGATTTGTGGAGGTGGTGAAGATCCAATGCCAATAGCAGCAACTCCTTCATCATCACTTTCCTCATCGGATGACCCACAAGAAGATTCAATATCGGTGAGCCAGTCACCAACAATATATGCCTTGCCATCCTTCTTCTTGTGATGCTCTTTCTTTTCTTCCTTCTTCTTGTGATGCTTGTCTTTCTTCTTTTTTTCTTTTTCTTCATCATCACTTGAGTCATCCTTCTTGTCCTTGCCCTTCTTCTTCTTGTACTTCTTGTCTCTTGGAGGCTCCGGACATTGATGAGCTAGATGTCCAGTCTTGCGGCGATCGAAGCACTCCATTTCGGAGATGGGCTTCCTTTTGCTACTTGTGAAGAACTTCTTCTTCTTGCCATCAAACTTGACACCATTTTTGTTGAGCTTCTTCAACATCTTGGTGGTCTTCTTCACCATGAGAGCAAGACTCACATCATCAATTTCTGCATCACTAGAATCATCATGAGTTGCCTTGGCCTTGCCTTTTCTTGAGTGACTTGCATTGAGGGCCAAATCTTTCTTCTTGGATGATGAGCCATCCTCGGGGTGAGATGCATGTACATCTCATGAGCATTGATCTTTCTCAATATTTGAGTCGGTGTAGCATTGGAAAGATCACCTTGGTGAAGCACGGTGACAATGTGCCCATATTTCTCAATGGGGAGGACACATAGGATCTTTCTTGCAACATCGGATGGCGACATTTGATTGAGTCCAAGCCCATTGAGTTCCTCTACAATAGTGTTCAAACGGGAATACATCTCATTAGCACTTTCATTAGCTTTCATCTCAAAAGAATTTAACTTGCGCATAACAAGATGATAGCGTTCCTCACGCTCACTCTTAGTTCCCTCATGGAGCGCACAAAGGTCGGACCATAGTGCATGGGCGTCCTTGTGGTTCCTAACGCGATTGAACACATCCTTGCAAAGACCGCGGAATATAGCGTTCCTTGCCTTTGCATTCCACTTCTCATAGTTAGCCTCTTCACCGACAAGGTTAGCTGAATCCTTGGGTTTTGGGAGTCCTTGAGAAGCGGCACGGAAGCATCCAACATCTATCGCTTCTAAATGTGCTTCCATGCGAATTTTCCAATAAGGAAAATCGTCTCCCTCGAACATGGGAGGAGGTCCATCCCCATGGGACATCTTTACTCTAGGCGGTTAAGCCTAATTTAGAGCAAACCGGCTCTGATACCACTTGAAAGGATCAAGATGCCCAAGAGGGGGGGTGAATTGGGCTAATTCTAAAAAAACTTGCGGAATTAAACCTACTAGCCCATGATTCACCCCTTTGTGCCTATGTGTGTTCCTAGACAATCGATCAACTAAAGTTTTGCACCCTAAGTTCCAATCCTATTCTAGCATGGCGATTCTATGAAAGTAATTGCAAGAATGTAAGAGCTAGAAAATAAATGCGGAAATTAAGGGGACAAGGAACACGGCAATCTTTTTCTCGAGGTATCGGAGAGTCGCCACTCTCCACTAGTCCTCGTTGGAGCACCCGCGCAAGGGTGTAGCTCCCCCTTGATCCTCGCAAGGACCAAGTGCTCTCTAGGGCTGATTCTTCGTCGCTCCGACGCGGTGAATCGCCAAGAACCGCTCACAAGATGAGTTGGGTCATCCACAAGCACCGCCGGATGATCACCAAGCTCCAATCACCACCAAGCCGTCTAGGTGATGGCGATCACCAAGAGTAACAAGCACAAACTCTCACTTGACCTCGCAAAGCCTAGGGAGAAGAGTGGATGCACACTAGCTACTCTCGATCGCTCATGAACTCATGGATTCTCAAATCTCTTCAAGTCATGAGGCTCTTGCAACTCTCCTGCTCTCACAAGGTGTCTACCAGCTGAACAAATGAGCAAGAGAGCTAAAATGGAGGGGGTGTGGTCGTATTTATAGCCAAGACCGAAATCCAACCGTTACCCCGCATTTTAGCTCAGTCGTGAGCGCCGGACGCGTCCGGCCTCACCGCGCCGACGCGTCCGGCGCTTTATGGAATTCAAACGGCAACCTAGCCGTTGGGCTACATTGTGGGCTCCGGACGCGTCCGGCGCCTGCGTCCGGCGTGCGTCCGGCGCGCGACTGACCTGCTGAGCCCGATTCCAAAAACTCTCTGGTCCGCGTCCGGTGCACGCCGGACGCCAGGGCCACGCATCCGCCGCTCAGGGCAGACCAAAGGACGGCTTTACCGTGCGCCGGACGCGTCCGGCGCCCACGGCTGGTGCGTCCGGCGCCTGTTGAAGCTCCCGTTTCCACTTGATACGCGATCCTTTGAAAACGGCGACGACTTCAACAACTCTCAGGGCTTATACGAAACTTCCTAGCGCTAAGATTTCACCGGTGTGCACCACACCTAAACCCGAGACTCAACTAGGTCAAGCTACCCATTTGCACCCCTTAATAGTACGGCCAAAGGAGAAAACAAAGTCCTAACGACTAATCCGATGTCTCTCAACACCTTCGACAATCGGAACTAACCGTCCTTAACCTTGTCGTCCAACCTTTGAAAACCGAAACGATTTCCATCGATAAGAGGGCATGCCAACCAAATTGCCTGAGATTCCATTACCATGACCTAACTCCCATTGTTTCTGCAAAACACACGTTAGTCATAGTAATCTATATTGTCATCAATCATCGAAACCCACATCAAAGGGCCTAGATGCTTTCAGTTCGGCCTATTTATCCTTCACCCTTTAAAATGCCTCATATATGGTCTACTTTTTGTAGGAGGTACTAATCATTAACAAGTTGTTGGTTTATGATTGAACATAAGAGGGGTGTGAGTGGAGAAAAAGACAGAGAGAGCTGGATGAGTGAGAGGCAAGTCCTTCTCGACTCCAACACATCTCACCTTTTCATAGAGAGAATGTGGGAGGGGAGATTTTTATTATTCTCCCTTGTGAGGTTTCTATTTACAAAAGAGCCTCTAGGGGCAATAAATGGGTCCTAAACATCATCTCACAAGCCCCAAAACTATGTAATTAGGACGTGAACAACTCCCTAATGGGGCATATCAATGTTTTGTGGGGCCAACCATAAAATTTAGCGTCGCGCTACTCTAGAAAGTTGATGGTGGCACTCAAGACACAAGGGATTAAACTAGTTCGGGATGGAGCCCAACACCCAGTCTTAGAGATGTTCGAGTTTGTATTCACTGGTTCAAGTGCTCCAAAGGCTTACAATGGGGTTCGTAAGCTAGGGGCTCAAGGTAGGAAGAATAGACCCTTTGGAAAGGAGGCCTAGCTCCCCTTATATAGTCCTGGGGGCTAGGTTACAAATAGAGAGAGATGGGTTCCACCGACCTGAGTGGTTGGAGCCCGAGGGGAGGAATAAGTCATCGAGCTTGGTCAATGGGTCCCCGTGTCTTGTCCTCGCTCTTTTTGACACACCCGAGTGGAGTTATTCTGTCCCTAGTCCTCACATCAAGGCATGGGGTGCCATTGATAGAGGAATATGAATAAAATAAAAGAAGGATGAGATGCACCAGTATCCACATCCCAATCAAAAGAAGCACTTAGCAATGTTACTTCCTTACTTATTGATCACTCAGTCCCGTAGCACATAACACAAAAATCCACTCAGCAATGCATCTGAACATCTGAATGTACGATTATCTTAAGGATAGTAAGAGAAAAGATCCCATGGATATATGGTAATTGTCTGTCCTCCTACTCTCTCACACTCACATAGAGTTCATCGTCCGCAAGGGGTGGCACTTCCCTCATGCGGGCGATGTCATGTTCAGTTGTAATTTTCCTGAAGTCTATCTCGACCTTCAAGGCATAAGCAGCCTGTGTCGCATGAGACCTTTCCATAGCCTCCTTATGGTTGTCCACCACGGGTCCGACAACTGACCGGTAAATGCAGAAAAGACAAAAGACACTGACTTAACATTCTACTTACAATAGTTTGGCTCCTACAAATCCCTACAAGCATGACTTTACTTTTCACAAGAAATCCAAATAAATACCACTCCAAATATAGACAAATCTATTACCTCTATAAGGATGGGACGATTCCTCATAAAGCAAAGAATACCAAATACAGTACATCTTGAATTATGATAGCACAATTCCAATATTTGAGAAATTCTATTAATTAACTAGAAAAAAATTCTAGAGTAAACATACATGTATATTTGATTAATTAGAAAAGTAAATTCTCTAGTAAAACAGAATTAAACTCGTAAAACACATATTCTGGAAGAATTTGATGGAGCAAATTCTGTTTAATTGCGTTTTTACTCACACAATTAACACAGTTAACTCAGTTGATGGAGCACAATTGATTCAAAAATTTATGGAGCACTGTTAACACAATTAAGACAATGATCGGCCTATGTAGCCTTCGCCTTTCAATTGCCTCATATATGGTCTATTTATTATAAGACATACTAATCATTAATAAGTTGTTGGTTTATGACCGAACATAAGAGGGGTAGAAGTGGAGAAAATGAGAGCCGGATGAGTGAGAGGAATGAGTCCTTCTCGACTCCTCCACCACATCTCACCTTTCTATAGAGAGAACGTGGGAGGAAAGATTTTATTGTTTTCCCTGGTGAGGTTTGTATTTACAAAAGAGCCTCTATGGGCTATAAATGGGTCCTACACATCATCTCACAAGCCCCAAAACTAAACAATCAGGGCATGTCGGTGTTTTGTGGGCTGACCAAAAAAATTAGCGCCACATTGCTCATCTAGAAAGTCGATGGTGGCACTCAAGACATAAGGAATTATACTAGTTCGGGATGGAGCCCTACGTCCAATCTTTGAGATGTTCAAGGTTGTGTTCCTCGGCTCAAGTGCCAATCTTTGAGATGTTCAAGTTCGTGTTCGTCAGTGTTCAAGTATTCCAGAGGCTTACAATGGGGGTTCATAAGCTAGTGGTTCGAGGTAGGAAGAATCAATCCTTTGAAAAGGAGGCCTGGCTCCACTTGTATAGTCCCGATACTAGGTTACAAATAGACAGAGACGGGTTCCCCCGACCTCGGTGGTTGGGAGACCGAGGGGAGGGATAAGTCATAGAGCTATGGATTAGTTAGTGGGACCCTCGCATATTGTTCCTGCTCCTATTAACATGTCCAAGCGGAGTTATTCCGGCCTTATTCCTCATGTCAAGGCATGGGTGCCATGGAGGCACTATGGGAATAGTGGTTACTCACCAACTAATTAACCTGTGTGGCGTGGGTGTAGCGTGGACTTCATGTTTGCCCCTGTCATCCTAGAGTGGTGTCATGGCCTCTGATTGGGGAACATCGTGGTGGTCCTGGCTTGACTATTAACCCTCTTTGCAGTGCCCGTCAAGTCACATTAGGTTTGGACAGCATAGGGTCGTACATGTCGCCACTGTGCTACGAATAGTCTTGTCCGTGCAATGGCGATCAGACAAGTGACACTCTACCCTAGGATGGCATGATACCACGGTATGAGGGGTGGTCATCCTCTTCCATCATGTTGGAGTACGCGGAGCGCGCATGTCTTTGTTAGAGCTGGTGCACATGGCCCTAACCACTCCTTGTCCTTTCCGTGCTAAGGATGGCAGCGGGTCAGGTTCGGGGCGGGTATCCGCGGGTTTCGGGTCTGGCGGGTTTGCGTTTGGGGCTAGTTTTTCACCCACGGTTTTCGGGTTCGGGTTTGGTTTTTCACCCGTGGATATCCAATGGATATCTGAAATATGTATATATATGTGAATATGTGTATATATACTATTGTATATATATATATATGAATATGTGTATATATATTTGTGAATATGTGTATATATTTCTGTGGGTTTCGGGTATTTATTCGGGTATCGGATATCCGTTCGGGTTTTGGGTACCCGTGGGTTTGGGTTTGGTTATGAAATTCCACCCGAATCGGTTTTGGGTTCGGGTTCGGGTTTTGATTTCGGGTTTTGGGTTTGGGTGCACGGAGACTCCACCCGATCCGAACCCGACCCGTTGCCATCCTTATTCCGTGCGGATCAAAATAGGACCAATCCAAGCGGGACATGGTTTGCTGGGCCATGGCCAGCTAGTCCGACAGATTCGTTTTCACTACGTGAAAAATGATTTTTAAGAATGCCACCCCTTTTCCTCTAGGGGCGGTTCTATATTGAGCCGCCCTCTACAATATCCAACTGCCCCTACAAATCGATATTTAGGGGTGACTTTATATTTAGCCGCCCTTACAAATGTACATCGAATATTTTAAATGAAGTACTAAAAATTGAATTTTCGTAAACGGCCTGAGATGGAAAAATGATCAACATAAACTTTGTAAATCTTGAGAAGTTATGAATTATTGTAGTTGACAATTTTTTGATTTGAAGTCATCTTGTCATGCAAAACCACGTTTGAATTTCAAAAGTTTAAATTCAAAATTTTCAAACGGCCTCAGATTGAAAAACTTTCTAAACAAAAAGTGTAGATCTCGAGAAGTTATGAAACTTTGTAGTTGACAATTTTTAAATTGAAATCATCTTATCATGCAAAAGTACGTTTGCATCTCTCGAATTTGAAATTCATATTTCGTAGACGATCTTGGAGGGAGAAACTTCCTAAACGAAAAGCGTAGTTGTAAAAAAGTTATGGAACTTTATAGTTGACCACTTTTTGATTCGTTTAGGGTCTTAAACAAGCAACTTATAATTTGTTTAGTACAATTTGTGGGGAACCGAAATGACTTTTACACACATGTGAGTGTCCGGTGCAATGGTTAGAGGGGGTATCGTGCGAGGGAGAGGCCGTGGGTTCAAATCTCGGATGATGCAAATTGTGAAAATACTCGAGGCGTGGTGGTTGCCCGGTGGGGGCCTTCCTGGATTAAAAAATATTTTGCTATTTTTAGAGGTTTTTTTTTTGTGGTTTTCAGAAAATGATTTATAGGGGCTCAGTATTGAGCCGCCCCCATAAACCGATTTGTAAGGGCAGCTGGCCAACCGCCCCTACAATGCTACCATTTGTTGGAGCGTTTGAATAGGGGCGGCTGAGACAACCACCCTTACAAATCCTTCTCAGCCACCCCTACTGTGCCTCATTGAGGACTTGAGGTAGTGTTTGTAACACTTGCCCTGAGGTACCCATGGTGTTTGGCCATGACAGGGTCCCTCACATATAATACATCCAACATAAGTGATAAAAATACGGATCTAATATTACTATTAATATTAATATAATTTCATGGCACATAACTTTGACTAATTCTTGGTCAAATCATGAACTTGGATGGTTGAAAATTGCTTTATAAAAATGGACAGAGGGAATACAAGTTATGTGGGATAGTAGCACTGCTATTAATATTAATATAATTTCATGGCACATAACTTTGACTAATTCTTGGTCAAATCATGAACTTGGATGGTTGAAAAATGCTTTATAAAAATGGACAGAGGGAATACAAGTTATACAGGAGGGATAGTAGCACTGCATTTGCATGGTGGGAAAAATAATAATAACATGGTTTTCTACTGATGTGCAAGTGAATGTCGATGCACGGGAATGTCGGTAAGGATCAATACTTGCAAAAGCCGTTGTCAGATGGCCCCAAATAAGAAACCACATTGAGCATTATAAGTTTATATCAGCAACGTAACCTTCGTTCACTATTGGTAATATATGCTCATTGTTGCTGTCACGAATGCAGTTATATGGTACCAGTATATCTATACCATGCTATCTGCGTTGCCTCCATGATGACCGTTACATTAATTATGCAACACAGATATACTCCATGATTTAAAGCATGCTAAACTCTTTTGCATGAGTGCAGTGGCTACTGAAAGTCTTTAATCTTTTTTCTTTTGTTCATCAGAAAGTAAGTCCTGGAATCTGACGTTATTCTTTGATCCACCAGGCGGTGCCTATACAGGTGGCGACGAAGTTGGGCGTCCATCAGGAAACCCACCTTCCTGGCACCGTCGCTGGAGACGTATGCCTGCGCCGCCGTCCCCACTACATCAAGTACCAGCCGCGGTGCATGCGGCGCACGCAATGGTGTGGCTCCTCATCAGACGTATGCCTGCGCCGCCGTCCCCACTACATCAAGTACCAGCCGCGGTGCATGCGGCGCACGCAATGGTGTGGCTCCTCATCTCGCTTGTTCCCGAGCCTATCACCCACAAGATGTTCCTGAACAGGCCCATCAGAGCCAAGGGTTTCTCTGTTTTGATCGAGACTGGAGAGTTGATGGTGCTTTTAAGCCCCTAGCTAGCAGATTTCATACACGCTTGCATGGCATCCACTCTTTATAACATGCTGACGAGTTTGTAAAATGTGCACTGAAACAATTGCTCAAAACATTTTTGGTATTATCTTCCAAAAGCAGTTCTCAAAACAAGTGACAGTAAAAGATAGCACCCTCGTCACCTCCGAAAGAATTTTATTAGACGAGTTTCCTGTTGGAGACAAGTCCGACTTGGAAGATTGATAAAAAAACCGACTTGGAAGAGGAAAGGACATCTTGTGTGGCCCTTTATATAGGGAACCCAGGTACGATTTCGTGGTGGCGCTCTTCCCTTCGGCAACGGGCCAACGGCACGACGACGACGTACGTGCTTTCCGTTTCGACAACACGGAGACAACGGAACATGCCGAGACAACTGAGCCAAAAGGTTTCCACCCGCTCGGGGGCATTGCGGATCACCGCCGAGATGCAGGGCCAGGTAGGTATATCTTTATCTCTATGCCTTGTTCCTTATTAAACCCTTATGCTACCGTGGATGCTCAGCTCGTGACTCATTGTGTGATGCTGAGCAAAAACTTGCGGTTGTGTAGATGGCAAATCTGGGGCGGGGAAATAGTTCACCTAAATTACTAGCAAATTGTTGGGCCTGTTATATATCATATTCGAAAAGATGTGCTTGTATTGCAAGGATCTGTACTGCTATGTTTGCTATTGATGAGTATACTATATATTATATATGTTCTGTCCTGTATCTTTGCATAGCATTGCAAGGATGACATTATGGAATACAGGAGGGCCATGGTACCACAAGGTGTTCAAGGAGATATTTAGGCTAACCCCCATCTGTACACGAGCACTCTGGTTGCAGTTTTTGTCAGTCTCTTTTTCAGTCCTTTAGTTTTCTCCTTCTTCTTTGGGTTGGCTTTCGTACCACAAGAGTTGTGAGTTGATAGTTGATAGTTTGAGCTGAGAGTTGATAGGGGAGTTGTAAATATCCTGTAAATTGTTGTCTTCTTTTTTTCCTTTTTATCGTCTAATAAAATTTGCGGCAAAGCTTTTACCGTCCTTTCGAAAAAAAATCTTTGCATAGCATTTGTTTTAAGATCTGTTCTTTCTTTCTCTTGTTAACTCATTCTAACGCCAATGCAGGAACATATGCAGGAAGATAGGATTAGTGAACTTCCAGATCACATTCTCATGAGTATTTTAGATAGGCTTGAAAAACTACGGGATGCTGTGAGGACCTGTGTACTTTCAAAGCGGTGGAGGCATGTACCGGGACTGCTTTCGAGGATTGTTCTAGACGTGGGGGACTATCAGTCTGGGGACGCTAATTCTGATTATACACGTGATGAGTTGGTGCAATCCAATGTCTCATTGGTTCAAGCCACAGAGAGTATCTTAGCACATAAGAGTCGGCACACCATCAACTACTTGAGCATAAAGTTCTATCTGAGGGATGAATCAATTCACATTGTTCGTGCTGTGGATAACGCCATGGCCAACCGGGAGGTTATTAGAGCAGACTTCACAATCATACCAGAGAGAGTAGAGACATCATGCTTGAATGGAAGACTTTTCATGACATTCTTGGATGGTCATACCCGGGCATTTGGAGGTCTCACAGGCTTGGGCCTATATTGTCTGAGACTTGGCGAGTTTGACATGCCTAATGTGCTTTCTGCATGTAAGAAGCTAGAACGCCTTATCCTGAACTGGTGTGACGCCGGGATTAGATCTGTCTTACAAATAGAGCACCTGCAACTTTCTCAGCTGAGCATTATCGAGTGTGCATGTCTTAGGATTGAGCTCAACCGGCTTCCAAGGCTTACTCATTTGACCTGTAAATCTTGGCCGCCTTCACATGATACATATCCATTGACCTTTGGCTATGTTCCAAAGCTGTCAGTGCTAATCCTTAATTCTATGGGTTCTATTTACCACAGAAATATTAGGCTAAGTGAATTTCTCCATAACGTGGCCATAGTAAATCTGGATTTGAATTTTCAATGTCGAAAGGTGAGTTGTTGATAATTCATTTTGTGATTAAGACTTTATTATGTCCATAGTAATGTTTCTTTTTAAGAAACTTTGTACTTCATTTATGTGGGCAGATTTGGATTCAACCTGAAGAGCCAAAACCATTATTAGCTCCTCTTTTGCGTAATCTTAAAATGCTTAGACTACGTTTCATTCATGAAGAGTGTGACCTCTCTTGGTCAATCTTTTTCTTGGAAGCTGCGCCCCTCTTGAAGGAAATAAACATACAGGTACACTTAGTTTTTTTTCTAATTGCTCCCAACATTTTTATTGATTTTTAACATATATGTAATTAGGATATCTTCATCTTTGCACCATTCTGATTAACTCGAATGAGGAATAAAAAGTTGATGTTATTCCTTTTTATCTCCTTTTCTTTATGTTCCGATCTCCACCCTTGGAAACAAAGACTTTTAAGAAATGCATTTGTAGCACATGAAGACTACTATCATGTTTTTTTTTTTACGACTAGCTATTATGGTTGTTTATAAATGATCATTTGAACAATCAGCAAATGATATCATGGGAACTATCCCTCTGAACTTAATCAAATGTAAGTCAATTTAGCTATGTACTGAGTCAATCATTTCAATTTTGACTATCACCGACTAAAAATTAGATATAGGTCAAATAACTTTTTTTTGCATATAATTGTTTCTCTTTAAGATAATATATATACAAAAAGTGTAATGTTGGAAACAGTTTTGATGTCCAAATGAGATCAATGGAGAAGTATAAACCTGGTCTCTTTTTGCAGGTGTGGGACCATATGTGTAACGAAAAGGATATGTCTGATGAGGACTTTCAGTTCTCTCGAGAAACTTTTAAGAAGGAAAGTGATCACTTGAGTTGGGAAGCACATGATTTCAAGCATTATAATCTGAGCAAGCTTAGGATAGAAGGTTTCCAAGTAGAAGAGAAACTCAAGAGATATATAAGACAAGTTTTGAAAGCAGCAGTGAACTTAGAACTTGTAGCACTTCGTAAAAGTCGCCTCTGTGGAAAGTGCCATATTATTCGTCCTTCATCAGTGGCGTATCCACCAAATGAAGAGCAGAAGGACCTGATAAGGATACAAATTTCAGACCAGATATCCTCGAATGCTAGAATTAGATTTTTCCCTTAATCATATCTTCGCATTATCCTTTGCTCTCAATTTTTTCTGCTACCTGTATAGCCTGCATTTCTAGCAGTTTCTTTTCGTTTCAAGTTTTACCTCATCACTTTATAATTTGTATACTCCTCTCTACTAAATAAAAAAGGCAAAGCACCTGCCATGTTTTTTTAAAAAGAAATCTTCGTATTGCGCGTCCCTTAAGCATCATAGCTCTCACATATTGTTCTACCATATGTATGTATGGACGTCTTTATTTGTATCCCGACTATATATATGATTATATAGAGGAATAAAACCATAAGCCAAGGGTTAGCTGTCAAGGTAGCAATATTACGGCATGTTACCGGTTTGCCAATTGTAGTGCAACCATTTCTACCTTTTCCCATGTCTTCAGGAAAAGAATGACACCACATAGTACAAAAAATCATAACATTCTGGATAGCATAGGTAACCTATAAAAGTAAAACATTAGAAAAATAATTATATTTATAACTCCCTTATTTTGGCTCTTTTAAGTGTGAAACATGTACCATAGTGAGCTATTAACATGTGCATCCTACTATGATTTTCCATGATTTATTGGGAAAAAAAGAACTTCCAACAAAAAAGTAGAACAACATATACACTATTCTATTTTTCTGCATTTACATATGAGCTTTCTTAAGCTTAAAACTTTTACTACATAGATGTACTCAAATAAAGTTATTGTGAATTCATCGCTATTTTTGGATGCATCGAATATCATGAATAAAATATTAGGGGCACACTTAACCTATTTTAGGGGGTGTTTAGAACTGCTCCATGAACTCTGCTCCACAAACTATATTGTACAATAATCCCCAAAACACCTAGAGTTTGTGAAACGCCATTTAGGTGCTTTCATGATCCCACTTTTTTCCATGGAGTAGAGTCACATGGAGCTGGACCTAATTTAGCTAAAAAATGTGGAGCAGAGCTAAAAAAGACATTAGTAGAGCAACCCAAAACATTCCCTTAATATAAGGAAAACAAGGTTCTAAATGATTTTGATTTCATATTTTTGAACATTCATTTAATTTGATGTATTAGGGATCTTAGGCCAGTCTCAATGGAGGTTTCACGGGAGTGTCATGCACATTAAATAGACTGCCATGTCAGCATTTGCATGAAATTGCATGAAATTGGGAGGAGAGAGAAGGAATTCGTTTCACCATGGTGAAACTATATAGCGGTGTTTCCAAAACATTGGAAAGTGTGTGAAACCCCCATTGAGAGTGTTATTTCATTTCATCCGCATGCATGGAGGAAGGTCATTGGTGGAAGAGAGGAGAGAGAGACAACGGTGCACCCATAAAAGCTTTAAATAGTATGTGAAGCTGTGCAATGAAACTATGCATTGAGGGAGTGGGTTGTTTCGTATCAAAATTTCAAAGCTTTAAATAGTATGTGAAACTGTGCAATGAAACTAGCCATTGAGACTGGCCTTACAATATTATTGTTTTAATTAGGAAGATGAGAAAATTAATTAAAAAAAAAGGTGCACTTGTGCCCGGCTGGCAACAACGCAGAAGCCAGCCCAGTGATCACTCACGAATGTGGCTATTTTATGAATGGGTCCTAATAAAATTTATGAATCCATTCATTTCTTTATTTCTATTGTATTTAAACCCCCATTTTTGACCGGCTAAATACTCACGACTATGCTTAGAACCGAATCCACTCTACAAAAGGTTGAAAAGTATTACAAATCACAATCTTATAAGATATAGAAACAAACATCGAGCATCAAAGGGCCTCGGTGATCTCGGCATCAAACAATCCATCATCGGTGTTGTTGATCTTGGCCTCTACGATGCGGTGGGCCAAACGGTCATTAGCCGCTTTCTTAAACTCCGCCTCGCGCTTCTCCGCACGCAGAGTTGCAGCGGCCATCGCCCTTGCAGCCACTTCCTCATGATTGTCAACCGCCGGCCCAACCGTACCTAAAGGCCAGTTAAGATAAAAATCTTAATATCAAGATCAATAATAGGTAAAATAGTATCAAGATCATCAAGATCAATAACAACCACAGAATTAAGGACAGTTAAGATAACAATCTCAATATCAAGATCAATAACAGACAAAACAGCATCAAGATCATCAAGGTCAGTAACAACCACATAATGATATCTAAAAGACATTTAAGATAACAATAACAACTGCAGAACGATATATGAAAGACATTTAAGATAACAAACTCAGTATCAAGATCAATAACCGATAAAACAATATCAAGATTCTGTATCAAGGTAACAAGAGCACATAAGAAAATTTAAGAGCATCTTCAATAACAGGTAAAACAGTATCAAGATTCTGTATCAAGGTAATAAGAGCACATAAGAGGATTTAAGAGCATCCCTTGTATCAAGGTTAAGAGCATCTCCAATCCCCTTTTCTAACCCTAATGAGAAATAGCATTTAAAGTTTGGCTCTGTAACAACCACTGCTAAAGAAAAGGTTATTTTGGAGTAGCTCCAACGGTTCCCCAAACTCAACCCTTATAAGAAACCTCAAATCAACCAGATTTTGGGGTTCCATTTGTCTCCTAACTCAACCTGGTTGAGAATAAATAAATCTCATTCCCATAGCCTCCCATCCTCAAATACAATGGAGACTGCTTATCAAAATCTCAAAACAATTTTTGTATTCCCCCCAGTATCAAGATCAATAACACTAACACATACATACTACCAAATCAAATCCTATATCAAGGAAAGCATCTCCAGTCCCTTTTTCTAATCCTAATGACAGAAAACAGTTAAGAACACAAATGTCACAAAAACCATTGCTACATAAATAGTTATTTTGGAGTATCTCTAACGGTTCCCCAAACTCAACACTTATAAGAAACCTCAATCATAGCCACTCATCCCTCTAATAAAAGGACAACCTCTTATCAAAATCTCAAGACTTTTCTTTTGTATCTCCATCAATAATTAGTTTTGGGGGTTCAATTTTTCTCATACTAACTCAACCCTGATTGGAGAATAAAAAATTCACATTCACAAAGCCTCCCACACCTCAAATACAGGGCAAACCTCTTATAATAGCCAGAGCTATCCCCATGTAAACTTTAGGGCCTAGAGAGATATCAGGAGCATAAATTGTTCTGCCATTAATAATTGGACCCTACGCCACACATTGTCTCAGAATTACACAGCAAGTTTCAGATAAGACACACAGAAAAGAATATTAAGCTACCAAATATAACTGAAGACATCATATAACTACAAAGGTTTATGTGAAGTCAACATCATCCACCCAGTGTCTCAGAATTACACAGCAAATTTTAGATAAGCCACACAGAAACAAATACTAAGTATCCAAATAAAATCTAATAATATCATATAACTACAAAGGTCAGAAGTAAATTTCAGATAAGCCACACAGAAACAAATACAAAGTGACCAAATATAATCTAAGATTGACTATAAAAGTTCATATGAAGTTAACATCATCTTTCATATGGACTGAATGTAATTTAAGATATTATATAACTAACTCCTCTTAGCTGATATAATACCTAATCCTAAATCAATTGGTATCAAGAGAACAGGTACAACCCACCCCCTTGAATTCAAAGCGGTCAATCAAGTGTCATGTCATTCAGGTGAGCGATTGGACGTTCGCTCGTGCCCCTCTTGACCAAGGATCTGCCTAAGTAGCCTTCACTCTTTCTATTGGCTCATATATGCTCTTCTTTTGTAAGCCATATTAATCGTTAACATGTTGTTGGTTTGTCATATAAGAGGGGTGAGAGTGAAGAAAAAGAGAGAGAGCCGAATGAGTGAGAGGCAAGAGTCCTCCTTGACTCCACCACATGTCATCTTTTAATGAGAGAATATGAGAGGGGAGATTTTTATTATTCTCCTTGGTGAGGTTTGTATTTACAAAAGAGCCTCTAGGGGGCTATAAATGGGTCCTACACATCATCTCATAATGTAATCGCGATGTGAACTCAGTAATGGGGTCTGTCAGTGTTTTGTGGGCTGAACAGAAAATATAGTGTCACACTGCTCTTGAAAGTCGAGGGTGGCACTCATAACGAGGAATTATATTGGTTTGGGACAGAGCCCTACGTCCAATCTCATAGATGTTCAAGTTCGTCTTCCTTGGTTCAAGTGATCTGAAGGCTTACAACAGGGGTGCGTAAGATAGGTTTGAGGTAGGAAGAATTCATCTTTTGCAAAGGAGGCTTGGCTCCCCTTATATAGTCCTGGGGCTAGGTTCCACGACCTTAATGGTTGGAAGCCTGAGGGAAGGGAGAAGTCATTGATCTTGGTCAGTGGGTCCCTTGCATCTTTATCCCACTCCTATTAACATATCTGAGTGTAGTTATTGTGGTCTTATTCCTCACATCAAGGCATGTGGTGCCATGTTGAGCATTGTGGGAATGGTGGTTACTCGCCAACTGTCTTGTGTGGTCTAGGCATAGCGTGGCCTTCATCCTTGCTCCTGTCATCCCAGAGGGGTGTTGTGGAGTCTAATCAGGGAATAGGACGATCATCCTGGTTCGACAATCAACTCTCCTTGCAGTGCTGACCCTGACCTCTCGGGAAAGTGGTCGGAGTCCAATTCGATTCGACCAGTCTTGAGAGGACTGGCCCGAGGTGGTCAGGCCCATACCTGTAGGTTCGAATAGTATAGGGTCGTACCTGTTGCAATTATGCTACGAAGTAGTCTTGTCCATGTAGTGGTGAACTGACGAGTGACACACTACCCTAGTAGGATCCCATGGTCCGAGGGGTGGTCGTCCTCTTCCGTCTTCATGGAGTATGTAGAGCACGCCTGTCTTTGTTAGAACATGTGCACTCGATGGCGGCCCCAACCACTGCTTGTCCTTTTCGTGCGGTCTGGATTGGAATAGGAGCAATCCAAGTGGGATGTGGTTTGTTGGGTCGCGACTGGGCTGCTTGTTGAGTCGTATTGTAATGCTTGCCCGAATGTACCTAGGTATTTGACCTTGACAGGGTCCCTCACATATAAGACACCCCAACTGTGGGGGTATAAACCCCATATACCCTCACGGCCTACTTTGGGCCAGCACGAGATGACCAGGCCGGCCCATCAAGCTTCAAGACCGATCGGCCCAAGCTGGTCGGACAGCCTAAAACGGGCAAGTTTAACGAAAACCGACAAGGAGGACAGACCTAGCTGAGATAGGAAAGTTTCTGTAAAGTCTTGTAAAGCACGTAAACTTAGTACCAGATAGGCTAGATCCGACTTGTAACCTTGCTCCCCGTGATATATAAGGAGAGCAAGGACCCCCGTCTAGGGACACGAAATCTGGCATAACGCACAGACTCGCACATCCACATCCATAATCGAAACAGAGAGAGCGGGACTAGGTTTTACGCATCCTTGCGGCCCGAACTGGGTAAACCTTGTGTGATTGTTCCCCTGTTTACATCTTGCTTGCAATCTCGTACGCCTTCCACCAATCCATTACCGGTCAGGGCATATCCCTGGTCGGACTATCGCCGATATTTCGTCGACAGTGGCGCGCCAGGTAGGGGGTGCACACCGGGATTTCACGTCAAGCAAGATGGTTTCCTTCACGGCTTCCATGACCTTCGAAGCCGGCCTTACCTTCAACTTTGGAATGTTCACCTGGACTTCCAACCCGGCGACTGCCATTACAACTCTCACACCTCCGGCCATCGTGCCGACCACAGTACCAGCAACAGTGGCTGCACCAAACCAGATCCAACTCGTCCCGGTGATCACCGTTGTGATACCGACCGATCCGCCTCTGACGATTGACCGTACGACGTCAACACCTCCGATCGGTTCAAACCCCTCCCAAAGGAGGCATGTCAACAGTACGGATCTACTCCGCTTGATCCATCAACAAGGCATGAGGTTAACAAAGACTCAAGCCAACATTGAATCTCTCCGACAACGTGTCCGGCGCGATGGACAACTTGCGCGACAAAATCATATTCCCAACATACCAGTTCAACACCGACGAGGGCGTCGCGAAGTTCCCTCCCGAGTGTCCGGACGACCAGGCTCACAACAAACAGATTTGCGCCGACATATCTATCATCGTCACAATCATACACAGCCAAACAACCGGCGGGATAATACAACCTGTAGAAGCCCACAACTGCAGTGGCTCCGACCACGGCCTAGCATCACTCATGATGGTCGGAGACTGTTGACGGTGATTAAGTATCAATTTTATACCGTCAACGTAGCAAGAGAAAGGACTAAAATGAGTTCACCTGTTAGATATAGGGGTTACACTGACAGAATTCCACGAGTTTTGGTGATTGTCTATTTTTGCAGGGGGTTATCAGGAAAGAACATAAAGAAGGCCCACATGTCGGGATTACATAGAGATAAAGACCGAATGGGTAAAAAAGAATACTCTAGAAGACTCGGGAAGGCAACCCTTGGAAGCTGGGCCCCACCTGGCAGCCTCCAGGGCGGCCGACCATGCCCTAGAGTCGGCCACCCCTCCCCCTCCACCAATCAGGTTGAGTCTCGCGGATCCTGCCTCCACCGGCTTTGAGGAGCAATAAAAATCATCCATTTAGGTCAGTTTGATCCGAGGGCTGTGGTGCATTCTAGAGGGCTATATATTCAGAGCCCCTGACCCCAGGAGAAACCCTAATTCATATTCATTCAAGAGTTCATTCTCTCATCTGAAGAATTCAGAGAAGCCTGAGCCACCATCTCAATTAGAGCTCCATAGTTTAGTAGCATAGCTACATAGGAATAGATCTAGAGGGAATCAAGCCTAGCTTGGAGTCCGGATCTATCGAAGTTCTTGGTAATTCCCCTTTACATTCTTGTAATATTCATCATTGTTTGTGATACTATGGATAGTACTTTATTCTATTCTATTATATCAGAATTGACTTTGCTCTATTTGATTATGTTCTCAATTATATTGTTCTTAGTTTATTTTGATTATATGTTTAGCATAGTTGGACTAGAATTATGTTTATGCATAGGATCGTATAGCACTCGCTCATTAGATCGATGGGTGAGTGGTAAATATTGTGTAGGCGTGGTGCCTAGACCGTATTTATCTGCGATTGCACCCTATATTCCGGATCGTGAGGTAGATCGCGGGAGTGACAGTCCTGTTGAGTCCTTTGTAGCCCTTCTCTCGAGTATAGATCTAGCAGAACAACCCTATTACATTGAAGTCATTGCTATGTCTCTAGTCTTCTCTGGTAATATCACTATGCATAGATGTAACCTTTTCCCGCCATGATTGCTAGATGTTCTTGCACTAATCATTGTATGCTTTGACTGTATAGTTAGAATAACATAGGATTATACCCTAGACCGTCCTAGTCCATGCTAGTGTTATAAGCTTAGAGTGCTAAGTTGAGATGGTTACTATTATTTTATGTGGCTAAATGCTCTCATTTATCTTATGTCAATTATCATTCATTCCTATATTTTATGTGACACTTACCCCGTATGAGATGATCGATACGAGACAAGGTTAAGCTCTCCATTATCACATGTGCATTGCTCATCACTCATTATCTAGTGCATTCCCTTCCCAGTGGTAAAATTATAAATAACGATACCTGGATTACTCCTGGTTAAAATGCTACGATGATATTTTCTGTGCGCTTGCGGAACCCTCCTTATTTCAGTTGCACTTAATAAACATCAACAGAGACGCCAATCTGGCACCATATGGCAAAGGATCTTGGCCGACATCCAAACCCTGCGAGAAAGAACTTCACAGCAGGCTCTACGAAATAATGTTGCTCCGGCCCCAGCAGTGCAAGCTGCCCGGCAAAACACACAAGATTGGAGTTATGTGTCAACGGTCCAGCGCAGGAACGCTCGTCATAATGAGCGACGGCGAAGGCAGAGGGAAGCCCGACGAACCGGTCGAACTCCACCTGCTGTACCCGTTGTTGCAACTCAGCAAGAACGTTCACCATGGAGCAACACGTCAAATGCTAGATTGTTTGCACAACGCGCCGAGCTAGCTGCTACCCTTCATCGCAGCGACCAATTACAACAGGTCGAACAACAGAGAGGAAAGCGACGACAAGAGATTTTAGCTGCCATGGCGACAACAGATGCAACAGAGCAAAGGCTGCCTATACCTCAAGGGACTTCAGCCCAGTCTCCTCCGATGATAAGGGCATCAACTCATAGAGCTAGAGCACTCACCGACCGACATCTAGATGCAGAAAGAAAATGGAGGGAAGAATGGCAGAAACACATGGCAGCCGTCAGAGAAAATCGTCATAGCCTTGGAATCAGCCCCTTAAGGAAAGACACAAGGAATTCACCTAACATAGATGAGCCCCATTGTTTCACTCACCAACCTGTACAGACGACCACGGTGTACAAACGTGCTCGGAGCTCTCCTCCCAGATGGACAGTCCCAAGCGTCCAAACAAACCGTAACGGGTTTATCACCCCATTCTTGGACAATTTGTTAACTCGAGACCCAGATTGGAGACTCCCCAGTCCAACACCTCCTGAAGATGGGATCCCACCGCGCACCGAGCATGTGTTTCCTAATCCAACAAACCCAGCCAATCTACGGCGTATCAGAACAATCCGATCACCATGTCGCAAAACAGCAGAAGGAATGTTGATTGGCGGGGAATGGTACGAAGTGGTACAAAAAGGAAGCCAATTCAAGAAAAATTCAAGCTCCTTAGATTCCTTCACTGATGTGCCTTTTCCAAAAAGGACAACTTCAACACCACTCAAAACGGAATAAGTATTTCCGACCACGCCAGACGCAGGGATGATCAAGCCCTGGATGATGACGAACTTCTACTCTGCACCGAAGAAGATCCGGTCATGATCCATGACTTAGAGGAAGAAGGCGAAGCAGAGCCAGAACGCTAAGAACAAAAGATGTGTTTCCTCTTTTATCAAAGTTTATCTCTAGGCAATTTCCTTATGTTAAGTTAGCGTCAGTCATACACATCGTTGTAAGTCATTCCAATGACAAAACAATCTAATGTGTATTATTTTACAATAAATAAAAAGTTAGTCCTGTGTCAAAGTGTTTGAGCATACAAATTTTTCTTTTTTTCAAAAAAAAGAAAGAATTATCCCTCAATCAGGCACAGTACAACACTAATGACGCAAAGGATAAAACGCTGCAAAATTCAGATAAACCCTACGACCTAGCACGGTACAAGAATGAATAGATCAAAATAAAGAGATCATATAAACAAAAGGAACCTCGATGGATTCCGGCACAGAACGTATCTCAACGAGATCCACTTCATTAAAAATATAAAGATATAATTACAAAAAAGGGGGACTGATTGTATCTAAACAAATCTAGTCCTCCCCGAACAGCTTGCCGACAACAAGGTCGACAGGAGTGGCAGCGACAATGGCTTCCGCCACCCCGGTGAACTCGGCGGCGCCGCCCTCCATAGCGTCATGCGTCGCCACTGACAACTCCATACCACGAACATCAACGCCTGAAATGGCATTGACGGTGGCGTAGGCAGCAGCTGCACCATGGCGGACACCATGGGTCGCCACCGCGGCCACTTGGCCGGGGATCGCCGCCAGCCTCGCGGCCACATCACCACCCTGGGCATTCACCGCATCCGCCGCGGCGTGGCCGGCCTCCTGCAGCCGCTCCAGCTGCAGGGTCAACTCTGCAAAAAAACAGATCAAAGTTAGCACCAATTCTAACTGCACAAACAAAGGGTACAAACAGCAAAAACATGATAACTCACCACCGACCCTAATGTCAGCGGCCTCGCGCTGCCGAAGCAACGCATCCACCTGGACCTGCCGGGTCAGCCTCTCGTCCGCCGCCTCATTGACGGTGACATTGGCGTCGGCGTCGAAGTCGGCGGCCCTCTTCTTCTCCGCCTCTAACTCCTCCTGGGCGGAGGAGAGTGCTTTCAGGAACAGGTCCATGTCCTGTTCCGCCTGCCCGAGCCTCTTGGTGGCGTTGGAGTATAGATCCCTGACAGTCTGCAGCTCCGCCCTATAGCGGTCAAGCGCAGATGCCAGGGAATTCACCGAGACACTGCTGAGAGAATGCGGCGACGAACCGCTGTCAGCAGCCGCTGCCACCACCGCTGCGCCAGGAGCCTCTTCCCCCGGCGCAGCAACAGCAGCTCCGGCCTCCATGACCGGAGCCCCCTGCTCGGAGGCCGCGACCTCCGGCACATCCGGCCTCCTCGCCGCCGTCCTCCTCGCCGCTTCGGCGGCACCCGCGGCAGAGGTGCCGGGTGCACCACCAACCGTGAGAAGAGTGTACCTACGATGCAAAAGAAAACCGTGATTACATCAAGAAAGAAAACTCAAGATCAATCAAGAAAAACCCCAATAAAACTCACCTCCGTGGCCTCACCTCCCGAGGGGAGTTCACAGACTCCTCCTCCTCCACTGGGCGCTTCCCGGCGCGGCGATCCATCTCAGGTGATGACGGAGAATGAACTGGGATCTAAAACCCTAGGTTCTGGGGTAGCAGAAGAGGAAGAACAAGAATAGAAGATGCGCTGCGAGTAGAGAGCTCCCAGCGCAGGCAACAATTTATAGAGGAAAATGGAGGATTCGAGAAGGCAACTGACGGGATCGTGGGTAATCAAAACCCCGCGGCCTTCTCGTTTCCCAAGAGCATGAAGCGACGGAACTGCCCCACTAATGCAATTCGCATTTATACGTTCCCCTCACATCCGGGACCCCCCTCCCCCCACGCGTCCGTCGGTTTGCGCCGCCAAGAAGGTGGAGCGATTGAGCCGCTGCCACCTTGGTCCCACCACAACAGGGAGCATTGACCCAACCAGAGTCCAAAATCGTACCCCGGGTGGACATGACAACTCAGTTGCTGATACATTGATGCGTCAGCAAGCGGAATATTTTCGTCTCACACGCGATAGTGACGTGACTCGATGGATAAGAGATAAGTATTTGATGTCTTTTTTAAAATTCTTTATCACACATATAATCACTTGTTTCAAAATACTACACTTTGCAAAAAACCAGTATCACAATAACTTCTTTTTCATACACGAAGCAACCAGGAATGCACCGTCTCTGGTTTCACTCGTTACGTGTTAACAGCATCACGCTAAAACAACACAGAGTACTCCAGCGGTCGCTCCCCAAAAGAAAAGGGCTCCAAGCATTCCGGCATCGCGCTGTCTGTTTAGGATCATCTAATCCCAAGGGACTGGTCGGCTCTTGTAAGAACAAGAGGTTATTGTAGCTAGAGACTTTTTCTTCTAAATCTACCTTAAATATGACCTACCCTTCTGCATATTAAGAAAGTTTTACATATCTTATGACCATTTTTTCAGAAACAAGTGTGATCAAAATCCACCACGGAGGGACGGTGACTTGCTACAAACAACAGATAAGTACCTTCCCAACTTAATAGTGCACATATTCTCCCAAAAATATTTCTTTACATGAACTACTTCAAAGTACGTTCAAAAAACTTTACAAAGCAAAAATATCCTTTTTTCTTTGTAAAAAAATGGCTAAGTAAGTCACCCTTCAAACAGAAAACAATCAGCATGCACTGTCTCTGATTAACTCCGACACGTGTTAACAGCTCTAACGCTATACAACATAGGGGTGTCAGCGGTCGCTTCCAACGGAAATAGGGCCCTAAGTGATTCGGCATCGCGCTATTCGCTATAGGTCATCTAGACACCCGAGGACTAATTAACTCTAAAGAAGGGCGACCACAAAACCATTCCCAAAATACTTCTTTACCAACTGATACAAAATCCATGTCATAGCTCATATCAGATCAATACAACTCAACCCAATTCATTGAGACATACACTCATACTTCATTTTTTTTCTTTGCAGCAACAACTCGAAGAAATTGTTCCAACCCGCTGTGACGAAGTCGTAGTATAGCATCAATATTTTCAACCCACACAATCCGTCAGCTGAGCTGGGACTTTTCGCCAATGATACCGGTTATTCTGGCGCACAAATAGCAAAGCTATTTTCTGGGTTTAGAATCAAAACCATGGTCTCATAGCCTCGCTGGGGACTGAATTAAGAAGCAAAGCTATCTTAATTTAATCATTACGAAGTCATGGCAGGGTTAATACCGACCAGCCCAAATGAAATTTGGCCTGCTCGGTCTCACTTAAATGTGGTCGGAAACACATAAAGCACGATATCATGAGAATATCATCTTTTTTAGACCCTGACATAACGTGTTCTACCTCATCTCAGGCTCGGGGACTATGTGGGCCCACGTCACCTGAGAGGTGACATGGGCTAAATCCTTTTTTAGAGCTTACTACAACATATACTATCTTACAGCAACCTCGGGGAGTACGTGGGCCCACGTCATTTGCATGACTCGGCCTGATTTCTTCACTCTCTTTCTACAATAGAGTTTAGTTTCAAAACTAAGCTAAAGCAACGATCAAGCACCACAGCTACCATGTGATGGCAGGCATCACACACTAACGTGGGCCCACGTCTCCGGATTGGGACCCTCTCAAAATTCTTTTTTCTTTTCAGGAGCATCATAAATCTTTTGATCAAAACCAAAACGTCAACCAAAGTGTAAAGCGAACTGGTCGGAAACACAAGACGGTCCTCCAGCATTGCTCGGACCACATGTCGAACGTGTGTCCGACCACCCATTTCTCACTTGACCAAACGAAGATGGTGTTTTTCCCTCAAGATCCATGATGCTCGGGGACTAGCTGTGGGGGTATAAACCCCATATACCCTCACGGCCTACTTTGGGCCAGCACGAGATGACCAGGCCGGCCCATCAAGCTTCAAGACTGATCGGCCCAAGCTGGTCGGACAGCCTAAAACGGGCAAGTTTAACGAAAACCGACAAGGAGGACAGACCTAGCTGAGATAGGAAAGTTTTTGTAAAGTCTTGTAAAGCACGTAAACTTAGTACCAGATAGGCTAGATCCGACTTGTAACCTTGCTCCCCGTGATATATAAGGAGAGCAAGGACTTTACAGAAACTTTCCTATCTCAGCACCAAGTCCCCGTGATATATAAGGAGAGCAAGGACCCCCCGTCTAGGGACATGAAATCTGGCATAATGCACAGACTCGCACATCCACATCCATAATCGAAACAGAGAGCAGGACTAGGGTTTTACGCATCCTTGCGGCCTGAACCTGGGTAAACCTTGTGTGATTGTTCCCTGTTTACATCTTGCTTGCAATCTCGTACGCCTTCCGCCAATCCATTACCGGTCAGGGCATACCCCCTGGTCGGACTATCGCCGATATTTTGTCGACACCAACACAAGTGCTTAAAATTACGGATCTAATTTTAATATTAATATTAATTTCATGGTCGTTGACGGGAATAAAGTCCGGTTTTGGTACACCCGAAAACCCGTCAATAGTCCTCGATAGAAGAGAAGATAAGCATCACATGAGCATATTTATCACTAATAAAGTTCCACTTGTACTCTTAGCTTGTGAAATGCGGGAAAGCTAGAAAAAGGCCTCCGAAACATAGGTCTAGAGAACCGGGATCCGACCACCAAGCGGGTCACGACATGCTACGCATCCGGATCCAAATGTACCACAACTCAACATTCCGATCAATTGGTACATTGGACCAAGGATCCACATAGAAGCAAGCAAGATATCAAGTGAACCCAACTTCGGACAAGACTACACGTGACAAGCCAGGACAGCACCAGGAAGCTGCCAGGTGGGCCAGGGACCAATGCTAGGTCGGCCGACCAAGCCCTGGTGGCCTGACACCTTGGCACTGCTCCCAAGACACCCTGGACCTTCTAGAAGGCCAGTGGGACCCACAGGTCAGCCACCTCCAGGTCGGACGACCTGCAAGTGGGCCCCATCCAAGGTCAGTTCGACTCCACCGACTTCCTGCATGGTCTCCATGTGTCCTGCACCGAGAGACGTTCATTCAAGTCGGTGGAAGGTCGCTTTGATCCAACGGAGCATGGCGAAGAGCACACGGATCGCTGACGTGGCGGTGGAGTAACCCCTACTCCACCTGCACTATAAGTACCCCCCTAGTCCTTCATTCCAAAGTGTCCCCAAGTAGTCCACAATAGTGTTCTCAAGCTCAAGCTCTCTTGGGAGATCAAGAGTAGTGTAGTCTAGTCTAGAGTGGGAGTTAGATTCGAGTCGAGCGAAGCTCGGGTCTCCGGAGTCGTCTTCTGGAGAATCTGGTATAGCTCTTGTACCTTTACTCTTTCAGTACTTTCTTTATATTAATATAGTCTTGCTTTACTTTATTAAGTCTTTACTTTGAGTATTTTACTTTCAGTAATTACTTGGTGCACTGCTATACTAGTGTAGTAGTGTTGTGTATTAGTCCCTTTAGTGTAGAGTCATAGCTAGTTTAGTGTCTAAATCCTTTGTGTGTGTTTCACTACCAACTGGGGCCAAGGTTACTTACGTGGTAACCGGAGTCTTAAGACTAGATTAAGCAAGGTGCTTAGGCTAGTGCTTAATAGTGGATGCCGTCTTTCGCTTATTGGTATATCCATTCACTTTCCGACGTATATTAGCGGTTACGGGTCATGACAGGACTCCGTCTCCCTTCTGGCTCTATTTGCGTCAGGGTTAGGCCGTAGGGTGACCATAAGCCAAAGGTCTGCTGGAGCAGGAGATAACCCCTTCTATTTGTCAGTCGACTTCCCCTATCACGCAGATTGTCTATGCATTAGTTTAGTTGAGTCGTTACATTAGTAGGACTAGAACACAGAAATATAGTTAGATACATAGGAGTCCATACTCACTCGTTGTCCTCCCACCTAGCTAGCTACCTACTAGTTACCTTTAGTCTATCACTCATATCCTTTATCAACACCTACCCTTTTATCACACCGATAGCTTAGATTGGGTAGAACCACCACGGGTATCCATCACCCATTTGCTAGAGAGTCTTAATCCATTTCCCGTGAGCGAACTACAAATAACGATACTAGAATACTCACCCGGTTGAAGTGCTACAGCGGTACCTGTGCGCTTGCAGAGTTACCCTTGGTCGGTCTTACGTCGTCACTAGAATCTAGCATTGCTTAGCATTCTTAGGCTGTTGCCGGAGGAGGAATTGTGACACCCTCTCTCTGGTAGTAGTTCGGGTTTGCAGTAGGCATAGCTAGCAGGCGCCAGTCGTGATTACCTTTATCTATTTCTAGTGATTGCGCTAAGATCTACCAACAAGCATTTCTGGCGCCGTTGCCGGGGAAGCGCCGCATTAGGAATCTCTAGTAAATTGGAATCTGTGGTCTACTCTTAATCTAAGTATCCGTTAGTGTTAGGGGGCTTGCCCTTCACTTGTCTTTGTTATCATCTTTTCTAGACAGTGCATGAGCGGTTTCAGTCTGCCATCGAACTTCGTCGAAGATCCTGAGAAGTTGCTGAAGAGAGCTAGACGCAGTCTAGTTCCTCCTCAGAGAGTCATCTCAGAGCCTGAACCGTTTGTGGAAGGAAGTCCCGCACCAGTTGTTGCGACAGTCATGGCTCAGAAGACCATCGCTGAGTTCTCATCGCCGTCAGCCGACTTTGTCGCTACGGGCCCGAACGTGAACTTGGGCGATGCGACCTTTGAGCTCAAGCCTACACTGATCAACATGGTGCAAGCCAATCAATTCTGTGGGAAGCCACATGAGGATGCCAATGCCCACCTCCAACACTTTCTGGAGGTGTGCAACACCTTTACGGTCAAGAACGTCACAGCAGATGTCGTTCGTCTTCGTCTTTTCCCATTCTCACTGTTGGGGAAAGCGAAGCAATGGTTCTACAACAACAAGAGTGAGGTGACAACTTGGGACAGATGTGCCAATGCATTCCTCAAGAAGTTCTTTCCCGCGGGCAAGACCAGTGTCTTGCGTGGGAAGATCTCAAGCTTCCAACAAAAGTCCGACGAGACGTTTCCCGAAGCATGGGAATGTCTCAATGAGTACATTCAGGCCTGTCCCCATCACGGGATAGACAAATGGCTCATTATTTAAGGTTTCTACCATGGGTTGACTGGCATAGCCCGTAGTCACCTTGATGCTTCCGCTGGAGGGGCATTCCTGCAACACAATGTCAGGGATGCCAAGGAGCTCATCGAGAAGATGGTGATCAACCAAGGTTGGAATGAAGAGCGTCTTCAGCCAAAGAAGAGAGGTGTCCATGCCCTTAGTGAGGTGGACATGCTCTCCGCCAAGATGGACCTCCTGATGAAGAAGATAGAGGGATCGTCCTCTAATAAGGAAGTGGAGGCCATCCAGACTCCTGCCGCCATCTGTGCTGTGGGCACTGACTGTAACATCTCTGATGTTATATTACCTAAAACCTGACATGTCATCATGATTAGTTGCAAAGCATTCATGTTAGGTAAACCCTGATGTGCATCAACTAAAATAAGTTTATATTCTAGGTTGATTGTGCTCTGAGATGATGCTTGTTATTGCTTTTGATAGCCTAGAGGTGTGTCGCTAGAATCAAACTCGATTTCGTTTCGAAAACCCTGTTTCCGGCAAAACTCTGTTTTACCCCATTTTCTCTAATTCAAAATCGACAAAGAATTTGGGGTTGGTCCAAAAAGCAAGATGGTAGGGCTTGATGAGACCTACAATGTTGGTGAACAAAGTTTTTCAAGTTTTCAAAAGAATTTCAAACAAATTTGAAAATACGGTTTTCGACGGTTGTCCTCCTTTGAAATTCAAATCATAATTCAAAAACTATGCATATTTTGGAAAAACAATTTTTGGAGAGAATGTGCAGTTTGAAAAGTTGAGTATTCCATAGTTTTGGAGTTTTTCAAGTTCTTTAGAAAAATCCAAAGTAATTTCAAATATTTCATTCTAGGGTTTTTGTCCCCTTTTCAAAATTTGATTCAAATTCAATTTTCCTTTCAAAATTCGAAAATGGGCCAGTTAAGAAAATTGTAGAGCATAAAATTTTAGCCAGGGTTGCTTTTTGGAAAATTTTTAGCACAGTTCAAATTTTTGGAGTAATTTGCAAAATTCCACTGTTGTCACTGTGGATGACGTCAGCACGACCCTGTTCTTCTCACTGGCGCCCTCACCGCCGCGGCCATGCCGCCCGGTCGCCGCCGGCCGCCAGCGCACGGCCGACCTCGAAGCTTCGCTGCCCCGTGTCGCCTCTCCGTTCTCCGTCCTCGCGCATTAAAGCCCCGGCCGGCCAACCCCTTTTCCCCCTCCTTATCTTTTCTCCTTCTCGGCCGCCGCCAGCGCCATTGCCGCCATAGCTTCGCCGCTCGCCACCGTCGCCGTCAAGCCACCGCAAGCCACTTGCTCTTGCCATCACGTCCGCCCTGAGCTCGTGCACCCGCCTAGCACCACCAAGCCCCTTAGCTCCCGCACAATCGCCCGAACGCCGTCGTCTTCCTCGCGTCCGGTCGCCGAGCCGCCGTGACATCGCCGCCGCCGTTCGTCGCCATCTTGACTCATTTTCTCGATTCCTTGGGTAGTAATGCTCTCCTTGACGTGCTGCTCATGGTGCTCCTCTCCTTTTTCGATTTGGTGGACAGCCGCCGCCGTGACGCCGCCCGTGCCACCGGAGTCCACCGCCGACCGCCCTGCCACCGCCAAGCTCCTACCTCCGACCACCCCGAGCCTTCATCTTCGCGCGCATCAGCCCCTAGGTGAGCTCCTGGTCATGCTCGTGCCCTCGGGTTGGCCCCTAGGCCACCATAGAGACCGGCCGCCGTGCGTCGCCGCCGGCATGCCATTGCTGCCGCCGCCGCGTGCGAGGCCGAGGCCGCTAGGGTCTCGCGCTGCATCAATTGGCTTGCGCATCGCGTCCGCGTAGTTGCTCTAGGGCCGCTGCTCGCGTCGGAGTCGCCGAAGATGCTCCGACGAGCTCCACCGCCGCGTCGCCGCTCCGCCGAGCCGCCATGGTCGCCGGCGAGGGTGCGGCCGATGCTCCGCCGCCTCATTGTTTACCCTAGGAGGTGCGCCGTGTCGTGGGGATCACGTAGGTACCAGCCGCGCCGCCTAGAACCTCGCCGCCGGCGAGGAATCGCCGGCGAGCTCGCCGCCGCCGTCAGCCCAGAGCGGGAGGCCTTGTTGGGCCGGCCTGCTATTGTTGGGCCGAGCTACCAATAGTGTTGGGCCGAGCCAGGCCGGATTCGGCCCAGTCAGCCTTTTTCTTTTTCTAATTCCTTTTCCATTTCTATTTAGGCTAAAAATCTTATTTTCTTTCAAAATTCATAGTAATTCATGTGTAGCTTCAAAAATTCTGAAAATTTTTATGTGTGTTCCTTATGATGTCCTCTATCTAGGAAAATTTCAAAATGTCAAATTTGAGTACTTTTCTATGTTCAAAAATTAGTCCTTTTAATTGAAAAATGAGTCTTCTCGATTTTTAGTAATTTATTTATTTATCCAAAAATCATGAAAATTTATTGGTGCACTTGTTTTTGATATAAGCTACTTAAAATTAATTTTTGAAATCAATTTGACAACTTTTGTTTTAGGATTTAATTTCCCTAGTTATTAATTATTTGTTTGACTTTGGATTTGAGTGAAGACCCTAGGTCATCAACCCTAATGACCTTCGGCACTTTAATTAATTGATTGCGCTTGTCTTTAATCTTCTTTATACATCCGTCAAGCATCATGTTATATATTCAATCATGTCAATACATATCATTATCGTGTAGACCACGTGAACGAGGAGAGTAACGCCGGTCCGAAGGAGGAACCAGTTCCGGAGTCGGGTTTCGGTGTTTCCAGTGTTGACGAGTCAGGTTTCGTCTACGCTCTCGATCAAGGCAAGCCCCGGTTACATTCAAACCCTACCTTGTATTATAAGGCTTTTACCATTTGTGCTTTTGCTTTGATGCATTAAGTAATAGGAGTTGCGTGAAACCCTAATTGATGCATTACCTACCTTGTTACTTGTATATCATCCTTGATACCGGTTTATTTCGAAAATGCTTAGTATGCTTAGTCTTGCTTTAATAAATAGGTTTTCAACTGAGTTACTTCAGAAATGATGGAAGTTGGTATCACATGTGGCATCCTAATGTTGGTAGCTAATGATTAGTAAGATCGGTCGGGTAACTTGCATCATATGATTGATGAAGTGTTTCCGACTTATCAGTTAAGGACCGGCCGTTGTTTGGCCAGCTGGACAAGACTTTGCAACTACTCACATATCTACGGAAAAGCTTTACCCTAGGATAATCTAAGGACTAGTACGGTGAGCCCGTGCATTGGGAGTGGTGAGATGGCGGGGATACTAGTTACCCTCGTGGAACGTAACCCGGATTGGAGGTGTACAAGCATTCTCGGATGGCACGGAAGCTGAGCCTAGTTCTAGAATGTCCGATGGTATTGTTGATATAATTGTGGGTTAGAGTCCCACTTATATCGTGTGTTTAGGAATCCTCAGCTGAGTAAATCGGTTGGAATCGTCGTGCTCCTCGGTTATGGAGACTTGATCCTCCGACCAAACATCGTAGATAAAATTGGTGGCTACTTTATGATAGAAATAAAAGAGAGTTGTATGAATTATCTTGATCTGCTGGTTTATCTAGGAGTTAGTTTAGCCTAAATAACCCCACAGGTTTAACTTGATAATAAAACTTGAGTTTAAGGACTCACTCTTAGTGGCTTTTCTGCAAAAAAATTGATTCTTGCTTTGGACCTTACCTTGATTCCTATCTGGCCTGCATCCCTGTGTCTTCTCCACCTTTTTCGTCGGGTTAGTCTTGTTGAGTACTTTCGTACTCAGGGTTTGTTAACCCTTGTTGCAGGTGAGTCTCATGCTCAGGTGTGCTTCGCACCTTGTTGCATGACGGTTGTTCCGGAGAGTGACGACGAGTAGTGTGTTTGGCCTTGGGCAAGCACCACGTCTGAGGTGTTGTATAAAGTTATCCTAATGCTATCTACTACTTTATGGTTTGTAATAACTTAACTTATGGTTTGTAAGGTTAAAACTTATAGGTTTGTAAACTTATGTTTGTAAGACTTCCGCTCTTATACTCTGATGTATATTATTTTATTGTAAAACTGTTGTACACTGCAATGTCTCTTGTAATGATGGATCCTTGCTCGGAGAATCGTGGAGGTTTCGGGTTTAACCCGACAGAGCTAATTAAGTCTGTGGAACACATGTATTATCATCCGAGGTCTGTTAAGACAAGGATTAGTGCATGTGGGCCACATTACTTAGGAGGTTCTGCCACACTGACCCATGGTGCGAGGTTTGTGGAGAGGAGGACCATTCGGGCAACAACTACCCCATGACTCAGGAGGAGGTGAACTTCGTCAACAACAACAACAACAACAATAACAACAACAACAACAACAACAACAACAACAACAACAACAACAACAACAACAACAACAACAACAACAACAACAACAACAACCACTTCAACAACGGGAATCGGCCCCAGCAACCGCAATGGAGTTCACGCCCCTTCTACCAAGGCCAAGGTATGGGTCATAATAATAATTCTAGTAATTCTTTCAATAACCAACCTTCCCTTAAAGAACTTGTCTTTGGCCAAATTAAAATTAATGATGGTCTTAATAAAAGAATGATGGCTAATGACAAGATCTTAGAAAGTCTTAGTGAGAAAATGGATAGCTTTAACTCTGCTATGAAGAATCAGTTGAGCTTTAATAAAATGTTAGAAAACCAGTTAGCTCAGTTAGCAACAGCTGTCCCCACTTATGAGCAAGGTAAGATTCCGGCTAAGCCTGGGGACCCGATTGAGGGAGTCAGGCTGGTAACTATGAGGTTCGGTAAGCCTCAGTCTCGTTCTGTTCAGGTGACCGTGGATTCACCGTTTATCCCGAAGAAGGGAGATCCAGGCCTACCAACGATCACTTGCCAGATTGGACCGTAGATCTTTGACAATGCATTCTGCGACCTTGGATCCGGTGTCAACATCATGTCCAAGGTAACTTATCATAACTTGATAGGGAGCCCTTTGCACCCTACATATGTGCGTTTGCAGATGGCGGATCAAACCATCCGGTTTCCCGAAGGGTTGGCAAGGGACATCTTACTCAGAATCAAAGATGAGTATATCACTGTCGACTTCCTGGTGCTGGACATGGGAGCCAACGTCAACGTGCCGCTCATCCTGGGACGACCATTCCTGAACACGGTGGACGCCACCATCTACATGGGAACTACGCAGATCCATATGCAGTTCGACGGATGGAGGGTAAGAGTGCCTTTCAATGGTTTTAAAGCTAACATGCAGGCACAAGCACCCCAGAAGTCGTGTCGCCAACACCACCGACGGAAGAACACTAAGACCGCTAAGTCGGCCAAGAAGGCTGAAGTGAAAGAAGAACCCGCCAAGCCGAAAGCTGAAATCAAGCAAGAATGGCGGAAGAAGGAGACACCTTCATGGTCCCCATCTCCGGGGCCGACTGAGGTGTCCACAGAATGAACCCGACAGGAGAGGTCCTGCTCTATGGACCTAAAACACGGAGCCCTCCGCTGACCAGGTATGTCAGTAGTTATCTCATATTTATTTTCAAGCATTTCAATTCTACATTTCCCTTTCAATTACATGTTTACTTTCACAACTGCATACTTTTTATTTCAATAAAATAAAGTAGATATAGGTAATAAAACTTGAGAAGAGTGATTAGAGAAAAGTTGAGCTAGTGGGGCCACAAAGGCTTGGTCGACCGACCTGACCTTTGGGGTCCACCACCTCTCTCTTCACTCTGGCTAGAAGCAGGGATCCAAGGAAGTGCACTGGGTGCCCTGGGGCTCACAAGCCCAGGTCGACCGACCTGGACTTGGTCCCACCAGGCACCCAGCTGTCTCCCACTGCTGACATGCAAGGATCCTATGCCCATCCCACTAGCTAGAATTCGAGGAGAGATGGTCCATTGCTCATGAATTTAGCTTAGGATGCTACTTTAAGCATGATAGTGCTTTAGTGAGCATGCCAACAGCCAAAGCAAGCATGGGGAGCAGCAATGCATGCTAGGAGACAACTTTTATCCTTGTCTCCACTTTTGCCCTCTCCTTTTCTCTTTCACCAAACACTAGACATAGAAATCCGAATCAACCAGCAGGAATCTTGGACCAGGACCACCACCATCTTTATCAGACAACCAGACAAAGCATGTCCAAAGTGGTGGGGGGCAGAAATCCTGGTTGGCCGACCAGGGTTTGGTCCGAGATTCCAGACTTTTTGCAAGCACGAGACTAGATTCCTTGTCTAAAGTGAGACACAACTTCACGGGGTTCAAAGTAGTGGTCGGCCGACCAGCCCCTTGGCTGGTTTGGCCTTGCCCTTTCACCCCTATAAATACCACCCCAAGGTGAGCTCAATCCCACACCACAACCAGCAGAATCATCTCGAGCTCACTTGGCCTTCTCTTCTATCTTAGTGTTTCCAAACCTTCTCAATTTAGTATAGTAGTAGCTATAGCCAAAAACCCAAAAATATTTCCCTTTCCTTAGTAGTAGTAGCCATAAACCCAAAAACCCCAAAATATTTCCCTTTCCTTAGTAGTAGCCATAAACCCAAAAACATTTCCTTTCTCTCTTAGTAGTGTAGTAGGAAGCTCGGTCTCGCTTGTCTCGGTCTCGCTTGTCCTCTAGTGTAGCTAGGATGAATCTCTTCCGAAGATCTAGCAAGAAGAAGAGCGATGGCTCATCCTCGAGCTCTCGCCAATCCGAGAGTAGAAGCCATGAGAGGGAGGAGGAAGAACAAGTGCACCATCTTGTCCCTGCCGTCATCCCTGGCAGGATGATGGAGCCTCTTAACAACCTCATGGTTGTTGGCATTTCTTAGGGTATGCAGCCAAATCCGCAAGCGCACGGAAATCACCGTTATAGCACTTCACCCGGTGAGTAATCGAGCATCGTATTTCTTTCACGAAGAATGGCTTGTGAGTTAATTCTAAACAGAGGTTGTCCAGAGATGGAGTAGGATAGCTTAGGTAATGAGGTTTTCTAGGGTAAAAGACCCAAGAGGTGGCTAAACTCGTTGCTATACTTCTTACTTCGGGCACCGGATCACACCTGGTCTGCCAGGTGATGCCGGCCTGTAGCTCTACGCCGTAGCCGGACGTGGGGGATTACAAGGGACGGACAGGGCTGTCACCACCTACCGCCAACCAACTCAACTGTGGACTACGAGGCAAACGAAGGTAGGTCCTAGCCTAGACACCATGTCTATGCCAGTTGCTACAACTCTAGCAGTGATCAGGAGCTCCCATCTCTAACAGGGGTCCTCTTACTAGAGTTTTCATCACGGGGATGAACGACGAACCCGCAAGAAGATAACAAGCAAGAATAACTTACTCAAAGGTATTACCGAAAGATAAACACGATGTTTTACTTCAAGTAGCAAGACGCCGTAGAGGTACAAGCGAGGAGGGAGCCGACAAGTCCGGCACTCCGCCCCGTGGAAGACTAGCTTCTCGAGAGCTCTCTTGGAGAGATGCTCTACTCTTGCTCCTCTCTCCCTCCTTACTTCTATTCTAGCTAGGCTAGGTAGAGTGGCTCTACTCTATCTATTGTACACTTGTAGAATGGAGGTATGGTGAAGAGTGAGACTAAAAATGAAGAATGAATTCTATGTTGGAGGAGGAGGCTTGCCCATGCTTATATAGGAGTGCGATGGTCGGTTTCCACAGGGCAAATGTCAGAAACACCCCCGAACCGACCATCAGGGGCGGTAACCAAACTGACCAACCAAAGCTGGGCCCGGGTCGCGCTCCAGCGGGCGCGCGCGCGCCTCAGGCGCGCCCGCGCCTGGCTAGGCCCCGCCGGCCTTCAGCTTTGGTCGGTGGCCTCCTTGCTGGGCCTCTGGTCGGCCCATGCTGGTGCTTCTGGTTGGTTTGGCTTCGAGTGGGCTTTCTCCTCCTTTTTTTCTTGTTTGCTTGGACCAAAAATAAAAGTTATTTTTATATATGTGTTTTTCTTCATGTCTTGGCCCATTTTGTGTGTATTTCAGTGTTGACCTGCAAAACAAGAAATCTGTGCCACACTGTGGAAATAGTTAGAGTAGAGCCCTATTCTAGGTGAAAATTGGTGTTGCCTAGGCTAAAGTTGGCGGGGTTAGAATTGAGTTAAGGACCGCCAACAACTCCCCCACACTTAGCTCTTTGCTCGTCCTCGAGTAAAGGATGAAGAACTAGGTGGTTGTATTCTCCCAAGAGTTGACCTGCATACAGATTATTCCGAGCTTCTTCCTGCATTTGTGAACATTCATGGTGGCTACCAATTCATCATATAGCTATTGAAGGAGGAATAGCTTGAAATCAAGTCAACTCACACTACCCATGCTTTGAGACTTGGGGTTTTAGAATTTTTTGCAACGATAGCCTTAGCTCCTCATGTGATACTCTCAAGTCGCTCTTTTTTAGGTGGCTAGTCCTATCCAGGTGTTCTTGATCATCCTACCACTACAGGCTGATATGTGGAGTTTTGGGTATGGATGATGAACAGGTTCCAATGTCAAGCCAGCTGGATTCATGAAGAGAAGGCCATATCCCTAGATGATGCAAGTGCAAGTGCAAGTGTAGAAATATTTGTGGACTCCTGATCATGTTTCTCTCTTTATGAAGTAAAATGCAAGAAGGTATGGACTTGAGGAACAACTCTAAAACTTGCTTTATTTCTTTTCTTTTCTTTTTTTTCTTTCTTCTTTTCTTTTCTTTCTCTCTCTTTTTTTTATCTTAAGACCTTGGAGAAAAAGAACTCTTCCTTATTTATGAACTATGCTCTCTTTTTGTAGGAACTTTCTGATGACAGTCCAAACTCTTCTTGAAGGAATGATGGAGAGAGATGCATGACTTGTGACAGGAGTATTTTGGTGGAAGAGGGAGAAGATGTGGAATATATGTGCTCAATTCTCAGTGTAAGAAATGAGCGTTTTGGTGGAGTGGTGAATGCTTAATGTGCGCGGCTCTCAGTGTGAGAGTCGGCATGTTTATTTGGTGGGTGAATGCAATGATCTTGGGGATAAGGCCATCTCTAGCAAGAATCTCAAGACTCGACATCGCTAAAAGTGGCTAAAATAGGTTTTGTACAAGTGTAAGCACATATATTTGGCTCTGGTAGGACATAGCACTTATCACATGAGGAGTATTTGCTAAAAAGTTTTTGAATTTTTGCGTAAAAATACCTAAGTCCATTGCACGAGTTGGTAAGCATCATATCATTCTACTATATCTCACCTGCCAATAACTTAGATAAAGCATGGGGTCCCTATGGCACAAGTTGTTCACACAATCAAGATAGCAAGGAATAAAAAGTATGCAACTCGTTCACGATTGGTGAAAATAGGAGATGGAGTTTTGCAAAGTTTTTAGTTTTATAAATTTTTATTTTCAGCAATAAAGAGAATTAGCAGGGAGTGAGAGGGTGCGCAAACTGTGTTTTTGCCGTGTCGAATATTTTTGCGCACCAAGGAGCAAGGTGCCTCCCCAACACTTGTTTTTGTACCTGTCTTTTTCTCAAATGCATACAAAAACAAGTGGAGACAAGACACAATATATATATATATATATATATATATATATATATAATAAATAATTCATTGATAAAATAAATAATTCATTGATAACCAAAACTTGATACATCGAGGCACACTTCAGGGAATTTAAAATTGAAAGGAAAATTTGAAAAGGGAAATACGTGCGTGTGTGCCTAGCTATTAGAGACGAGGTTCCTCAAGGGCGTGCATGACTCCGTGCTTACGAGCCATTTCTTGCAACTCCTCAAACATTTCTACATGATAGGAGTTGATTTCGTCCTGGAGTTGGACTTCATAGGTGCGCCCTTCTGCCAACCTTCCCCTCAGGTGGCGAATATAACTAGAGATTTCCTTGATTTTCCTATTCAACTCTGCCCTAGTAGGTTCTTTCTTCTTCAGAGGATCCTCTCCAAAGATGCCGTCAGGCTATCCTTGGATTGGTGGGTCGCAAATGAGTCGAGGGACACATGGGTAGCGGCCCCCGGATTTACTAAACAACCCCTTTCCTTGCCTTCCATTTGGCAGATTTGTCCCTCCTACGATGTAGGAGAAACTTGGGGCCTTGAAAGACGAAGATCCGGCTGACGTGGCCTTGTAGCGCTTGCTTGGGTAGGCATCGCCACCCTTGCTGCCCTGTGGTGGAGTTGTATCGGCGACCACCGGGGTTTCCTCCTTCCTTCTCTCTAGGAACTTTCTAGCGAAAGAGAGAGCTTTCTCCTTGTTGAACCCAGCATTGGTGGGAACTAAGGCCATGGCTAAGGCTAGAAATGCTGCTGGAAAGTGAGAGGGAGAGGTGGAAGACAAGGTTTGTCTTGGTGTGAAGAGAAGGAGGGGTAGAGGGTGGTATTTATAGGTGAAAATGAGCTACCCTCACATCTCTTGCGCATCAGGATCAGAATCACCCGGATCATCAGCATCAGCACAGCACAGGAAGGAGATGGGAGAAAATCGGGCGTCAGAGGGCGCCAGTCAGGCGCGCGCGCACCTGAGGCGCGAGCGCGCGCCCGGGCGCCGCTTTGCGCGCGGTTTTCTTCCATTTCGGCGATGTCGTTTGATATTCGAATTTCTTTGGTGATTCTTATTGCACGGTGCGGGAATTTGAAAAGTGATTGACAATTTGAAATATTTTTAATATTTTGGAAATAAAATATTTTTGTGTGGGAAAAATCCTAGAAAAATTCAGTGAGAAGCTAGAGGGTTCCCACACAAAATATACATATAAAATAAATATATTTTATTTTTTTTAAATAAATAAATACAAGAAAGATAGAATAAATAAAAGTCATGTCCTAAATTAAATCAAAGAATTGTCCGGCATGACTAAATCTATTCTATCAATTTCTTGGTTTATTTTTGTACGATAAGAAGGCTCAAGGAAAGGTTTTAAGCGGTGACCATTTACCTTGGAGATGTTACCTTCGTCGTCCTGGATCGTGATTGCACCATGAAACGATGTGCCGACGACGGTATATGGTCCCTTCCATTTGCTTCTAAGCTTTCCTTCACCGAATAACTTTACATTGGAGTTAAATAGCAGGACCTTGTCGCTCTGCCGAAACTCCTTGGTTTTGATCCGGTTGTCGTGCCACCTCTTTGTTCGCTCTTTGTAGAGCTTGGCACTGTGGTATGCCTTCTCCCGCCATTCCTCAAGCTTAGAGATTTGCCTTTGGCGGTGTTTCCCGGCTAACTTGAGGTCCATGTTCCAGCTTTTAATTGCCCAGTAGGCTCGATGCTCGAGTTCTACTGGCAAATGGCAGCTCTTTCCATATACAAGCTGGAATGGTGACATGCCGATGGGGGTTTTGTAAGCGGTCCTGTATGCCCAGAGTGCATCAGGAAGCTTACTTTTCCAGCCTTTCCCCATGTCATTGACTGTTTTCTGTAGGATGTTCTTGATTTGCTTATTTGAGGTCTCAGCTTGGCCACTGGTTTGTGGGTGGTATGACGTGGCGATGTTGTGCTTGGCCCCCAGCTCCCTCAAGAATGCTCTGAAGGTTCGATCAACGAAATGTGATCCTCCATCGCTTATCACCATGCGTGGTGTGCCAAAGCGAGAGAAGATTATTTCGTGGAACATCCTTCGGGCATGTTTTGCGTCAGCTGCTCAGCAGGGCATGGCCTCCACCCACTTGGAGACATAGTCGACAGCGAAAAGGATGTACTCGCAGTCTTGGGACTTCTAGAAGGGCCCCATGAAGTCAATGCCCCACACATCAAATATTTTTATTTGAAGGTTAAAGTGGAGGGGCATTGCGTTGCAAGCTTTGATGCTACCCTGGAACTGGCACTTCCGACACCTCCGAATGAACTCTTTGGTGTCAGCATACATCGTTGGCCAGAAGAATCCGCACTGCCAAATTTTTGCTTGAGTGCGAAATACTCCATAGTGGCCTCCGTATGGTGCCGAGTGACAGCTTTCAATGATCTGCGTCCCTTCTGCTGTCAGCACACACCTCCTTAGTATGCTGTCTGAGCATACTCGGTACAGGTACGGGTCATCCCACAGATGACGACGGCTCTCAACCTCCAGCTTTTTCCTGCTCTCCCCAGGTGGTACATGTCCAGCAACCATGTAATTCACAATGTTTGCATACCAGGGGTTGGAGTCCGTCACTGCCAATAGCATGTCATCGCAGAGGAAGTCATTGATGGGAAAATCCTGCATGTTAGTGACTTGCAATCGCGACAAATGATCTGCTACGGTATTCTCTACTCCTTTCTTATCTTTTATTTCTAGATCAAACTCTTGGAGCAAAAGAATCCAGCGGATCAAGCGTGGTTTCGCATCTTTCTTAGTGAGAAAAAATTTCAAGGCAGCATGATCTGTGTAAATGATCACTTTTGCGCCCACTAAGTAAGACCGAAACTTGTCAATAGCGAATACTACAGCAAGAAGCTCTCTTTCTGTTGTGGCATAATTGAGCTGAGCTCCTGTCAACGTCTTGCTGGCATAAGCTATCGCGTGATGCTTCTTATCTTTGGTTTGGCCTAAGACCGCACCAACAGCATAATCGCTTGCATCACACATGATCTCAAAAGGTAGAGACCAGTCGGGAGGTTGGATGATAGGTGCAGAGATGAGTGCTTGCTTGAGAGTGTTAAATGCTTTCAAGCACTCATCGGTAAACTCAAAAGGAGCATCCTTAGCTAATAGGTTCGTGAGGGGTCTAGAGATTTGCGAAAAATCTTTGATAAATCTTCTATAGAACCCCACATGACCTAAGAAGCTACGGATTCCTTTTACGTTTACCGGGGGAGGTAGTTGCTCGATAACCTCTATCTTAGCCTTACCTACCTCGATTCCCCTCTCGGACACCAAGTGTCCCAGGACAATGCCCTCTCGGACCATGAAATGGCACTTTTCCCAATTAAATACCAAATCTTTGTCCTAACACCTTTGCAAGACCTTGTCTAAATTGTTCAGACAATGATCAAAAGTTTTCCCATAGACGGTGAAATCGTCCATGAAAACTTCCATGATCTCTTCGATCATGTCTGAAAAGATAGACATCATGCACTGTTGAAATGACGCGGGTGCGTTACACAACCCGAACGACATCCTACGGTACGCGTATGTTCCGTAGGGGCATGTGAAGGTCATTTTGCTTTGATCATCCGGATGGATGGGAATCTGATGATATCCCGAATACCCATCAAGGAAGCAAAAGAAGGAGTGTTTCGCTAACCGCTCCAACATTTCATCAATGAAGGGGAGCGGAAAGTGATCCTTCTTTGTTGCCTTGTTAAGTTTTCGGTAATCAATGCACATTTGCCATCCGGTGACAGTTCGTTGAGGTATGAGTTCATTTTTAGCATTCTCAATGACTGTCATTCCTCCCTTTTTGGGAACTACTTGGACTGGGCTAACCCAATCACTGTGTGGTACGGGATAGATTATCCCGGCGTGAAAAAGTTTCAGGACTTCCTTTTTCACGACTTCCCGCATCGCGTTATTCAGCCTACACTGAGGTTCCCGTGAAGGTATGCTAGCTGGCTCTATGGGAATGCGATGGGTACAGAGCGTTGGACTTATCCCCTTAAGATCATCTAGACAATACCCAAAGACCGACTTATGTTTTTCTAGGATCGCGATGAGTTTGGTTGTCTCCTCGTCACTAAGCTGACAGGAGTTTGTGTGTCGCCGTTCAAGAAAACATATCGTAATCCTTTGGGTAGGGGCTTAAGCTCAACTGGAGGTTTAGGCGGTTTCTCCTCTATAGGGAGGTCAACTGTCTCCCCGAACTCGGCATCTTTATCTAAGGACGATTCAGGTGACTCAAACATGTCAACCGCTAGAACCTCTATGGGCACACTAGGGGGAGATTCGGTCACTGAGTTCCTGGCTCTAGTGACTTGAATCGGGAATGTTTCTCTCCCTAGTTTCATGTTAATTTCCCATGTTTTTGACGGATTGTCAAAGAGTGTTTCCAGGGGATGCCCAATGAGTATGTCGAATTCCTGGATGTCAAAGACAAGGAAGTCCAGGGCCATTTCGACATCTCGATGGTGGAGTGTCACGTTATGTACAATCCCTAGTCCTTTTTGAACGGTATCTGGTGTTCTTAAGGACCGTGTTGTTGGGGTAAATGACTTCACTCCTAGACACGTGGATGCATAGGAATGGGACATTAAATTCGCCCCAATGGTGGGATTGTACAAAACATCCACCCATTTCCGCTGAATTTTGCAGCGGCGGGTAGAAGATGGAGCGTGAATCTGAATTACTTCAGACGAGACCTCACCTTCTGCCAACCATTCGGTGCTCATAACAGAAGACAATTCTCTAACTGACTCCTTGAGGAAAAGTTCGTCAAGGGGTTCGCTAGGAGCGACGGGAATTGGTGGTCTTGTGCAACACTTATATTTCGAGGTGTTTCCTAGATTTTTGAAAAGCTCATCCTTGAAGATCGAAAGATCCATGGACTCTTCCGTCTTAGGTTTTGGTTTGGGAGAGGGTCTCTCTAAAGGTTGGGAAGGTTCGGCTGATGCCGAAGAGACATCCTCTTTTATTGGCTCGGGTTCTACACGGATGGGTTCTAAAGGAGGGGCATTCTCCTGGATGCGATCCAAGAGAGCCTGCCCCTCTTCGGTGGTTTTGTGTTGGAATGACCCTCCGGCAGTTACATCGAGCAATAGGGCAAAATTTCTGTCTAATCCTAACCAAAAGTGTTGTAGGAGTACATGGTTAGGAATAGACAGGTCTGGGCCAGATCGTGTTAGGATCAAAAAGTGTTCCCAGGCTGCACCTATGGTTTCATTCTCTTTTTGTTGGAAGTTGAGCACCTCCTGTCGTAGAGAAGCGACACGAGAAATAGATAGAATGTGAAGTAGAAATGCTTGCGCAATTCTTCCCAATCTCCGTTTACCTTCCCCGTGTTTTGGGTGTACCATTGCTTCGCCTTTTCATGGAGAGAAAAGGGAAACAGTTTCCACCGCAATGTATCTTGTGACATGCCCGTAATGGTCAGACATGCACAGAGTTGCTCAAACTCCCGTAGGTGATCATATGGGTTTTCATATTCCAAGCCTGAGAAGGCTTGGTCCCGAACCATGGCTATAAAGCCAGGGCGGAGCTCATACTCGGAAGCTGTGATTGGCTTCGAGGATTATGGTGTTTGAATGAGCTCGCCCTTCGGAGCGGATAGGTTGTAAATGGTTGGTTGCTCCATGGGTATTTTTGTTTTCTAAAATAAAACAAAAGAAGTGGAGCAAAGGTAGGTCAAGGTACACGGGCAATCTAGGTTCAGAGCTAACTGCGACAACCGTTCCCCGGCAACGGCGCCAGAAATGCTTGTTGGTGTTTCTTAGTGTATGCAGCCAAATCCGCAAGCGCACGGAAATCACCGTTATAGCACTTCACCCGGTGAGTAATCGGGTATCGTATTTCTTTCACAAAGAACAGCTTGTGAGTTAATTCTAAACAGAGGTTGCCTAGAGATGGAGTAGGATAGCTTAGGTAATGAGGTTTTCTAGGGTAAAAGACCCAAGAGGTGGCTAAACTCGTTGCTATACTTCTTACTTCGGGCACCGGATCGCACCTGGTCTGCCAGGTGATGCCGGCCTGTAGCTCTACGCCGTAGCCGAACGTGGGGGATTACAAGGGACGGACAGGGCTGTCACCACCTGCCACCTACCACCTACCACCTCAACCGTGGACTACGAGGCAAATGAAGGTAGGTCCTAGCCTAGACACCACGTCTATGCCAGTTGCTACAACTCTAGCGGTGATCAGGAGCTCCCGTGTCTAACAGGGGTCCTCTTACTAGAGTTTCCATCACGGGGACGAACGACGAACCCGCAAGAAGATAACAAGCAAGAATAACTTACTCAAAGGTATTACCGAAAGATAAACACGATGTCTTACTTCAAGTAGCAAGACGCTGTAGAGGTACAAGCGAGGAGGGAGCCGACAAGTCCGACACTTCGCCCCGTGGAAGACTAGCTTCCCGAGAGCTCTCTTGGAGAGATGCTCTACTCTTGCTCCTCTCTCCCTCCTTACTTCTATTCTAGCTAGGCTAGGTAGAGTGGCTCTACTCTCTCTACTGTACACTTGTAGAATGGAGGTATTGTGAAGAGTGAGACTAAAAATGAAGAATGAATTCTATGTTGGAGGAGGAGGCTTGCCCATGCTTATATAGGAGTGGGATGGTCGGTTTCCGCAGGGCAAATGTCAGAAACACCCCCGAACCGACCATCAGGGGCGGTAACCAAACCGACCAACCAAAGCTGGGCCCGGGCCGCGCTCCAGCGGGCGCGCGCGCGCCTCAGGCACGCCCGCGCCTGGCTGGGGCCCACCGGCCTTCAGCTTTGGTCGGTGGCCTCCTTGCTGGGCCTCTGGTCGGCCCATGCTGGTGCTTCGGGTTGGTTTGGCTTCGAGTGGGCTTTCTCCTCCTTTTTCTCTTGTTTGCTTGGACCAAAAATAAAAGGTATTTTTATATATGTGTTTTTCTTCA